>CM052549.1:56430973-56466384 GCA_028533065.1 Trachops cirrhosus
AAGCACTTGATCTGCCCTTCCATTCTAAATGAAAGCTTTGCTGGATAGAGCAATCTTGGATGTAGGTCCTTGCCTTTCATGACTTGGAATACTTCTTTCCAGCCCCTTCTTGCCTGTAAGGTCTCTGTTGAGAAATCAGCTGACAGTCTGATGGGACCTCCTTTGTAGGTTACTATCCCCTTATCTCTTGCTGCTTCTAAAATTCTCTCCTTATTTTTAACCTTGGCTAATGTAATTCTGATGTGTCTTGGTGTGTTCCTCCTTGGGTCCAACTTCTTTGGGACCTTCTGAGTTTCCTGGACTTCCTGGAAGTCTATTTCCTTTGCCAGATTGGGGAAGTGCTCCTTTATTATTTGTTCAAATAACTTTTCCACTTCTTGCTCTTCCTCTTCCCCTTCTGGTACCCCTAAAATTTGGATGTTGGAATGTTTAACGATGTCCTGGACGTTCCTAAGCCTCTCCTCATTTCTTTGAATTCTTGTTTCTTCATTCTTTTCTGATTGCATGTTTCTTTCTTCCTTCTGGTCCACTTCATTTATTTGAGTCCCAGTTTTCTTTCCTTCACTGTTGGTTCCCTGTGCGTTTTCCTTCATTTCACTTAGTGTAGCCTTCATTTTTTCATCTAATTTGCGACCAAATTCAACCAATTCTGTGAGCATCCTGATCATCAGTGCTTTGCACTGTGCATCTGATAGGTTAGCTATCTCTTCATCGCTTAGTTGTATTTGTTTTGGAACTTTGTTCTGTTCTTCCATTTGGGCCATTTTTTTTTGTCTTGACATGCCTGTTATGTGTGAGGAGTGGAGCCTTAGGTGTTCACAAGGGTGGGTCAACCCAGTTGCTGGGTTGTGATGCAGTATTTCAGGGAGGGGTTCAAGAGGGAACAGTGGTGTTTGCTCTGCTCTCTGCCGGATTTCAGTCACTTCCACTGCTTCCCCCAAGCAAACTGGGCCCTTCTGGTGCTGATTCCCATGTGGGTGGGCTTGTGTATATTCCAGAACCCTGTAGGTCTCTCCAACGAACTCTCCTGTGAGGCTGGGAGTCTCTCCCAGCACCTCAACTCCCACAGGTGTTTTCAGTTGGTGTTTTGAGGCTTTACTTCCCCATGCTGGGACCCTGGGTTGCAGATTCTGTCTCGCTCTCCAGTTTCACCTGGTTTATCTGTGTGTGACTGTGGGACTGCTGGTCCAGCAGCCACCTTGCATGTGTGTGCCAAGCTTCACAGTTGCCGCCTCACTGAATCTTCCTGCTGCCATCCCATGCCTTCGGTCCACCAGTCGCTGCCAGCACACTCAGGGTCCGCCTGCTGCTATCTTGCACACCCTGGGTCCATCAGCTGATTCCTTGCATGCCTAGGGTCCTCAAGCCACAGCTTTTTTTTTTTTTTTTTTTTGCTGCGACCCCTCTCTGCCTGGCTGCCCAACTCCGCCCCTCCTACTGTTACAGAACACGGGGTTGGGGGGTATTTATTGGCCCACCCAGGGATGCCAAAAACTGTTACAGAATACACCCACACACACAGGGCCAAGAGTGGTTACTATATACTATTACCAAAAGGAACCCCCACTAGGTTCAATTCTCGCTGCCTTAGGAAAGACATCTCTCAATGCCAGAGATTTGTGAAAAGGAAAGGAAGTGTTTATTTAAAGCTATACAGACTTAAAGTAGTGACCTAATGTCCTCATTCAAATATCAAAGTCCTTTTGGATGCCCACAGTTCTTCCTTCTCCCCCTGCCCTAATTTGGGGTACCGTATCTCAGGAAAAGAAGTAGACGTCCGTGATTCCAGCCATGGGCACCACCAGCTGTGTTGCCCTCCAGGCAGGATCTCTAATTAATCCAAAACCATGTGGCACCTTCTCATGGCCTACTGGCCAGAGTTCTTTCACCCTTCTTCCAGGCAAAGTCTCTCCTGCTTCCTAGGCCACATGGCCAAAGAGAGCACCCCAAAGCCACATGGTCTTCTTCTAGCAAAGCTGTGGGGTTCCCCACTCTGGCCAAAACTGCATGGTTCTTCTCTCCACTAAAGCTGCAGGGGTCTGCACTCTGGCAAAACCCCATGGATCTCTCCTCTATTGTCACAGCCATGTGGTCCTCTCTACCAGAGCTGCAGGGGTCCCCACCCTGGCCAAAACTGCATGGCTCTTCTTGGCAAAGCTGTAGGGAGTGGGGGTCGCCACTCTGCCAAAGCTGACTGACAATTCTCTGCTAAAGCTGCATGGTAATTCTCCCTACTAAAGCTGCGGGGGTCCCCACTCTGGCAGAAGTACATGGCTCTCTCCTCAATGGCTGCCATGTCTGTGCTTAAATCCCCGTGCCAATCTTCCTCTGTACCCGCATTTCTGACTCCTCCTACAATCAGTTACACCTGCCAGCATTCCTGTACTATTCCAAGTTTACTGGGCTGCCATTGTGAATCTGGGCAGGGATGGCCCCATGCCATGGAGCCAATCTTCTCCAAGCTCTCACACAGGCACTGTAACTCAGGGGACCTGCCCCCCAGTTACATCTTGGGGAGGAAGTTCCTTCCATCCCCCTGGCTCAGAGCATGGCCACAGCTAGTTAACATATCTATGCAACCAGTTAAAGGTTATAGATATGTTAAGTGACCATGCCATGGATTAGCTGCAAAGCTGTGGCTGCACAAAACAACTCTGCATGTTCCTGCTCCATGTGTCCCTTCCCCCAACTCACACCTGTGGGGAGAAAGGGTGAGAACATCCTAGTATTTCCTGGACACCTTGAGTTCTGGACTCCATTCCAAATCCCTATTTGGGGCCCCCCTCTTGGCTGCACCTTGTATCACTACCAGTCTGGATGAATGTGTCTATTTTAACTCCTTGGTTGTCAAACTTCCATACAGTTCAATTTTCTGTCAGTTTTAGTTGTTATTTTGTTTCTAAATTGTTGTTGTCCTTATTTTGGTTGTGCAAGGAAGCACATTGTGTCTACCTATGCCTCCATCTTGGCCGGAAGTCTAGTGTGTATTATGTAACTTCTTAATATATAATTCAGTAAAGTAACAGTCTCCCCCTTTATTTGTATATTTTATATTTTCTTTGTTATATAACCAGCAGCCTTAAGTAAATTGTATTTCTGTGGAAAAAGAAACAGCAGCATGAATACATGGAACAGAATGACAGCTGTCAGAGGGGAGGGGGGCTGACTGGCTATAAGCAGGTGACAGAATCAGTCAAAGAGCATATATGCATAACCCAGAGACACAAACAACAGTGTGGTCATGCCCACAGAGAAGGGAAGGGGCAGGGGCTGGGTAGAGGCAGGCAAGGGCAGGTAAAGGGGCACATCTGTAATAGTGGAAACAGTAAAAATAAATGTGAAAATACCGAATTTTTAAATAAAATGGTAGTGCAGGAACAGGAGAGGTAGCATTTCAAACACAAAAGTCTTTAAATTTATTCTTGAAGCCTGCTGCATAAATGCAGAAAAGACATTTTACTGAAGATTCCATCAACAGAAAACACAATATAAATCATTTGCATAAGCAGAAATATAGGCACATATCCTTTTATAAGATAAATAGTTTCCTTTTATGTATAAAGCAGTGGATAGTAGTAGTTCATTATTAAATTGGTTAAATCCAGTAGGAGGTTTTCTTTTTTTTATCAAAATAACTATTTCCAGTAATCTTCTATACATTAATTCTTTCTCAACTTCAGAGAAGAAAAAAGTAGAAGAACAAAACTATATAATTTTAAATAGTGTTTTTGTTAAAAATTAAAATCATAGAAATGATGAAATATTGGTGCAAGCAAAAATAATGATTACAGGAAGGTAATATGATGCATTAGATCAGCAACACTCTAAATGTGCTTAGTGTTTATTAAGTAAATGTAATAAAATCTCTCTATGTTTCACTTGCGCTAACTCAGATCGACGTCTTATACTTGTCAACATGTAGGGCCCTGGAGGGGTAAATGGTGTAATTTCATGTAGCACATCTAGGCTGTACCATCAATACTGAAACAAAATTCAATCCTTCAGGTGTTTTAAAGAAACATAGATAGCTGATCTAGTGTTGAAAACACAGCAAAATGATTGATTCCAGTTTTCATGTATATCTTAGATATTTTAAGGTCAGTAAATAGCCTAGAGGTATTCTAAAAACATTGAAACCATTGAAAACATTAGTTAAACCATTTATTTAAATATCTAAATTCCACAATATCAACAGCAAAAAGCATTTTCATAACATTTTGAAGTAGAAGAAAATGACAATATGATGCAATCTATCAAAACAGAAAAAATATATTATTTTTTACATTGTAAAATCTAACTTTTCCTCTGACATAAAGGTAAACGAGTAAACCAAATCAAGAACCTCACTTTGTCTAATTTTAAAGAGCTATTAAATACTTTATTTACAGTTATATGAGAGAAAATATGAGTTAAAAAAGGAGCAAGAAGGCTATTTACCAATGTCCACAGCTCATCTCATTATTTATTATTTAGAGCTTCCATGCCCACATAGACAAAGTTATAGTCACTGATATCACCATCCGTATACTGAGGAAATGTGTTCTGTTTATATATTCTTCAGTTATGGGAAAAGTTCAAAAAGAAAGAATTAAAGAGAAATTATGAAGATCTATTTCAAATCATAGGAGACCCTTGTTAAGATCATTGAGAGATGGAAAGGTTGCTTAGTGTAAATCCATGTAAAGGTGGCCCATGTTTTATAATAAATAGAGAGACTAGATTGGATGTAACATTACCTTAAAAAGATACCTAAAAATAATGGAAACAAAATTAATCTTCTTTTTCACAAAGTTTTTATTATCATTGCAATTCTGCATTAATTATTTGAATGAACAGGCTTGGTTAATTGTGTGTCAATAGTCCAGTAATAGTTAATACTTTTTCTTGACAAAACTGTTTGATACACAGTATAACTCTATCCATCTTAATATGTTTAATTTCTACAAAAATATTCTAGACAATGAATTTTCCTGAGGATCACTCATGATCCCTATTTACTCAAATAACTTTGCTTTTGGATTTATATGTTTTTACTCTGTTATTTATTTGTATCATTCAAAATGTTATTGTTATATGCTTACAACATTTAGTAGGCATAGAGAAACTGACCCATAAATATTTAACAAATATATAGTACAAGTCATACATATATAATGGGGTGTTTGAAAGGGGACTATTTTATAACTGAACAACTCCCTCAGTAGATTGTCTAATGTTTGGTACACTTCAATTTCCTATGAAACCTCATCACTATTGGTGTTGGGATAATGATATTCAGATAACAAGGGCTCCCTCCTCCATCATTATATACAGTATTAACTATGCACTTAGCTCTTGATGAATATAGCTACAATTGTATAGCTACAATGCAATACATGAAAGCATCAGACTTGATGCAGGGATTCTATACCTGGGATCCAAGGAGACATTCAAGGGGTCCTTAAAACCTCTTGGTGCATGCAAATTCTTGATTGTATATACAATTTTATGTTTTTGTGGGGAGAAGGTCTATTTGTGACACAGAATCACTCTTTACTCTGCCTTTCAAAATCCATTATCCATTTTACAACCCCCTAATAGTTATTAGAATCTGAGAATAGCAAAAAAAAATCATTCTTTTTCCAGATCTCTTTTGTCCAGACTGAAAATATAGCCTGTGTCAAGTTTTTATAATTAGCTAAATAATAAAAATTGGGTTTCAGGACTGGGAAGTAGTATTTTGGATAGAAAATGATGATGAAGGAATAATATCATCAGTACAAGTCTTATCAAACTACAAAGAAAAAAGAATGAGATTCTATCCAGAATGATATGTTTTCCATGGACTGAGAAACATGTTGTTTCTCTATGATTTACAATATTAAATTATCAACTCAGATAGTAAAGTACAATTTTATCATAAAGTTAAGAGTATATAAACTTCCCCTAAAATTCTGGAGGAAGTATATCTCACTGCTCTCTTTTACATGCCATAAATCCTCTATCTGGCTTTAATGACTGCTCCTATAAATTAAGAATTATTTTTCCATGTCAAATGATGAAAATTGATTATCTAAACTCTGAGGTAATGCTGTAAGCTAAACTAGAGATAATTATTATACCATAAGAATGTAATATTTTCCCTCTTTCATCAGCATTTATCTCAAATTTTGTGATGGTGTATTTTCCATGTAATACTAAAAGCTCTGAAAATTTATCACCAAGTTAATATGCATGAAAGATTGCATTTCAATCACATTAATAATATATAGAAATATTTTAATTTTTAGACTTCTTCCCAATTTAAAAAATCTATATCCACTGTGTCATTTTTATTCTAGTTTTCAAGGGCCTTCACAACCTGTTGCCAATATTACCTTTTAGAACTCCCTAACAGGCATCTTTTAGGGCGGCCAGATGAATGTTCTATATCTAGTAATGTTACATTAAGATACTTATCTCACTTATTTTCATTTTTATCATTCAGTTGATATTTTTGCTCTATCTTCCCTCCCTTTCACTCAATTTATGCTTCCAAATTAGTTAAATTCTGTTCTTCACATAGATTTTTGTGATTCTCCAGACTTTATTCATTTTCGTTTTCTGTCTGTATCTGTACCCTATGCTGATTCATATAGACTTTAATTCTATATATTGTTTATAATTTTTGTTCTTTGTCATGTGATCTTGATAACTCCCTAAAGAGAAAGACCATACCATCTTGCTTATCTGTTGTATATTTTCACAGGACACTGTAGTTTTGAGTATCTCTCAATAAATACACATTGATCAGATTACCATTCATGAAGATCTAGTACAGAGCAATATATTTGGTAAGTAAATTCCCATCCTAAAATAAGTTCAAGGGAGAAAAATTTGGGTAAAGCATTATAAACATAAATATTCTTAATAAATACTAGCAAACAACAAAAATCAATAGAGTACTCTAAGTACTTGTGAGAACAGAACTTTAATTCAGAGTTGGATATAATAAGAGCTCTGTTTCACAAGTTATCTTGTCACTTGGCAAAACAATTCTCAACATTTTGTCAATCCAAAGTGAGACTGTATCAACAACTAAGTATTTTACATTCAATAGTGGACATAGTGATAAATTTTAAATACCTGATAAATTGTCAGAGTAGCAGAATTTTTAAAAAAACAGTTCATTTGCTGAATGATTACCCAAAATCTTTTCTTGATTAAAAAAATAAAAGTAGAATGTGATTTCTGATGAAAAATAGAAAATCAGAAAAGTGAAAGAGAAAAAAATATATTACCTGCATTGTATGCGTGTGTGGGGGGGTATATCTGTGTGAAGGCATAAAATTCTAATCCATATTCTCAAGAAAGTTTATTCTGAACAAGGTATATTTCCATAAATATGCAAAGAAACTTTTAGAATGTGTGTAATTAAACAGACTAGCAAAATTAGGATACAATTTTAGAAACTAGTTTTTATTAATTTTAGGAACCAGTTTTATTTTGAAAGTGTTTAATGTTTATTGTGGACTCACTTTTCAATTATGAACAACTGACAGATTATCTATCTTTACAATTATTTTTCTTAGAAGGTTGAACTTTAAACAACATGGTCACCAGGCAGTAGAGAAAGGAAATGAACTTCCAAATCTATTGATCAAGATTCTTGTAAACCATTTTAAAGAGTTGAATAAGAAGGAGTTAGAAGTGAGTAACTATGAAAATGTTTATATATTTCAGAGGTTTACCCTTTGCCGTCTGTTAGTTACAATAGTACATACAGTAAAGAGCTATTTCTTATGTTGTACCTCTTTCCAGAAAACAAAATTTAAGTAGATTTAGGTTCTATAGTTAAAGAGGAAAAATATGTTAGCCTTCAGTAATTTCTCAATACCATATTTCTTCTTCCTGTGAATTTATTCTACTGTTGTTTTTAATCCACCACTTTTTCATGAACAATATATTCTTTTAAAAAAAATGAAGCCAAAGCAATATATAAAACACAGATTATAATTGCATAGCACCAGAATAGATTTGTTTCCTAGTTGATGAATGGACTGTGTTTATTTTTTATAACTCATCACCATCATCTGAGCTAAAACTGCTTCTCCTACTGCTGTCTTTGGAAACTGCAGAGGAAGTGGCAGATAGCAGAGGATCTGTTCCTAAATGAGATATTGTGTCATCCAGGAGCATATCATCCAATCTGTGTTCCTCTTTTAAAGCAGCACTGAATGATAAATCTGTGAAGTGTGACAAAGGATCAGAGAAAGCTATAGCTTGATCACAGAGTTCGGGGCTTGTTCCCTGAGACAGTGTCAGTTGGCAATAGTCTACTGAATTCTGCTCAAGATGAGTCTGTACTTTGCTGACGTGAGCACCTAAATCAACTTGGTCCAGTGAAACCAGGGTTGGCAGACCATGAGCACGAGCCTGTATTTCTAGTTCCTGCAATTTCAAACAAGAATAATTAAATAATGACTTTAAAAGGTGACTTAATACTAGAGAATAAATCAGAAGTGAAACCAAAATATTTTCAAGTATTCAAAATGAAGAGTAACACAAATTATAAATATTTTTGCAAATAATAGAATCTGATATTTTTATTGCCTAAAAAATAATCCTTAGAAAAATATGAAAAAAAATTTTAAAGTCCATATCCTTGTCCTTTAAAGGAATACACTATGGTCCCATAGTGACTCAAACTCTAACACAGTCATTTAGAGAGAGTGAAAAATCTTCCATTTATTCTTCCAGATTAATTTCTCACTATATTACCATTTCATGGAAAGAAAGTAAGTGCTTTACTTGTCCATAAGCATACTCACATAAAAAAACCTGATAGTTATGAAAACCCATATTTTAATATTTTTGTCACATGAACAGAGGAGGAGTAACTTAATATAAACTTGCACAATATGCCTTGAGGCAATGAAATCCATAGCAATGTTACTAAAGAAATAAAAGGGGTAAAGGAGAATTTAGTGTCCAATATTATCTAAAGAAACAAATGTTCTACTTTATTATTTTTTGTGTGAAATAATATTGTGTGTGTTTATTAAACTGATTCAACATTTTGCATTTTGCTATTAGTTGTTGTCATTCATTATGTATTTTTTAAGTCAACTTGATCCTAGATTTCCAATCAAAACTTAATTGAAGCAACCCAATTCATAAATGTCTAAAAGGCAACAAATTTATCCTTCAGAAAGAAAAATAATTGTTAATAAGAAAAAATAAATAAGACCAATGAATAAAACTGATGACAGGTAAGTCATATTTAAGCTATATGGTTCATGGCAACATTCTTATAAAAACCTGAATCCGGAGTAGAAGCCGCCTGTTAGCCTGCTCTAATTTCTTCTGTCTGTGTTCTAATTCTCGAGCTCTCTGTTGTTCTTTTTGTAGCCACTTGATGTACTCCACTGATGCTTTTAGAATGGTTCCTTTGTTCCAGCGCATATCACTGTAGAAGGGAGAGATAACCTTTTCACAATTGTGCATGTCAGCAGAATTCATAAGAACTTACAAAATCTTTTACATTAATATGAAATAATGATTTACATGACTATTATTCACTCTTAGATATTATTGCTTCTGAATAGAAATTTTAATAGAATAGTTAAGGAGCCCTTATATAGTAAAATTAATCCCAGAATGAAAATAAGTGTCAAAAGAAAGTAATAAAGTGACTTTTTGTGGGGAGAGCTAAATGCAATATCATGATTCTACCATTACAGTTTTTATATTTTTAGTGAAAATTGCTTTTATTATTAACTCCAAGATTAAAATCTATGTGCTATATTTCTGCATTAATGAACTAGGAAGTGTACATTACTGAGGACTTAAGCCTAAATTTTTAAAGATCATTTCAAATGTATCAATCTTTTAACCTACTTTCTAATAAGGTTGCTTTTATGCTTCTAAGAAAAAAAAATAAGGTCCCTCTTGAATGTTGATCCTAAGTCATTGTGAAACAAAACTGAATTTGGCAATATCATTTTATGCAACAGAGCAAAACTTTCTAGAATTATTAAGCAAATATTTCTGCACAGAAAGTCTCAATACTTTTTTAAAAGGCTAGATACCTATTTTTAAAAAATTGAATATAAGTAAATACAATTAGACATTATCAGATAACCTTTCAGGCTATAGTATAAAAAATATTAAAACTTATTTTTGAGATAGGAGAATGATAATCTGTAATTACAGAAAAGGCTACTGATTTTAATACCTGAAAACACATCAGTAAATTAATACTATATGAGAGTTAATAATATTTTAGGAGGATGAAGCCAAACTATTTGCTAAAAGTTAACCCAAGCTATTAGAAAACCTAGATGAATTTTCAATTTATAGTCATGAGGTGTTTCAAATACAGCAGAAAGTAAGAATTAGGACAAATTTTAAAAGACTGCACTGCATCTATTTTTTAGTTTACATGATCTTAGTAAAATATCTTGAACTTAATATATACAGGGCCCAGCAGAAGTAATGCCTGCTGGAGTGTGGTTGGTTGGTTGGTTGGTAGGGTAATAATATGGGTGTAATAATTTATAGTTTTAATTTGAATATTTCACCTAAAATGTCATATGGGTTTCTTGAGTGTGATATTGTTATGTTACAGAATGACATGCTTATGATTTTGTAATAAAAGATTTTGTAATAAAAAGGGACATTATTTGTGCCAGACCCTGTATATATTTATTAAGTGACCAGAAGTGGAAACATATTTTAAGAAACAAATCTACTTTGCATATGCCTCATTAGAAGTTCGTGTTAGATGACAATTTCCTTAACTTTAACAAATTAAGTGCAGCTGCATTTTTCTACCAGCAGTTGAAAATGTTTATTAGGGACTGGATAAGCCTTCTTCTACTGAAATACACCAAACTATTCAGTGTCTCACACAACTGTAAAAAGGCTTTGTCAATTGTCTAAGGCTAAAATAGCTTTTGGTCCCATTTATTCCCTGATGGTGAGAAGGCTAGGAAAAAAAGAGGGTACTTTTGTCACTAAATCAAGAAGGTACTTGTATTTGAAAAGTGTAGTGAACTTTTGAACTAAAACTTTAACCAGTAGGGAGCCTTTGGGCCCTAATTTTGTTTCATTTCTTCTCATGAGAAGAAAAAGTTAGACAGAAAGACTAAAATGAAAAAATATAACCTTAGCTAACTTTCAAGTTTAAAGCACTGTTTACTTATATCTAAAAATAAATCCTCAAAATGGTGGTAGAGACCACACAATGAGTCTTCCTTCAGTTTCTACGTGATATAATTTTTAAATTTTTTAAATGATCACTCTACTTTCAAGCCACCTTAATATATAAAGTTTCATATGCTCAAACGTCCATTAACTGGTTTTCTCAAAATCAGGACTATGTGCCTGAAAACATCAATAAGAAATTCAACAGAAGATTAGTCAAGTCAAATAAGGTAATACAGAGCATCCAAGGACCTGTTCTAGCCCAGGACTGGGCATGCCAAGAGAAGCCAGGCACAGACAGAGCTCTCCAAGGAGAGAAAGAAATTCAATAGCTTCTCAAGTCCCCTTTGCTCTGCAAACAAGCTGATAGGAGTCCTTCTGTGGCAGGTGAAGGGGTGAACAGGGCAGCAAGAAGGTGGTGAAGTCATTAATGGAAACTCTGTATTGTGCTGTGGGGAGCTAAGGATACTAACTTCCAGTGGAGCTGAATCACAAGAATCAACAAGACTATGGGTGTGATACAAAGGAAGAGTTCCTTTACTTGAAGTCTTGTACATGAAAGAAATGAAAGTAGAAAAAATGATTTATTGTGTTTTTCCTAGTTTTAAAATATGGCTTGCATATTTTCACATTTTTCAATATAATGAAGCAAAAATAAAGGTCACTTAAAATCTAAAAACATAATAATAGAATAAAAATATATATAAAGTTACTTCTGAATATATATGAAGTTTTCCAAACTCATTAAGGAGATGTAAGCCTTTCTCCCAAGACAATTTCAAGCAGCTAGGCATTCAAAACATCATATACGACAGTAACACCAACACATGCACAGGATGCCTAATGAATTAATGTTTATACTAACTTTCCATTTTTTACAAAATATTTTTCTTTGAAGAACTTAAAATTTTTGAGATTTAATGCACTTAGATTTAAAGCAAGTAATAAAAATGCGTACATTGTAGCAGAAGTGTGGCCATGCAAAACTATTTAAAATGCAGTCTGTTGTCATTTTAGGAGTTCACATCCACTAAAAAGTATTAAAACATAACAAAAAAGAAGATGCCATGGCAGGTTTAATCTCTCTTGCTTAGATTAATATTTAGAAAGTTTTATCAGGTCTCATGTACTACCTCAACCATCATTCGTACATAAAAGCAGGTTAAAATTATAACTATAGAAAAAAAATAGTAAAAAGAACCCTATAATCTGTTTTATAATTTAAAAAGTTGAAAAACAAGAGTAATTTTATAGCATCAGTAGAATAGTCTATGCTGATAGTATTTTATATTTCTACTAATATAATTTTTTGTAAATATGATTCATAAAAGCCACATATAAATTAGACCACAACCACTTATCTGTAGAAGTTCTTCATTTTTTGTGTTTGTTAGTTTTGTTTGGTTTTATTATTTATCAATGGTCAGGAGATTGTCATTCCCTCATAGTTGTTTTTTTTTTTATTTAATTTTCTCAACCTATATATTTTAACTACAAATATTCACTATATTATTTCCTCTTCTGACCTTACTATTTTGACCTAGCAAAGAAATATAAACTTCTGAAGTTTTTTGACACATAAAAATGGCCACTTCATAGAACTGAATATGTCCCCAAGTATTAGCCTTCATTTCCTAAGACAACTAATAAGTTTATTCTAATCATGAGCTGGAAAGTTCCTCAGAGTTCAACTGTTTCACAATTCCTGCTACTTGCCCAATAGCACATGATATGTAGAAGATGAGCCCCAGATCTCTTCACTCAATTCAGTAATCTTTCTGCAAATTTCTGGATTTTCTTTTTTAATAGTGTCTGCCATAGAAATATGTTTTCCATTGTGACTGAGTGCATAAAATGCAACAAATATTTCACAAGTTATTAATATCCTCTTTATGTGCAATATGTAATATTTTTTATGTTTGCAGTGCTATTTTCCTTCTTTGTTCAAAAATGCACAATCTGCCCCTTTTCACTGATTTCATGATCTATTAATAAGTTATGGTAAACAATTTGAAAAATTTCACTCTATAATATTTTATGATCTGATATATATATTATTTTTTTAAAAAAGAGAGATACTGATCTTACACATTTTAATGGTCACAGTCATTTATTTAGCAAATTAGTCTTTTTAGGCCCACTTTTTGTTAACTTCATCACTGCCATAACATGGTAATAATTTTTCATTGTGAAACTTAGATTTCTGGTCAAGATGGTAGCATAGGTAAATGTGGTATTCACACCTTCCCACAACCACATCAAAATTACAACTAAACTACAGAACAACTATCATCACAAATCACCTGAAATCTATCTAAATGGAAGTCCTACAACTAAAGAATTGAAGAAGAAGCCACATTGAGATGACAGGAGGATCAGAGATGAAAAACAGGTCACCTATGCTCACATGTAGCAGATAAAAATCAGGAGAAAAGATCTTGGCTGCAGAGGTACCCCTGAGGAATGAGGGGTCCTAACCCCACACCAGGCTTCCAAGTCCCAGATTTTAGTACTGGGGAAAAACATCCCCATAACTTCTGGGCATTAAAAAACAGCAGAAATTGAGGCCAAGTGAGATGGAGTGCCCGTGGAGTCCTAGGCAGTTCTTCCTAAAGAGCCTACAAACACTTATTTGGACTCACTCCCTATGAGCTCTAGTGCTGGGGAAGTGGTTTGAAAGGCACCAAGAACATGAGGCAGAACTGAATTGTCTGGCATCAAGGCCAGAGTTCCCAATGCCAGGCAAAAGTGCTGGCAGAGGCCATTGTACCTTTGATGAGACATGCCCCTACAGAGCCAGCAGGTTGGTGCCATATAGGAGTTTCCATCAACTTGGCTCACACTATTCACCCAACCCTGGTGATTCCCTAAGACCATGCACCACCAAAATTTCAGGCCCACCCAAGCTTTTTCCAGTGGCTTTTTCATATGAGTGGCCCATTTTGCCTCACACTTAAGGTTTTCCTAAAATCTCTCAAACAAGTAGCATCTGGCCTCATTGTTCCATACCTCTCAATAAGTGGCTTAGCCTCCCCTCAGAACTTCCAAGCCCAGCATAGGTAGTAGTCATTTTATGATCATTTTGTAGTTCAAGCTGGGTGGACACTGGACAGAATACAGGTAGCTGCTGACTTGGGTCTCCACTTCCTGCCAGGCCCCAGAGCCAGTGCACCCAGTGGACAACTTCAGACCATGTGGAAGCACCACACAATAACTTCCACAAATAACACACTCAAGGGCAGACTTAGTGAAGTAAGTCCTCCTCCATGCGGGGCTGGGGGAGCTATACAGCAGATCCTCCACTGTAGTTGGTGGTCACAGCCATTCCATGCAGTCAGCCTATTGGCCTGGGGATAAGTCACTCTTATTGATGTGCCAACAGCAAGAAAGTTTTGATTACAACAGGAAAGTGTACACAGTCCACATTAGGAGGCTGTGCTACTAGACCTACAGAACATCTACTACCTTAGCACACTCTATCAAGCCTGGGAAATGTAGTAGCTCTCCCTAATGCATAGAAATAGCCCTGGCTGATGTAGCTCAGTATATTGAGCACAGGCTTGCAACCAAAGAATTGCTGGTTCAATTCCCAGGCAGGGCACATGCCTGGGTTGCAGGCCAGGTCCCCAGTGGGGGGTGTACAAGAGGCAACAACACATTGATGTTTCTCTCCCTCTCTTTCTCCTTCCCTTCCCCTCTCTCTAAAAATAAATAAATAAAATCTTTTTTTAAGAAACACAAGGAGGCTCTTAAAATGAGGAGACAAATAAACATGTCCCAAATGAAAGAACACAAAAAAAGAACTAAACAAAATGGCAATCTATAGATACAGCATTCAAAACATTAATTATAAGAATGCTCAATGAACTGAGAGGAAGAATAGTTGAACTCAAAGAAAACTTCAACAACATAAAAAAGGACATAAAAACCATAAACAAGAATCAGTCAGAAATTAAGGATACACTAACTGAAATGAAAAATAATTTACAGAGTATGAACAGTAGGGTAAATGAAGCTGAGAATCAAATCAATGATTTGGAATATAAGAAAACAAAACCACCCACTCAGAATAGCAAAAAGAAAAAGGAATCCAAGAAAATGGGGGTAGTGTAAAGAGCCTCTGGGACAATTTCATTCACATCATGGGGGTGCCCTGAGGAGAAGAGAAGGAGCAAGAAATCTATTTGAAAAAATAATGACAGAAAACTTCCCTAACTTGGAGAAGGAAATAGACATACAAGTCCAGGAAGCAAAGAGAGTCACAAGCAAGACAAACCCAAAGATGCCCACACCAAGACACGTCATAATTAAAATGCCAAAGGTTAAAAACAAAGAGAAAATCTGAAAAGCAACAAGAGAAATTCAGTTAGTTATCAGCAAGAAAGCTCCCATGAGACTGTCAGCTTTGCAGGCCAGAGGGATTGTGAAGAAATATTCAAAGTGATGAGAAGCAAGGACCTACAACCAAGATTACTCCACCTAACAAAGCTATCATTTAGAATCAAAGGACAGGTAAAGAGCTTGCCAGGCAAGGAAAAGCTAAAGGGGCTCATCACCACCAAACTAGTATTACATGAAATGAATCTAAAAAAATTAATGAATAAGCAAAGAAGTAGAACAGAAATAGACACATAGTTGCAGATAATATTTTCATGGTTACTAGACAGGATGCTTGCAGGGATGGGTGAAAAAGTTGAAGGGATTAAGAAGTATTAATGAGTTGTTGCAGAATAGTCTTAGAAATGTAAAATAAAGCATACAGAATATACTCAATAATATTCTAATAACTGTACATGGTGTCAATTAGGTACTAGATACATGGAGATGATTACTTAGTAAAATATACAATGTCTAATCACTGGGGCACATGCCTGAAACTAATATAATATTGTAGGTCAGCTGTATTTTTAAAATATTTTAAATTAAAAAATACTAATAAAAACTATGAAAAAAACAACAAAGAGAGAAATTTGCCTACTCTATTTTATCCACACACTCTATCCCCCATTAATTCATTTTCTGCAACTTCTTAAAAAGATTTATTTATTTATTTGTTTGTTTTTAGACAGAGGGGAAAGGAGGGAGAAAGTGAGGGAGCGAAACATCAATGTGTATGCTCTCACCCACCCCCTACTTGGGACCTGGACCACAACCCAGGCATGTGCCCTGACTGGGAATTGATCCAGCAACCTTTTGGCTTGCAAGACGGCACTCCATCCACAGAGCTGCACCAGCCAGAGCCATTTTCTTCAACTTTTATATTATCCATAGTAGCATCTGAAAATTCAATAAATGAAATTAAAATAATTTCATAGAGTAAATGCCTACTACTTAAGCCCATATACCCAGACTCTACTTCTCAAGTTAAGTCAATTTGAAGAGGCTACATTCTGGATTCAACCATGAAACTCACATTGGTGCCCCCCATAGAGGGACACAGAGTGACTGGTGAGGCTACAACAATCCAATGGATAAGATGTATTGAAACAGAATTGGTACTGGATGTCTGGAATGTCACAGCTGGCAGGGAGTTATCTCTTCTCTCTGTGCTATGTGGACAGATTCACATATACACATATTCAACATCTGACTAATGTTTTAATCAGACAAAAAATAAATATAATTTGCCTACATATAAAATAATACAGTTAAAGTAAATACTAATCACTCTCAAATCAATAAAGAAGAGAAACACACTTAAGAATGATTACAGTAAGTTTTCTTAATGGTGGTCCCATTCAGGGTAAATAGATTTTCCTTATTCTAGATTAGAGGATTTTTGTGGTGTCATGTCTTATATTTGAGTCTTTTATGCATCTTTTTATTTTTGTGTATGGTGTAAGTTGGTGGTCAAGTTTCATTTTTTTTGCATGTAGCTGTCCAGATCTCCCAACACCATTTGTTAAAGAAACTATTTTTACTCCATTTTATGGTCCGCCACATTTGTCAAATATTAATTGACCTAGTAGATACATGGGTTTATTTCCAGGCTCTCTATCCAGTTCCATTAGACTATGTGTCTGTGCTTATGCCAGTACCAGAGTATTTTGATTACAGTGGCCTTGTAAATACAGTTTGATGTCAGGTATTGTGATCCCTCCTGCTTTGTTCTTCTTTCTCAGAATTGCTGCAGCTATTTGGGGTCATTTATAGTTCCATATAAACTTTTGAAATGTTTGTTATTTATCTGTGAAATATGTCATTAGTATTTTAATAGGGATTGCATTGAATCTATAAATTGGTTTGGGTAGTATGTACACTTTGATGATGTTCATTCTTCCAATCCACACAGTATATGCTTCCATTTGTTTGTGTCTTCCTTTATTTCTTTCTTCAGTGTTCTGTAGTTTTCTGAATACAGGTCTTTTACCTCATTGGTTAGGTTTATTTCTAGGCACTTTATTTTCCTTGTTAC
Source organism: Trachops cirrhosus (assembly GCA_028533065.1). NCBI lineage: Eukaryota > Metazoa > Chordata > Mammalia > Chiroptera > Phyllostomidae > Trachops > Trachops cirrhosus. Next base: position 56,448,555 of record CM052549.1, read on the forward strand.
TACATCAAATGAGATTTGTTACCCTGATTTCTGTTTCTGATATTTCATTGTTGGCATACAAAAATGGCTTCAGTTACTGAATATCAACTGTGTATCCTGCTGCTTTCACCAAATTCACTATTATGTCGAGTTTTTTGGTGGTATCTATAGGATTTTCTATATACACTATCATGTCATTGCAAACAATGACAGTTTCACTTCCTTCTTTCTAATTTAGATGCCTTTTATTTCTTTTTCTCATCAGATCGCTGGGTCTAGAACTTCCAATACTATGTGAATAAAAGTGGTGAAAGTGGACACCCTTGTCTTTTCCCTGATCTTAGTGGGAAAGCTTTTAGATTTGTCCATTGAGCATGATGTTGGCAGTAGATTTCTCTTATATGGCCTTAATTATGTTGAGGTACGCTACCTTTACTCCCACTTTACTAAGTGTTTTTATCATGAATGTGTGGTGTAATTTATTGAATGATTTTTCTGCATCTATTGATATGATCATGTGATTTTTGTCTTTCCTTTTATTTATGTGATGTATTACATCTATTGATTTGTGAATATTGTACCTTCCTTGCATCCCTGTGATGATTCCCACTTGATCATAGTATGTGATCTTTTTAATGTAGTGCTGGATGCAGTTTGTCAATATTTTCTTCAGGATTTCAGCATCAATGTTTGCCAGCGATATCGGCTTATAGTTTTCTTTCTTTGTTGTGTTTTTATATGGTTCTGGGATTAGGATGATGCTGGCCTCATAAAAGAAGTTTGAGAATCTTTCCTCTTAGATTCTTTAGAATAGTTTGAGAAGGATAGGGGTTAGCTCTTTCTTAAATGTTTTGTTAAATTCTCCTGTGAAAGCATCCAGTCCAGGACTTTTGTGTTCCAGGAGTTTTTCTGATTACTGCTTCAATTTCACTAGCTGTTATTTGTCTATTTCAGCTTTCTGCTTCTCCTGGACTCAGATTAAGAAAATTACATGTTTCTAGAAGTTTGTCCATTTCACCCAGGTTTTCAAAGTTTTGGCATATACTTGTTTGTAGTGATTTCCTACAATCCTTTGTATTTCTGTGGTATCAGTTATAAGTTCTCCTTTTTCATTTCTGATTTTACTTATTTGGGTTGGACCTCTCACTTTTTTTCTTGACAAGACTGTTTTAAAAGCTTGTCAATTTTGTTTATATTTTCAAAGAAGAAAACATTTGTTTTTATTTTGTTTTTCTTTTCCTAGATTTATTGATCCTTCGAATTGTTTTAAGTCCTTTTCATGTAGTGCATCATTTATGCTCTTTATGTTGACTCTCTGGATGTAATTGGGTTTTGCCTACTGTTGGGTTATTCTTTGGTGGGTCCTTCCCTCCTGCTGGTTGACTTAGTGTCACTCCACCCACCATGTCTTTTATGCTGTTGTGCAGGTGCTGCCAGAACAAAACCACAAAGTCCAGGAAATAAACCCACACCCTCAAAAATAACTTGCACCCCCAATACCACTATCAACAGAAAATAAACAAGTATTAATAAGGGTGTAAAGAGATTAAGGCTATTTTAACAAAGGAGAGTAAATATAAGATGACCTACTGAAAGAAAAATTATTTTGAGAGGTTAGAGGGAGGAGCACTACCAAGAGTTGGAAATTTGAGCAATGCAAAGAGAGAAAGTAAAATTTATACCATAAATAAAAAAGGAATGAAGACGGCAGAATGGAGTAAGAGGGAAGCATATATTATTAGATTTAAACAGAAAATAAAAAATAAAAGAAAAGAAAAAGAAATTAAAAAGTGAGAGACAGAAATAAAAAGGAAGAAAAAGTAAATAGATAAAAAAAAAAATAGGAACCATATTGGAGAGAAAGATCCACCACAGCACTATCAACAACAAATGAGCTGATCCAAGATGGCTGAGGAGTGAGTGGAAGAAGTTACACTAACCTCCTCCCAGGACCAAACTAGAATTACAATTAAATTGTAGATAAACTACCCAGAACAAATGACTGAATAATAGTGAGAAAGAAGCCTTATAACCTCGGACAGACAGAAGAATCAGCTTCAGCTCAATGGGACTGGTAAGGAGTGCAGTGGAGACACAAGAGGGCTGGCTGGACACCAACAGGGGGCAGCTAAAGTGCCAGAGGGACATTTAAGTAGCTGGTTGGATCCCCCAGAGAAGTGTAGGGTCTAAACCCTAAGCTGAAAAGCCTAGCCTAGAGCAACAGAGCCTGAAAAGTACTCAGATAACATCCAGCTGTGAGAAGGGGCAGGGTTGCTCTCTGCCAGAATTGGATGGCTGGAGAAGCAAAGAGCTGCTTAAAGGGCCAGCACATAAATTTCCATTTGCAGTTATGTACCCTGGGCTTCAGCAAAAGGGAGGTGGGGGCAAAGTGGACAGTTGAGGAATACTGGGGGCAGAGGCTTTAGAGAGAGAACTGAGAGAATAGCTGTTGGGATCCTGGTGCTGAGTCATCCCCCAATACTGCAGCAGTCAGCCATCTTGCTAAGGCAGACCACCCTCCTCCACGTGGAAGCAGCTTGAGGGGAAACAATAGCCTGAACCAGGAGAGATTCTGCCCTGCCCTGTGGTCCTTAAGCCTGAGTGCAGATTGACTAGATTAATAAGTGAAGGAGTCAGCCACAGACAGTAGATCCCTGGCAGTCTGTAAGAGGCTGCCTAAGGTCAGATGGGGACACCATATGACATCACCAGAGACTGATACAGAAAGAAAAAACAGCGGTAAATACTAGATGATACTGAGATGAAATCCACCATAGTCTTCTCCATGATTAGTGATATTTTCTTTCCTGTATAGCTTTTTAACCTGAATTTCTTGGCCTTCAAGTTTGTGCATATTAAGTCACTAGATTTTATACTTTAGTTTATTTAAACTCACATATTTTGCTCCTTTCTTCTCTTACCTCATTTTACCTTCTTCTTTCCTCTCATTATGTTCATCTTAAATTTTATTTTCTCTCATGCTATGATTTGTTTCCATTCCGCGCTCTTGCTATTTATGCCCCATCCAGCCTCTCAAAGCCAATTTTCTTGTTAATGGTCATCTCACATTTCTTTTTCCTGCTCTTAAAATACCTGTGTTCTATCTCCATGTTTAGCAATCTTTGCTCATTGATTGTGGATATGGTAGTTGTAGTATCATTTTTTTCATTATCTTTAGATCTTCACTAATTTTGTATTTCAAATCTCAAATTTTACCATTCCCCTCTCCTACTCTTTTTTTTCATCTCAAATTTTAATTTTGCTGTGTCTTAGCCTGCTTTTTTCTTTCTCTTTTTTCTTTCATCCTGCCCTTTTCAAAATTTTTTTCCTTTCTTTTCATTTTCATATCAAATATTAATTTTCCCTGTATTAGCCTGGTTTTTATTCCTCACTCTTAGTACTCCCTCTCCCTCTGTAATCTCAAGATCACATCTGTTTCCTTTAGACATCTCTTAAGCCATTCTTTCTTTCTTTTTCTCTCTTCTTCCTATCCCATCTATATTAATTTTAGTTCAAACATCTTGTTTAACTGCTTTTGTATAATGATACCAAAACTTGGCTAAAAATTTCATTACAATAATCAGTTAGTGGTTGAAATCTGTAAGCATGATTTTTATAACTCTATTTACATGCATGTCTCCAGAATATTGGAACCTCTGAAAATATGACATTCCAATGTTCATGCACACACAAATCTTACATTTGAAGAATTGTTAGAACCATAAATTGAGTATAGTACTAAGTGTCTTAGACATCATGTGACACTACCAATAAGTCTGTCAATATTGGTGTCATACAGAAAGACCCACTATAAACTGAAAAGAAATAATTTACTTATTTTTTACAGCTCAAAAGGACAACTGTTAGTGACAACTTTGATGCTTAATGGCTTTCAGCCTTGAGTAAATATTTTAAAATAAAATCAGAAGTAGACTTATCTCTACCATAAGCTGCTAAGTTTCCTAGTTACTAGTCCTCCTCTATCCTTCCCTCCCACCTATTTTGTGGGGTATTAAAACCATAACTTTATTATAGAAATGGTTATTGAACTCACGGATCATTAGACTTTGGAATAAGAGTACCAAGCTCCTTGATTCGGTAATTAATATTATACCTTCTTCTTCTTTCAACTATTAAAAAAAAGAAATATTTATTATTCTCATTAAAGCACAATTCACTTTTATATAGATGTAAACTTTCTTAATAATTTTTAAAGAATGATAAAAAATTACATTTAATCAAAAGAATATTTCTCAAAATAAAATAAAAATTCAAATACATTTTACTCTAAAAGAATAACAATATATTATTCACAATGTCTTAAAATATTTCCTTCTGAATACATGTTTTTCAGTATTTAAAATGCCATATAATATTTACTCATACTGAAACATATATATTTTATATATATATGTATTTTGTCAGTCCATAAGGATTATAAACATCTGAGGACTTAACTCTTCTTATATACAGCCCTGAAGGCCTAACACGAAGTTTGGCACATGGTAGATATGTGTAACCAAGTAAACTATGACCTTTTTGAAGAAGGGAACCATTTCCTCCTCATTTTTGTATCTCCAGAGGGTTGGCATATAAGACAAGCTAAATAAATATGTGTCAATTAGAATGTAAATATGTTCTTTTAATTTTTTCAATTATATATAGAACAGTGGTTTTCAAACTTTAGTGTATATCAGACATGCCTGAAAGAATTGTTAGAATATATATGTACCCTGCTAGTAGAGATTCTGATTTTAGTAGGTCTGGGTCAGGGCCCCAATATTTGCATTTATAACAAGCTTGCAGGTGATTCTGGTATTTACTTTTAAAGTTTTCTTTAAAAATGATTATGCTTGAAAATTAACATCATTACCAGAAAGGAGGAAAGACGTGAAAGATATTCAATGGTCTTTGCGAACCTACAGTATACAAATGGATTTGATCTTCAGGAATAATACATTGGAATTCCTTTGAAATTAGAATATAATTGATTCTTGATGCAGTTTATTTCCCTTCTTCATTAATTCTATTTTCCCTGTGCATGTGATTCAAAAAGCATGACACCACATTAAAAAAAACTAGAAAGAAAATAAAGATAAAGCTGATAGAAATACACATATATTTCTTAGTGAAAATGTATTAATAATTCTATGTTCACACATACTAACACCTATATTATAAAACAGACTTTTAAGTATAAAATGAGGCCCTGGCAAGGGAGCACAGTTGGTTAGAGCATCGTCCCAATACACAAAGGTTGCATATTTGATATCCAGTCAGGGCACATACAAGAAGTAACCAATAAATACATAAATAAGTGGAACAACAAACAGATCTCTCTCTCTGACTCAAGATCAATAAATAAAACAAATAAATATAAAATGAAGAACAACTATGAAGTATATTCAAAAACTTATCTCAAAATAAGGGGTTGTTTTAGTCCTAAAATATTTCCCCAAAATCTATTATTTAAATATAAATAATAAATTTACCTCATAAAATATCAGAAGTTTCTACTCTATTCTTCTTAAGTTGTACTCGATACATGTTTAATGGCTAATTATAATGAGAGCTTTGGTTTCTCAATGTTTTCAAACCTAGTACTAGTTATTTGTAGAGAAGTCAATTTTTAAAAATTATAAGATGTCACGTGTGATTTCACTCTTCACAAAGTTGTTGATATATTCAATCATTCCTGCCTTTAGATCCAGGCAAGAGGAGCCCCTATCTAGGACCCCATACTTAAGAGGAACCACGCTTGCCTTCTCTCATCATACCCATCTCCACTGAACAAGGCAGCCACAGAGCCAGGCTGATCCCTTCTAAACTACACACATAATGGATATCCTCTCAAACACACTGAGCCTACTGCTAGAGCCTGCATAGGCCACTTTCTGGGTCCATCTTTCTGAGGGAAGATCATAACACCAGTGTGCTCACCACTAAACCCAAGATATGGACAAGGAGCAACTGTTTGCTGAGATTGTATGGAGCTTGAATGTACTGGATCAACTGGTCATACTCATACCTAAGACCCCTGGCAACACAGAATGAAATATGGGGTGAAGAGACAAGTGAGATGGGCTAGTATTGCCTCACTCCGACATTCCCATTCAGAACTCCAAGGATCTGAGAACTCTAAATTCAGACCTGGACTTCCAGTCCTTTGGAAGGATAGAGTATACTTATTTTAGTACTTTCTAACTTGAGTCATAACTTTTAAATATTTAGACATCTGGTAAGTGGGACTTCATCTGTCTTCTTGTCACAATCTTCACAAACTTTAGGGGTTTCCTAGATTCAACATATTTAAAATATGATATTAATTTTCTAGCCATGATATCTCCAAAAAGCAAAATCACTCAAGGGAATCCAGATTAGTAAACACTTCAATAATGGACATACAAGGAACCTATCATATTTTATCTTAAATGACCTGTTGTTTAAGCTGCAGAAATAGAAGAGAGAAGAAACAAACAAGGAAAGTAATAATAAGCAGTCTAAAATAAAAGAGAAGCCCATAGTTCCTTACTGTATTAATTCTTTCTTTTTCATTGTTGTTCAATTACAGTTGTAATTTCCCCCCTACTACTCTCCCCTGCTCTACCCACCCCACCTTCCACATTCAATCCTACCCCCGTTAGGCATTGTCCATGGGTCCTTTATACATGTTCTTTGATGATATTCCCCCTTTTTTCCCATTATCACTCTCTTCCCTCCTCTTTGGTTACTGTCAGTTTGTTCTTTATTTCCATGTCTCTGGTTCTATTTTGATTGCTCATTTTGTTGATTAGGTTCCACTTATAGGTGAGATCATATGGTATTTGCCTTTTCCCGCCTGGCTTATTTCACTTAGCATAATGCTCTCCAGTTCCATCCATGCTGTCATGAAGGGTAGGATTTCCATCTTTCTGCTGTGTAGTATTAATTCTTGCTATCAATAATTAGTTCTCCATACTCACGTTCTACTTAGAATCTGGATCAAAGCTTCTTGGCTCTACCACTAATGGCTATCAGAATCAGATCATTTCCCTCTCCATAACTACCCCCAGGACTATTATAACCTTGTGTCAGCTGTTTCCTCAGAGTCATATAGGAAACTGTAATTATTCTGTGACATACACCAGTGAGTATGAACAGACAGATGAAGGTTTCACAAGTACAGGTAGAATCAATTTCAGCTAATTACATGTAAGGAAATTCCTGGTTTATTTTAGAGCATTAAATTTTTTATCTTTTTTTATTCTTTTCTCACTTTTTGATTTGGCTCCCAGAACAAAAAGGCTTCACAGTCAATTAGCCAAGCTCACTTGAGAGTTAAGCACTTGAGACATGACCAAACATTATCAAGTTCAACATTCCTGCTAAACAACTTCCTTTGCCTATATTTCTTCCTCTCATGTGACCTGTTATCAGAGTTAAACTGACCCCTAGGAAGGCATTAGGGTCATTTTCTTTTTTTATGTTGGAATTCAGCAATCCAACATAAGCAATACTTTTCAGATAACTTATTAGGAAAGAAGAACAGATTGACAGAAAGATAAAAACCTGGAGTTATGTTTCTTGCTATTTAAATGGTGTACAATTCATTTACATGATTGAATACTATGCAGCAGAAAGAAAGATGGAGCTCCTCCCCTTTGCAATGGCATGGATGGAACTGGAGAGCATTGTGCTAAGGGAAATAAGCCAGGTGGAGAAAGACAAATACCATATGATCTCACCTATAAGTGGAACCTAGTCAACAAAACAAAGAAGCAAGAAAAATATAACCAGAGACATTGAAATTAAGAACAAACTGACAGTAACCAGAGGGGAGGTACGAGGGGATAATGGGGGGGAAAGAGAGAAGGTTTTTCACAAACATCTATAAAGGACACATGGACAAAACCAAAGGGGGTATGATCAAGGGTGGGAAGTGCGGGTGTCTGGGGTAGGGGGTAGTGGGAGTAAATGGAGATAACTGTACTTGAACAACAATAAAAAAAGTTAAAAAATAAATGGTGTACAATTTATAAAGTCACGTTAAACCTTTGAGTCAATGAATCGCAATAGAGTTCAAATGTAACTAGGACACAGGTAGCAAAGACAACGCCCTTGGGCTGAATCCCACCCTCCACCTGGCTTTATCCAGCCTGCAGTGGCAGTGCCAGGCTCCTTGCCCCTAGTTCAGGAGTAGTTACATTTATACAGTCCTAAAATTACATTTGGCCCCTTGAAGGCAACTGTGAGGCTGATGCAGCCCCCGGTGAAAATGAGTTTGACACCCCTGAACTAGATGAACTCATCTCCATCACATGCAGCATTCTTGAGAGAGAATGATCAAGGAGAGAATTTGAAAAGTTTCAATTTGTGAAAGTGTATAGCTTTTCTGAGATTTTACATCATTTAAATGTCTCCGAATAGCTCAACTGGTAAGATGTACTATTAATTTTGGTCATCTGACTTCAAAATAGTTATGGAAACACAATAAATAACAACACGTTTTAACCTCCATGAGTTTTCTCTTGTATTACTTTTGTTTGGAAAAGAAGAAAAAGGAAAATGTACTCACTGAGGTTGTGGTTGTCCTTTTTTTGTCTCTCTTTTGCCAAAGCTTGAGTATCAGTTTCTGATAAAAGGAAGATAAAACAATTCTTAGTTCTACTGTATATCCCTTTAATCAACACAATTCAAGAATACTAAGTGAAATACAATATTACTTGCTCCAAGCAATATAGTATTTTTATGCAAATATTTAGATATTGGAAGAAAAGTACTCTGAGTAACAGGCAATGGCAAGCCCTTTAGACTTTGAGTAGTAAAAATCAGATTTGTATTCTGGCCCTTTTAATAGCCCTCTGATTTATTAGGTAAATTCTCAGTTTCAGTCTCTTCATCTGTAAAATTGGTATAATATCATGATTATTAAAAGAGGAACAGTGCACAGCAAATGTTTAGCAGCTCAATTATTATTTTCAGAACTTTAATATTATTCAAACCTAAATTTTACAACCTATATTTACAAACCCCCTATACACACACACAATCTTTACCTGAGGATATGTTTTTGATTTTTTCAGAAAGAGAGAAAAACATTGATGTGAGAGAGAAACATTAGTCAGTTGCCTCACATATGTGCCCTGACTGGGGATAGAACCCATGACCTCTTGTGTTTGAGCTGATGCTCCTAACAACTGAGCCACCCATCCGGGGAAAAACAACCTACATTTTTCATAACTAATTATGATTTATAAATTATCGGATTTGGAATTAAGTACATTTCTCAGATATTACTATTAAACAATTCTAGTAAATAACACATTATATGCTATTTGGTTGTGAGCATTTGTGATAGTCATCTTCCAACATGGCCCACAATGATTCTTATTCATGATATTCACACACTTATTAATTCCCTCTCATATTGAATAAGGCTGACCTGTGAAATCAATAGAATATTGTATAAATGACTAGTGTGGCTTCCAAGAATAGGTATAAATGACATTTTCAGCTACCAATTTGGTGTGCCTTGGATCACCAGTTGTTATATCATGATGAAACTTGAGTAGCCCTATGAGTGTCTACATGTTAAGTACCAAGGTCACTTGCCAACTAGCAGCACTAACTTTCAAGACCTGTAAGTGAACTACCTTGGAAACACATGCTCCAGCCCATAAAGGGTCAAATGTCTGTATCTTTAGCAAACATCTTGACTATAGCCTTATGAGAAACTCTGAGTTAGAACCAATTTTCTAAGCTACCCCTGGATTTCTGACCCATAGAGATTGTTTGAGATAAGTATTATTTCAAGCTATCAAGTTTTGAGTTAATTTTTTATAAATTAATACAGTGTCCCTTAAATTATTCTAGTTTTTAAAATAGGTAATATAAAAATACATTTATTTAAATTTGTTCATTTCAACTATAGGCATTAATTTTGGTCTAAATTATTTGAATGCATAAATATTTGTGCATTATTGATTAGGCTGTGTAAAAATCATTTAAAAAACAATGTTTGGCCTCCAAACTAATATGTGTAATAGAGATTTTAACTTAATTTTATTTTATGCAAATGAAGGAACTAAAACTGGACTTATAAGTCAAGAAATCCTTCTTTGGTCCATCTTTCCCTACTCAGCTTTATGACTAGGGGAAAATAACTCCTCTGACTCTTGATTTCCTCATTTATATCTTGAAGGAATTTTACCTTGTCTCTGTAATGTCTTTGAGTTGTAAGAATTTTAGAATATATTATTGAAAATTGAGAGGTTTTTACCCACTTGTGAAAGTTAAATGTGAGTCCATCATAAAATTCATAAAACAAGCTAATCAAGTTGTTTGTTTTATATCAAATTTTACATATAAAAGGACTAATTTTCCCTAATCTATAAATCTATTATTCTGCAACCATGCTAATAAATTACATCATTTAATATTAAAATGAACTTATGTTACATAAAGAACTTCTCAAGCTGTTTTATACATATAGGTGTTATATATATGCATATGTATATATATGTATGTGTGTATATATAGAGAGAGAACATATGTGTATATTTGCCCATTTTCTAAAATAATAAAATCAATTTAGTTGAACTACAAGTTATACTCTAAATCTTAAATGTCCCCAACTTAACTGACAATTTTGATATTTTAAATTTTTTATTTATCTTGATAATACATCCTATTCATTTCTTATATAGTTGACTAAAAAAGGATAAAAGGGTAAAAGCAACATTACCTGTAATTTCTCTTTTCACTGATAGACTCCTTGGACAGGAAGCATTTGTAAGGCCCATATTAACTGATGAAATTCCCTGCTTGCTACTATAAACATCCAAAATACTGCCAGATAACTTTAGGGAAAAAAGAAAGAAAAGATCAATTAATCTTTCTGTGGACATTGATATATTTGGCTGTATATTTTAAATTTGCCACTTAAAAAATTATAATATATATTTTAATCTTAAATAAAAATGAGTATACATTGACTTTAAAATCAATATGGATGCTTGTGGAAATGTTAAAAAAAGTTATTGTATATAAGCAAAAAAAAAGAAATTAGTTTACTCATGAAGGAAAATTCTGATCACAATTTACAAATTTATAAAAGTTTGATCTATCACATTACCTGGTTATAAATGAATAAGATTAGATATATCACGTTGATAAAAATCAATATACATATTAGCAAAACTGATAATAATATCATAAATTAGGTATAATGGTTGAACATTTTGGAAACCTTCTTAACATTATCAGTATTACCGGCCACTTAGAGTCAAGAAGTGTTTTACACTGTTAATTGAGAAACTCCCTTTTCTCACAGGAAAGCACACTTTTTTCATTGCACACCTAATGTTCTAGATTATTATAATTATTCCATATGGTAACAAAAAGTAGCCTAAAACTACTTTTGCCTATAGTAGATATAGGTTACATCTAATTATAGCAACATTACAATTCTTAAAGTGCTGTTGGTAACAATTTTTCAGATAGTTGTTTTCTATACAATTCAAAATTGTACCAATTTATCACTTAAAATGTGCATATTGATTTGATTTCTCAAGAAAATTAAATTTAAACAGTATAGTTTAAGTTAATATTCATTATTCCAGAACAAGCTAAGTTCAAAATGTGTGACTTGAACATTTGAAATATTTCCATTCTATATATCATTATTTCATTTATAGACAGTAAACCAGGAACTGAATAAGTAGTAACTTTTTTCTTTCTTTAAGGACCACATACAATACAACTAATCAAACAAAGCACCAATCAGCTTATTACAAAAACTAACTCCTTATTCCAACTTTTTGTAAAACTCTGATTCAAATTGAAGAAATTTTTTGATACTTATAAAATCAGACTGGAAATAAATATGAAGACAAATGAAGATAAAAATTAACTTCTGAATAATAATCCATTAAACTATATATAATAATGTATATTTCTCAGAGAAAAATGTTAAAAATACAGTGGAAATCAGGTTAATCTGTAAGTGCATATACATATCAATAGAGACGTTATAGAATACATGTGTATTCTGATGTATATTTATAAATATTACCATATTTTTGGACCATAAGACTCACCTAGGTTTTAGAGGAAAATAGGAAAAAATATTTTGAAGCAAAAAATGTGGTAAAATATTTAATAATGCCCTGGCTGGTATAGCTCAGTGGATTGAGCACAGGCCTGTGAACCAAAGGCTCGCTGGTTTGATTCCCAGTCAGGGCACATGCCTGGGTTGCAGGTCAGGTCCCCCCACAGGGAATGTGCAAGAAGCAACCACATATTAATATTTCTCTCCCTCTCTTTCTTCCTCCCTCCCCTTCTCTAAAAATAAATAAATAAAATAATTAAAATATTTAATAACATAAATAACATAATATTTCACCAATATAAATGTAAAAACAGAACCCAACAGCAGCATTAAGAACCATTATTCCTCCCAAATTGGGGCAGGGGGTGCATCTTATTGTCCAAAAAATACAGTAGTTCTTTTCATGTTTACTCTATTAGGAATCTTTATCTTTGTTTTATATAAACTCATTATTTCAAAATGTATTTGCATTTCATGCATCTTGGAAGGGAGCTACTTAAGTCAGGAAAGTCTTCTCAATTTTCTCATCTGAAAAATAGGGACAAAGTTGATCATATTGGATAGATGATGAATGTTAGTATAAGAACAATACAATTAGAGAGAAATTTTAAAAGCAGTTATTTCCTTAACTTGTGAGTCATTTAGTCTTATTTACAAAAATAAAAACATTTCCAAGATCTTTTTGGAAAACCCTATTGGTTATAAACTAAGGTGTCACCATCCTAAATTGTACGTTTCTACTGTACCTTTGAGAAATAGAATGGTTGTGCCTGAGAAAACAGGCACTAAGGGAGAGGGAAGGGGAAAGGTACTAGAGAAAGGGCATTTTTTCTCTGAAAAGCTAGAATTCAGATGGATTTCAAAGCAGCAGCAGCAAATTGCAAAAATGTTTAAGAAGAAAAAGAATCATATTACATATACACTGAAACAATAAAATGATAGATTCTTAACATACCATTTTGCTGGGTCCATATTACCTAGTCAAACTATACCTAATGATTTTAGCCTTAGAAATGGGGCTGAAATTCTGATAACGAATCTAATCTTGCTTCACCATAGGTATATTACATCTTCTACTGACCTTGTTTATTGTCTAATTTATGCACTAAACGCACAATGATTAATATCCTATTTAATTTTATGCTGTAAGTACGACTCTATTTTATGTAAATGGCTAATCTCTTTTTGAATATCATTACATGGTTTACTTCAAAGTATCACACATTTCATATAATCTAAAATGCCTTTTCTCCATTAAAATATATACAAGCATACTGTTAGGGAAAATTTAGATATTAAATACACATCTGAAAGGTCTTACAAAGAAAAACTATATTTAGTTTTCATAAAACTATTGATATAATCCACTTAGACCATAAAGCCTACATGTTTGTTTTATAAACAAGTTGGCAAATGGATATTTTATGAAGAAATATTTATTATTGTGGCTTAAAAGAATAATAAATATTATTCTTTTCAGTAAAGCCAAAGCTTTGACTTGAGATAGTAGAACATATTATTAACAAAAAACTAATCAATGGGCAATAGATTGATGTCTCTCTTACACATCAATGTTTCTCTCCCTCCTTCTCTCTCTAAAAATAAATAAAATAAATCTTTAAAAAATTTTAAATACATATAAAATAATTTATTATAAAATATTTTCAATAAGGTAGAACATTCTCCTTAAGACAATACTTCTTATACTAGTAAAAAAGATAAACTCATTATCTAAGAAGTTGCTTTGAGGAGAGAAGTAATTGACAGTGGTTCCCATTGTCTAAATTTCTTCACCCCAAATTTTACGCACATTTTCACTACTGAGATCATAGAGATTGAAAAACATAGGGATCTGACCTTCCCACATATACTTGCCTTTCATAGTAGCCAATATTCCCTGAAGAAAATGAGCTCACAGATCAAAATATCATAACAACATGCAGCATTAAAAATAACATCAAAATATGCCCTGGCTGGTGTGGTTCAGGGGATTGGGTGCAGGCCTGTGAACCAAAGGGTCACTGGTTTGGATCCCAGTCAGGGCACATGCATTGGTTGTAGCCCAAGTACCCAGTAGGTGCTACTCCAGAGGCAACCACACATTTTTCTCCCTTTCCCTCTCTAAAAGTAAAATAAATAAAAAAATTTAAAAATAACATCAAAAGAAGCAATAAAAATAAATTTAAAATCTCATAAAATAAAGTTCTTAAATTAGCCATGTAGATTCTTTAAAAATATATTTGTAATAATTTATAATATACAACAAAAACAATTAAAATAAAAATCTCCAAAATTACCAAGCAAAAATAAGAAGTGTGAAAATATAATACTTAAAAAACAAATCTGTAAAAGAAAAAATAGCATAATGTATACACTGAGAAGAGAATAAAGGAATTAATAAATTATAAAACCAAATTAACCTCTCAGGAGGATGAAGAAATGGACCAAGAACTAGAAGATATAAAACAAAATATAATCAGTACAGGAGATAGAATCATTAGAATTAAATGCAGAGATTAGCATCTCAGAGAAAGAAAAGTAAAATGGGAAGGAAAAATATTTTAAGAAATAATGGAGATACATTTCTGAGAATCAATACTAAGTAAAAAACTAAAGTATTTTATTTTTTTATATTATTTTTTGTTTCTTAATTTTTTATTTAAAAATCAAAGGGCTTAGGAATGACAATGAGCCCTGACCAGTGTGCCTCAGTTGATTGGGTGTCTTACCGCAAAGCAAAAGATTACAAGGTCACCAGTTTGATTCCTGCTCAGGGAACATGCCCAGGTTGTAGCTGGTACCTGGTTGGGGAAAGCCCGAGGGGTAACAGATTGATGTTTCTCTCACACATCAGTGTTTCACTCCCTTCCCCCCACCTCTTTCTCTCTTTCTAAAAAGAAATATATTGAAAAATGATATGGAAAAACCTAAACCCAGACATATTTTATAAAAATTTATACATATACAATGATAAAGAAAAACATCTAAAAGCCTAAATAGAAAAAAAAATATTATGTCCAAAATAGCAAGAATCTGATTTACATAAGATTTTTCAATGGTAAAATCAGTTGAAAGAAGAAAGTAAGAAAGGGAAGGGTCATCAAGGAACATGTATGAAGGAGCCATGGACAAAGCTAAAGGAGAGAAGGACTGAGGGTTGGGTGTGGGTGAGATGGGGGAAAGTGGTGGTGGGAAAATGGAGACAACTGTACTTGAACAACAATAAAAAATAATAAAAGCAAATGAATTACAAAACATCAAAATGTCAAAAGTAAAGAACTTAAAACAGTTTTATATCCAGCTCAAATGCCATTCACATATTAGACCATGATAAAAATATTCTTAGAGGCATTAAATAGTTAAGAATGTTTATCCAAACAGACTAACATTGAAAACAATTTTGGGTGAATACCTAAGTAGAAGGATATATTTAAAGGATATCTTCAAAAATATAAAATAAAGTGACCAAATATATTGGTAAAGTATTTGTGGTCTAAAAAAATGATAAGAAGAACCAAGTTCAAAAATAAAGTGAAATAAGCCAGTCAGAAAATGACAAGTACCATATCATTTCACTCATATGTGGAATGTAATGAACAAACTGAAGTAACAAGAAAAATGGGGACAGTCTCAAAGATGGAGACCAGGATGACAGCTACTAGGGGGAGAGGTGAGGGGGCAGAGGGATTCAGCAAAAAGGAAAAAGGACTCATGGACACAGGCAACATTATGGTGACTGCTGGGGGGAGGGGAGTATAAGAGGACTAAATGGTAAGGAAAAAAAAATACTGTAAAGATTAAACCAAGGAAAAAAGAATTGTTCATTCTCAGTGAAGAAGGTTGAAAATGCACACTAGAACATTTCACTTACTTTCAGGACTCCCACCAGCCTAGTTGTAGGTATGTTTGCAAAGGGACAACCTGTCTCACAATAGATGCATGAAGAGCCTTTGAGAGCTGACATAACTGAAAGACAAGATTGTGAATAATTTCAAAGTGTAGGGACATTGATGAAGGGATGGTGCACTGAGAATGTATTTCCAACGGAGTCAGTTCCAGAGGTATAAGGAGTGAACAAGCATTACAGTTGGCCTGGGACTGATGAATTTCCCAGGATGGGAATAAGAAGCTTTGATGCTAAAACAGGGAAAGTTCCAGGCAAACTTTGGCAAGCTGAACTTCCCAGGTACAGAGCCCTTTGGTCCTAATAACGGATTGAAACAAGAAAAAAATGGATTTAAGGCACACAATCCTCAAAAACTTGTGCAAACAATAACCAAGTTTCATTGGTCCCTTGTCTAAAAGTTGCTGAGAAGCAAATGAAACTCTTTCACTATGAAAAATAAAAAAGATATAGTGACCTGGCTGGTGTAGTTCAGTTGATTGAGCATGGGCTGCGAACCAAAGGGTTGCTGGTTCGATTCCCAGTCAGGGCACATTCATGGATTGCGGGCCAGGTCCCCAGTGGGGTTCATGTGAGCGGCATCCACATATTGATATTTCTTTCCCTTTCTCCCTCCCTTCCCCACTCTCTAAAAATGAATAAATAAAATCTTTAAAAAAGAAAGATAAACTGAAATATATAACCATATAAATCAGCCTATTAATATCAGTATGATTGGGCAGAGTAGTAAGGAACTTAATGGATGTGAAAATGGTAAAAAAAAAAAAAAGTACGAAGAAGAAACATTAAAATATGGGACACAGGACTTCTGGCCAAGATGGAGGCATGGGTAGACACATCATGCCTTCTCGCACAACCAAGATAGGGACAACAACAATATAGAAACAAAATAACAACCAGAACTAACAGAAAATTGAAATGTGTGGAAGTCCCACAGCCAAGGATTTAAAAATAGACACGTTCATCCAGACTGGTAGGAGGGGCAGAGTTGGGCCAGGTGAGGGACTTGGAGCTGAGAGCTGTGCAACCAGGGTGGCATGCAAGTCCACAGCAGGCAGACGCTGGGTGCACAAGCAGCGGTGGCTGGTGGGCCCTGGCTGGACGGGCGGGTGGCGACCAACAGACCCAACAAGGTGGCCATTGTGAAGCAAGGCACTGTGCGCAACTCAGGGTCCCAGCACCAGGAAATAGAGCTGAAAAGGAAGGTCCCGCGGGGTGCACAGGCCCACCCATGCCGGAATTGGTGCCAGAGGGGCCCAGTTAGCTTGTGGAAAGTGGCAGAAGGGTCTGAGGTCCTACACAGAGCAGAGCAAGCACCATTGTTCCTTCTTGGACCCTGCCCCCACATACAGCATCACAACACAGTGACTGGGGTGCTCCACCGTGGTGAACTCCTAAGGCCCCACCCCTCACTACAAGAGCTCAACAAGACCAAAAAAAAAAAAAAAAAAAAAAAAAAAAAAAAAACAGCAAAAAGATGGCTCAAACAGAAGAAGAATTGAATGCCCCAGAACCCATCCTTTTAAGTGACCAAGAGATAGCCAACCTATCAGATGCACAGTTCAAAGCACTGGTGATCAGGATACTCACAGAATGGGTTGATTCTGGTCACAAATTATATGAAAAAATGCAGGCTACAATAAGTTTAATGAAGAAAAACGCACAGGGAACCAAAAGTGATGGAATGAAAGATGGGTTTCACATCATTGGAGTGGACCAGAAGGAAGAAAAAAATATACAACCAAAAAAGAATGAAGAAACAAGAATTCAAAAAAATGAGGAGAGGCTTAGGAACCTCCAGGACATCTTTAAATGTCCCAACATCCGAATTATAGGGGTACCAGAAGGAGAAGAGGAAA
>CM052549.1:56466884-56505369 GCA_028533065.1 Trachops cirrhosus
AAATTTATATGGGATTATAAATGACTCCAAATAGCTGCTGCAATTTTGAGAAAGAAGTACAAAGCAGGAGGGATCACAATACCTGATACTAAACTATATTACAAGGCCACTGTAATCAAAACAGCTTGGTACTGGCGTAAAAACAGGAACATCGACCAATGGAGCAGAACACAGAGCCCAGAAATAAACCCAAATCTCTATGGTCAATTAATATTTGACAAAGGGGGCAGCAACGTAAAATGGAGTAACAATAGCCTCTTCAACAAATGGTGTTGGGAGAACTGGACAGCTACATGCAAAAAAATGAACCTCAAGCACCAACTTACACCATACACAAAAATAAATTCAAGGTGGATAAGAGACTTAAATATAAACTGTGACACAATTACAGTCCTAGAGGACCACAAAAGCAGGAAAATCTCAGATATTTCACCCAGAAATTGTTTTACTGACACATCCCCTAGAGCAAGGGACATAAAGGAAAGAATAAACAAATGGGATCTCATTAAAATAAAAAGCTTCTGCATGGCTAAAGAAAACAGTACTAAAATAAAAAGAGAACCAACTGTATCGGAAAACATATTTTCCAATGATACCTCAGACATGGGTATAATCTCCAAAATATATAAACAACTTATACAACTCCACTCTAAGAAGACATGGAACCCAACTAAAAAATGGGCAAAGGACTTAAATAGACACCTCTCCAATGAGGACGTACAGAGGATCCAGAGACATATGAAAAGATGCTCAGTATCACTAGCTATCAGAGAGATGCAAATTAAAACCACAATGAGATACCACTTCACATTTGTCAGAATGGCCATCATAAACAAAACAACAACAAGTGCTGGAGAGGTTGTAGAGAGAAAAGGACCCTAGTGCAATGTTGGTGGGATTGTAGACTGGTATGACCACTACGGAAAACAGTATGGAACTTCCTCAGAAAACTAAAAATGGATCTGCCTTTTGACCCAGCAATCCCACTGCTGGGACTATATCCTGAGAACCCTGAAACACCAAACCAAAAGAACCTTTGCACCCCAATGTTCATAGCAGCACAATTTACAATAGCTAAGTCCTGGAAACAACCTAGGTGCCCATCAGTAAATGAATGGATCAAAAAACAATGGTACATTTACACAATGGAATTCTATGCAGCCAAAAGAAAGAAGGAGCTCATACCCTTTGCCACAGCATGGATGGAGCTGGAAAGCATTATGCTAAGTGAAATAAGCCAGGCATTGAAAGACAAATACCATGTGATCTCGCCTTTAGCAGAAACCTAAACAACAAAACAAAGATACAAGCAAAATATAGCCAAAGACAATGAAATAGAGGACAGGATGACAGTGATCAGAGGGGAGAGGGGAGGGAATTTCAGGGGAACTTCAGGGGAGAATGGGAAGGGTTTACAGGAACAAATATAAAGGACATATGGACAAAACTAGGGGTGTTGGAAATTGGAGGGAGGAGGGGAGGGATGGGTGGGTTGGCTGGAATAGGAGTAAAGGATAGAAACTGTACTTGAATAATGATTAAAAATAAATTTAAAGAAATAAAATAATATATATTAAGTAAGCAAAATAAAAAGACAGCAACCATAAAAAATGAACCATGCAGAAATGAAAAATTGAATATTTAAAATAAAGAATAAAGTATCAAAAGCAGACAAGATAAAACAGAAGACTGAATCAGTGACTTGGAAGACAAAGTAGCAAAAAAAAAAAGAGCTTCAAAAATAAAAATAAATAAATAAATGAGGATAGTGTAAGGGACCTTTGGAAGAACATGATGCATAAGAACACCCACACAATAGGAATTCCAGAAGGACAAGAGAGAGATCCAAGTATTGAGAAACTATTTGAAGAAATAATAACTGAAAACTTTCCTAACCTGGTGAAAAAAATAAACACCCAAGTTCAGGAAGCACAGAGAGTACCAAAGAAGATTAACCCAAAGAGGCCCACACCAACAAATATTCAAAGTAAAGAAAATCTAGGACCTACAATCAAGATTAGTCTCCCCAGCAAGGCTGTCATTTAAAATTGAAGGAGAAATAATGAGCTTTACATACAAGAAAAAGAGGAACATACTTAAAAGAATAAAGTAGCAATAAACATGTACCTATCAGTAATCATTTTAAATAGAAATGGGTTAAATGCTCCAATCAAAATAACATAGGTGGCTGCATGAAAAAGAAAACAGATTCACACATATGCTGCCTACAAGAGACCCACTGCAGAACACAAGATATGCACAGACTGAAAGTAAAGGGATAGAAAAAGTTACTTCATGCATATGGAAATGAAAATAAAGCTGGGGTAGCAATAATTATATCAACCAAAATAGACTTTAAAACAAAGGTTATAAAAAGAGACAAGGAAGTCCATTACATAATTATGAAGGAATCAAGCCAACTAGATTGTAAATATTTATGCACCTAACAGAAGAATACCTAAATATGTAGAGCAAACTTAGTGTACATAAAGGGACTGCCAGTAATACAGTTACAGTAGGGGATTTTGACACACTATTGACATCAAATGATAGATCTTCTAGAAAGAAAATAAATAAACAATGACCTTAAATGACACACTAGATCAGGTGGATTTAAATGATACATACAGGGTATTTTACCCCAAAACATCAGAATATACATTCTTTTAAAATGTACATTGAACATTTTCCAAGATAGACCATATGGTAGGATACAAAACAAGTTTCAGTAAATTTAAGAAGACTGAAATCATATCAAACATCTACTCAGACCATAATAGTAGAAAACTAGAAATCAAGGGTCTAGTCAAGGAGCATGTATAAAGGACCCATGGACATGGACAGCAGGGTGGGGACTGACTGTGGGATTGGGAGGGTAGGTTAGGGTTAGGGGAGAACAATGGGGAAAAATTGGGACAACTATAATAGAATTATAGAAAAATAAAATAAAATTTTATTATCTAAAGAGAACAAAACTAAAACACACACAAACATATGTAGGCTAAATAACATGTTACTAAACAATGAATGGGTTAATAAGGAAATCAAAGATATATTGAGACAAAATTGAAAATATAACAATCCAAAAATTTATGGGGCCCAGCAAAATCAGTCCTAAGAGAAAAATTCATACCAGTACAGGCTTACCTGAAGAAATAAGAAAAATTTCAAATAAATAATGTAACTTTATACCTAAAAGAACTAGAAAAAGAACAAGAAACAAAGCCTAAAGTAAGTAAAAGTCAGGAAATAATAAAGATCAGAGTGAAAATAAACAAAATAGGGTCTAAAAAACAATACAAAAGTTTCATGAAACCAGGAGCTGGTTCTTTGAAATAGATTGGTAAACCTATAATCAGACACATCAAAAAATAGTGAGAGAGAAGAAGAGAGGGAGGGGGGACCCAAATAAAACAAAAAAACAAAAGGAACAGTAACAACTGACACCATAGAAATACAAAGAATTATAGCAAAATACTATAAACCATCATATGGCAACAAATTGAATAGTCTGGATGAAATGGATAAATTCCTAGAAACATACAGTCTTCCAAAATGAATCAAGAAATAACAAAAAAGCTGAATAGACCAATTTTAATAAACAAAATCATAGCTGTAATAAAAAAAATCCCAACAAAGAAAGATTCTAGACCAGATGGCTTCACAGGTGAATATTACCAAACACTCAAAGAACACCTCTCCTTCTCAAACTATTCCAAAAAGCTCAGGAGAAAACAATATTCCCAAGGCCATTTTACAAAGCCAGCATTATCCTAATTCCAAAACCAGGTATGGACACTTAAGAAAGAAAATTATAGACCAATATACCTGATGATTCATGGATGCTAAAATCCTCAACAAAATGTTGGCAAACTGAATTCAGCAATGCATCAAAAATATCAAAAACAATTATCAAAAAGGATTTATTCCTGGGATGCAAGGTTGGTACAATATCCATGAGTCAATTGATGTGATACAACACATATAAAATTAAAGGACAAAAGTCATATGATTGTATTAATAGATGTAGAAAATCATTTGATAAAACCCAGCACCTATTTATGATAAAAACTATAAACAAAGTGGGAATACAGGGAACATACTTCAATATAATAAAAGCTATATGTCAAACCCACAGCTAGCATTATATTTAATGGGGAAAAACTAAAAGTGTTTCCATTAAAATCATAAACTACACAGCATGTTCACTTTCATAGACCACTGGAAGTTCTGGCCACAGAAAGGTGAGTAGAAGAAATAAAAGGCATCAAAACTGGAAAGCAAGAGGTAAAATTGTCATTATTTGCAGGTGACATGATACTTTATATAAAGAACCCTAAAGATTCCACCAAAAATCTAGAATTGATAAATGAATTTAGTAGTGCAGTAGGATAAAACATAAATATTTAGATATTATTTGCATTTTATTTTATTTTTAAGTACATTTTATTGATTATGCTATAACATTTTTGTCAATTTTTTCTTCCCTTTATCCTCCCTCCACCCTGCACCACTCCCTGCCCTCCAGCATTCCGCCCCCCCCACTGAGTTCATGTTCATGGTTTGTACATATAAGTTCTTTGGTTTCCCTGTTTCTTATATTATTCTTAACCTCCCTCTGTCTATTTTATGCCTATCAGTTATACTTCTTATTCTCTGTGCCCCCCGGTCTTCCTCTCCCCCACCCCACTGAAAACCCTCCATGAGATCTCCATTTCTGCTTCTGTTCCTGTTCTAGTTATTTGCTTAGTTTTTGTTTTTTAGGTTTAGTTGTTGATAGTTATGAGTTTTTTGTCATTCTACTGTTCACAGTTTTTGATCTTCTATTTCTTAGATAATAAACTATCAAAAAAGGAAACTAAGAAAACAATTCCATTTACAATTGTGTCAAAAAAGAAAAAAATACCTAGGAATAAATTTTAAAAAGGAGGTAAAAAACTTGTACTCAGAAAATTATTGGATTTGAAGATTACAATCAAATAAGATAAAATAAATGGAAACATATATCATGTACTTGCATAGAAAGAATTAATGTAATTATAATGTATATATAACCCAAAGCAGTCTTTACATTCAACACAATCTCTATCAAAATACCAATGATGTATATGACAGAACTAGAATAAATAACCCAAAATTTATGTGGAACCACAAAAAACTTCAAATAGCTACAGCAAACTTGAGAAAGCAAAGTGGAAGTATCATGCCATCTGATATAAAACTATACCACAAGGCTAGTAATCAAAATAGCATGATAATGTCATAAAAAGGGCCACATAGATCAATACAATATAATATAGAGCCCTGGAATAAACCCACACCTGTATGGTTAATTAATACATATTTCACAAAGGAAGCAAGAACATGCATGGATAAAAGCAGTCTATTTGATAAATGATTTGGGGAAAATTGGATAAATACATGCAAAAAAATGAAACCAGACCACTTTCTTACACCATATACAAGAGAAACCTCAAAATGAATTATAGATTTAAATGTAAGGATCAAAACCGTAAAACTCCTAGAAGAAAACACAGTAAAATCTGTGACATTTTCCTCAGCAATAGTTTTTCTGATACATTGAATCAGGCAAGGAAAACAAAAGAAAATAGAAACAAGTGGAACTATATCAAACTAAAAAGTTTTTACCCAGCAAAGGAAACCATCAACAAAATGAAAAAAAGAAAAAAACTACTGAATGAGGGGAAGATATTTGCCCATGATATATCTGATAAAGGGTTAATATAAAAAACTCAGGTTAACTCATACAACTCAACACCAAAAAAAAAAACCCTAATCAATTAAATATGAGCAGAGAACCTGAATAAACACTTCTCCAAAAAGGACATACAGATGGCCAATAGATATACAAAAAGACGCTCAACATCACTGCAAATTAAAATCATAATGAGATATTTCCTCACACCTGTAAAAATGGTTATCATTTTTTTACCCTCACCCGAGGACATGCTTACTGATTTTAGAGACAGGGAAAGGGAGAGAAAGATAGAGGGAGAAAAACACTGTGATGTGAGAGAGAAACACCAATCAGCTGCCTCTCGCATGCCTTGACCAGTGACCAAACTGGCAATCCAGGCATGTGCCCTGACTAGAATTGAACCTGCAACTTTTCTGTTTAGGGGTCTATCCTCCAACCAAGTCACAACAGCCATGGCAGAATGGCTATCATTAATAAACCAACAAACAAGTGTTGCTGAGGATGTAGAGAAAAAAGTACCCTCGTGTACTGTTGGTGGCAATACAGATTAGTGCAGCCACTATGAAAAACAGTATGGAGGTGCCCCAGAAATATTTAAAATGGAACTGCCTTATTACCCAGTTATTCCACTTCTGGGTATATACCCCCCCAAAATCCAAAAGCACTAATTTGAAAGAACATTGAACCGCCCATGTTCACTGCAGCATTATTTACCATAGCCAAAATATGGAAGCAACCCAGGTGCCCATCAACAGATGATTGGCTAAAGAAGTAGTGGTACATATATACAATGGAATACTACTGGATCATTAATAAAATAATGAAATCTTACCATTTGCCACAGCATGATTATATGTAAAGGGTATTATGCTAAATATAATAAGTCAGTCAGAAAAATACAAATATCATATTATTTCACTTACATATTAACCTAAAAAACAAAATAAATAAACAAAACAGAAACATACTCACATATACAAAGAATAAAATATTTGTTGCTAGAGGAAATGTGGGGTAGAAGATTGGTTTAAAAAGGTGAAGAGATTAAGAAGTACAAATTAGTAATTGCAATATAGTCACAGGAATGTAAATTACAGCATAGGAAACATAGTAAATAACTATGCATAGTGCAAGGTGAGTACTGGAAATATTAGCAGGAACAACTTCTAAATTATAAAATTGTCTAACCACTGTGTTGTACACCTGAAACTAAAGAAAAAAACTTTATTAATAAAGATGATCACCATACAGGGTCTATATGTAGGTCCCATAACTTAGTATTTCATTTGTATCAATAAAACCCAAGTAACTTCAGAATAAATTTTTGATTTATTATCAGTAAAGTGGTGAGAATCGGTTCCAGTATGGGCAATGGACCCATAAGTCATGCAGTGGTTACTGAATACTCTACTTAAGAAAAATTGTGCTTGACTTCCAGCTGAAGTTTGTTTGTTTTATAAAAGAAATTCTTTTAATTATTATTTTTTATAACAAAGATCTTTCCATGCCACACCAAAAAGCTAAATCTTCTTAACATATATTACTGTTAGTGATTATTTTGTCTTGCATTGATACATAACTGAAATGAATGTTGAAATGAATTTTTACATTTTATTATGCATAATTAATATGTATATAAATAATTATTACAAATTTAAAAAATTAAGACATCTTTCGTTAAATGAATTTGTATTTGGATTTTTACTGTAAAAATGTCAACTTCAATTTCTTTGAATGCCTTTTTTTCAAAAACTCATTATGTATTTTCATAAGCAGCTATTAGACATACATGCCATTCCACATTGTCATTCCCAAGAGTTAGCAATTTGGTGAGTGGATCTCCAGCCAGGACAGTGTCACTCTTGGGAGATGAGTGTTCAGGCTGTACCACAAGCACACTTCTTCGAGTTGGAGGGTAGGACTGTTTAAAAGCCTGGTTGACAATCTGGTGGTCAAGGGTCATGAAGGGTTTTACTTGCTGTCTCTGGACTTTCTGTACCTGAGTCCTCCCAGGAGTTTCCAGGTATTGGGGGACCTAAAAATAGAAACCAAAATATTGCAAAATGTAGCATCATATTGTATTTCAAACTTCTTTTTTCAACAATTGAATTATGACAATAATCACTATAACATATAGTTGCTCTCAAATTTATTATCTAAAGTTTACTAAAATATATTAAGTGCTAACCATGTTTTTAACCATGTAACTTTCAAAATTACATGCAACTAAAACAAAGTTTGGAATGCATATATATAGTGATACTTTTTTCAGGGTCTAAAAAGGAAAGGCTGAAATATTACAAGGAAAGTTATAGTTGATTCATTATTATTAGTATTTTTTACATATTTTTAGATTCCTTTATATTACAAATCTAAATATTCTATGGGATATAATCACAACTATCTCTTAGCTAAAAATTTAAAAAGTATCCAGGAGGGAACAGAAAGAATATATATATTTTCTTTCTGGAAAAAGTCCAATCATTGTTAATATAATGGGAATGGTTTGCACCACATTGGTGAAAGCTGGCAGCCAGGGAGAGTGGTCTGGGATGCACATGCATGAACAATGATGAGTTCACCGTACTAATCAGTGGGGGCTGTACATGCTGTTGAGTGAGCATGTGTACTGTGTGGTCATTGCATTCAAAATTCTACTGAGTGAGTAGAGCAACAAATCTGCATCAATTTTGTGTTAAGCTTGAACATTCCTCCATAGAAACTATTCAAATGATTCAGGAGGCCTCTGCTATGGGCAACTGGTGATTGGCAGATTCATTACAACAACGTGCCTGCTCATGCATCATGTCTTGTGCAGAGTTTTTTGGCGGAACATCAAGTCATCCAGTTGACTCAGGCACCCTACAGCCCAGATCTGGTGCTCTATGACTTCTGGCTTTTCCCAAAATTAAAGTCACCTCTGAAAAAGAAGACCTTTCAGAGCATTGATGAAATTCAGGAAAATATGATGGGGCAGCTGATGGCAGTTGGGAGAATTGTGTGAGGTCCCAAGGTGCCTTCTTTGAAGAGGACTGAGGCATCATTTTCCCATGTACATGGTTTCTTATACCTTGTAACTTCTTCAATAGATGTCTCTATTTTTCATATTACATGGCTGGATAGCTTCTAGACAGACCTCATATATATATACTAAGTGTTACATGTGATTCTTTATAGGTGATGAAAATCTAGGTGATTGTTTATACTTTTCTACATTTATTTTAATATTTTAATAATCTTATTGCTAAAACATTCCATAATTATTTTTATTTTTTTAATTTATTTTGTGTTATAATTTTTACCCCCATACCCTGCTCCGCCACACAATCATCACATTGTTGTCCATGTTCATGAGTCCTTTTTCCTTTTCACTTGATCCTTCCACCCCCAACTCCCACCAAGAGCTATCAGCCTCTTCTCTGAGTCTGTCTCTATTCTGCTTGTTAGTTTAGTTTGTTCATTAGATTCCACCTACTAGTGAAATCATATAACAACACTTTGGCAGAGTCATTATGAATGGCAAAAAAAGCATTCAGAAAAAAAATGTAACCAACTAAACAACTGTCTGATATTTTGAAACTCCTCTTTCAAAACATAGGCTTAAAATGCTGGGAATCTTCAGTCTAGCTATCATAGTTAACAATATACCATTATTTATATGAAGACAGTTATAAGCATTTTCAAGCTTTCCTTTTAAAAACATCTGAAAGTAATATTGTCTGCCAATCCCGTTTATATTAACTATGCTGTGATGTGGATTCATTTTCCTCAAGTGACCTATATAAAAACCTATTTAATATTTTTCTCATGTTAAACAATAGTAAAAATTGCTGCACAGTGCTTATTTTTTTTATTTCCACTACATAAACTACTCCTTAAAGCCCTTAACATGCATTAGCCCAGATAAATGGCATTTACAAAGTATTCTGCACTTAAATTGGCTGGTTTGGGGTATGATATTGTAGTAGTTACTTTAGTTTAATTCTGCTATGCTGACAGTTTTATCATTTTAATTTTACTAGTATAAAATAATTTTTCATTCATATAAAAAGATTAAGATTGGTAATAAATATACATATTACTAATTATAGTGCTATAAACTTTAAAGCTGTAAAATAACATTGTATTAAAATGCCATGGGTATTTTTAGGGTAGCTGTTTCGATTAGCCTAAATTTTAAATTAATTCTTCTTAATCTGTATACATTTAAAAATATGCATTATAAATACATTTTCATATTCACAAATCTGTATCATTTATACAATGTAAATGAATACTAAAATATACATTGTATCTACAAATGGCAAGCATCTCTTATAAGAAAAGTATGTTGAATCAGAATTTATAACATTAGCTAATTCATTTTTCACTTTTCATTTACTAACTGTAAAAGCCTTCATTAAAGTACTTGTATTTTGTGTTATATCAAGAGTACAAGAGAAGTCATAGATGGGATCCCAGGGCCTGAGAAGTTTTCCATCTATGGCAGTATTAATATCACCTATGGCAAAAGCAACAATCATGATAAAAGTATGCAACAGGTACCAGACACTGTGCTGAACAACTTACCCACATTACTTCATTTTATCCTTGTTACAACCTTAGGAGATAGGTATCACTAGTATCTCCACTGCAGCATATAGATGAAGCCACTGAGACTTAGAGGTTAAGTGCCATGCCAGTTATCACTCCTCAAGTAAGGGATGAACCAGAATACAGAGCCTGCCTTCCTAAACAGTATACATATGGGCTCAGTAATGTATACAACAAATTAAAAATTTGATTTTTTCCACAAAACAAGAGTTTGAAAAATAATTGGAAGAGAAAATGGTTATAAATCAGGTGTTGGAAGGAGATGGTCCTATGCATTGGAAACAAAAGAAAGGAAATCTCAAATGCAAAAAATTAATTTGAGGACATCTTACTTTAGTAAAAATAAGTATCAACAATAAAAATAAAATTAAAGGAAAGAGAAGATGGGAGCGATGTAGGTGGGAGCTGAGCCCATTTGCTCATGCACCCAACTGGGACACTGAGCAGATCTAAATAAATAGAGGCATATACCATGCTTATGAAATGGAAGAATTAACATCATTATAATGTCCATACTACCTAAAGCAATTTATAGATCCCACACAATTGCTATTAAAAATACCTATGATATATTTCACAGATATAGAACAAACATGTCAAAAATTTATCTGAAACAAAAGAAGACCCCAAATAAACACAGCAATTTTGAGGAAGAAGAACAAAGTAGGAGGGATTATGATACCTTATATCAAACTATATTACAAGGCCACTGTAATTAAAAGAGTCTGGTACTGGCATAAGAACAGACACATAGAAAAATGGAACAGAATAAAGAGCCAAGAAATAAACCCATGCCTCTAGGGTCAGTTAATATTTGACAAAGGTAGCGGGAGCATAAAATGGAGTAAACACAGCCTCTTCAACAAGTGGTGTCGAGAGAGAGACATTAAAAAAAATGAAATTCAACCAACAACTTTCACGATACACAAAAATAAGCTCAAGATGAATAAAAGACTTAAATATAAGTCACAACACCATAAAATTCCTAGAGGAGAACACAGGCAGGAAAATCTCAGATATTCCACACAGCAATATTTTCACCAATATGTCCCATAGAACAAGGGACATAAGGAAAGAATAAACAAATGGGACTTCTCAAATTAAAAAGCTTCTGCACAGCTAAAGAAAACATCAGAAAAATAAAAAGGGAATGAAACATATGGGAAAATGTATTTGCCAATAATACCTTGGACAAAAGTTTGATCAACAAAATATATAAAGAACTCACATGACTGCATACCAGGAAGACAAATAATCCAATTAAATAATGGGCAAAGGGCCCTGGCTGGTGTGTCTCAGTGGATAGAATACCTGCCTGTGACCCAAACGGTCACCTGTTCAATTCCCAGTCAGGGCACGTGTCTGGGTTGTGGGCAAGGCCCCCAGTAGGGGGCACACAAGAGACAACCACACACTGAAGTTCCTTTCCTTTTCTTTCTCCCCCTTCCCTTCTTTATAAAAATAAATAAATAAAATCATTTTTAAAAAATTGGCAAAGGACCTGAACAGATACTTCTCCAAGGGGGGCACACAGAGTGCCCATAGATGAATGAAAGGATATTCAGCATCAGTAGCCATCAGAGAGATGCGAATTAAAACTACAATGAGATATCACTTCACACCAGTCAGAATGGCCATTATAAACAAATTAACAAACACCAAGTGCTGGCAAGGTTGTGGAGAAAAGGTAACCCTAGTGTACTGTTGGTGGGAATGCAGACTGGTACAGCCACTGTGGAAAGCAGTATGGAATTTCCTCAAAAACCTAGAAATGGAAGTGCCTTTTGACCCAGCAATTCCACTGCTGGGATTATACTCTAAGAATCCTGAACCACCAATTCAAAAGAACCTATGCACCCCAATGTTCATAGCAGTGTTATTTATAATAGCCAAGTGTGGGAAACAGCCTGAGTGCCCATCAGTAAATGAATGGATCAAAAAAACTGTGGTACATTTACACAATGGAATACTACTCAGCAGAAAGAAAGAAGGAACTCCTACCCTTCACAACAGCATGGATGCAAATGTACAGCATTATGCTAAGTGAACTAAGCCAGGTGGTGAAAAACAAATACCATATGATATGATCTACAAGTGGAACCTCACGAACAAAACAAACAAATGAGCAAAATAGAATAAGAGACATGGAAATAAAAAAACAAACAGACAGTAACCAGAGGGAAGGAGGCAGAGATGTTAATGGGGACAGAAGGGGAAGGATCATCAAAGAACATATATGAAAGACCCATAGACAGACACCAGCAGGTAGATAGAGGATTGAATGTGGGAGGTGGGGATGGGTGGGGAAGGTGGAGTAATGGAGGTAAAGTGGGGACAACTATAATTGAACAATAATAAAAGTTTAAAAAACATTATCTAATTGAGTTTGGTTAACAAAATATTTAAAAAAAGAAAGAAAGAGTTGGGAGATAGTCACAGAGTTAGTTGTGAAAAGGAACTCACAAAAATACTTTCTTTTACCGGCAATTCCACTGCTGGGACTATATCCTAAGAATCCTGAAACACCAATCCAAAAGAACCTATGCACCCCAATGTTCATAGCAGCACAATTTACAATAGCTAAGTGCTGGAAACAACCTAGGTGCCCATCAGTAAATGAATGGATCAAAAAACTGTGGTACATTTACACAATGGAATTCTATGCAGCTGAAAGAAAGAAGGAGCTCATACCCTTTGCAACAGCATGGATGGAGCTGGAAAGCATTATGCTAAGCAAAATAAGCCAGGCAGTGAAAGATAAATGCCATATCATCTCACCTTTAACAGGAACCTAAACAACAAAACAAAGAAACAAGTAAAATATAACAAAAGACACTGAAATAGTGGACAGGTAGTCAGTGATCAGAGGGGAGAGGGGAGGGAATTTCATGGGAGAAGGGAAGGGTTTACAGGAACAAATATAGAGGACACATGGACAAAACTAGGGGGGTTGGAAAGGGGAGGGAGGAGGCGAGGAATGGGTAGGCGGGCTGGAATGGGAATAAAGGATAGAAACTGTACTGAATAAACTAAAATAAAAAAATTAAAAAATACTTTATTTTCTCAAAGGAAGATTACCATTGCCTCTTTAGATCACTCTGTACAGAGACAAACTGAAATATAAGATGAAACCACCTCCAATTCTGCCTAAATTATTGGTTACTTATAGAGAATTCCAAATGTTTAGCAGGCAAAAGTGAAGAGTGTGTTGGACCCAACCTATGTAGCACCTGCAAACTAAGCAAAAAGAGTCTAAAAACTTAGTGAAGCAGAGAAAAAAATCAATGGAATGTGATTAAACTACTCCCCAGAAAAATCTCTGTTCTTTTCCAATCATGGACTGATATCAGAAAAATGAGACAACCAGGTGTAAATATCAGTTAAAATCATATGCAGCCGATTTTAAAATACTTTTAAATTGCCTGAGATCTAAAGATGCATTCACAAAATTATCCATTGCATTTGTTTACTGAAGGACCTAATATTTGGTTGGATGAAGTAAGTGAAATTAGAGACTGTTATTGTTCACTTATTCACCAATATAAGAAATATGTTTTGAGCACCCAGCATGTTTGCAGAGTGATACACTTCAGGTAGAAAGGACATAACTGGAGTGTCTGCTTTCAAAGAACTTGCAGTCTAGTCCTAGTCTAGACAGGGAAGAAACATGTGATTTCCAAGAGCAAGCACTGTGTTTATCTTGCTGGCTGCTATACTGCCATTATTTCCCATGCATACTCCAGATAATGGTACATACTATGCTTTTTAAAATATGTATCTAAGCCCTGTTCAGGTAGCTCAGTTGGTTAGAGCATTGTCCAGATACACCAAGGTTGCAAGTTCAATCCCCCTGCAGTCGGGGCACATACAAGAATCAACCAATGAATGCATAAATAAGTGGAACAACAAATTTCTCTCTCTCCTCTCCTCTCCTTTCCCCTCTATAAAACCAATACATAAACATTTTTTTAAACATGCATCTGTATGCATTCAATGAATGATTGAATGAATGAGTCATCAAAGTACAGACTATAGTGACCACAAAGTGCTTTGGGAATCCACAAGAGGAACAGATGAACTGTAACCAGAATATCAGTTCTAACCTAGAAGACTGAAGCAGCTATAGATTGTTATTTGGTTCATTAAAATGTCACAGTTTAAGGCCATAAGCATCATACTTCCAGAACTCTGAATTATGTCTCAACATTATCTCTCTGCTACTGGAAACTAAATATAATGGTGGTCAGTTGAAATCCAAGATTTTTTCTATGTGCAGAAATCTGTTTTATTTCACTTAAAATAATGTATTTTTAGTCTCCCTATTTTCTGAAACATTGTAAATAAATAAGAAGGGTGATGTGGTAAGAGTTATTTGTACCAGAAAATGTAGGTGGAAAAATTAATTTGTAATTGTGTATACAATTTACCCATGAGCATCCTGTCAACCAAGGAAAAAAAAATTTTTTTAATTATTTGGTTAGAACTTGTGAAATGGCAGATTTGGCCATTTTTGATCCACATAATATCAGTTCCATCTGATTCAATCTAATATATATCTTACTGATGATTTATTATACCAGTTCTAAAGAGAGAAAAATATTTTTAAGAATAGTATCAGAATTTATAAACTAGGTTTTTTGATGTTTTCAATGACATAGTAACAAAATTTCAACAGCAACTTTTACAAATATGCAATGACATTCTTCATATGCCCATATTTTTAAATATAAAAATATATATTCATTGTCATAAATTAGGTGATCTAGGAAATGTACTCTGACTTTATTAGCAGGTGCTGTCAGAACCTGAGCCACAGTAGAGTGAGGAAAGCAAGATTATGCAGGCAAAGGCAAGGGCAGTTCAGTCATGAACAGGATAATCTAGGCCATGCACTATAACATCCATTATATTTACTCTTGATCAAAGACCCAAAAATAATGTAAGTCAGCTCAAGTAAAAAGTCCAAATACATAATTTAGTTCTGATCTGACTGATCCTTTGATAGTACTTACACAGACAGAGACAGCAGTGTTTTCCAAGTCAAATTATCATGCAGATTCTGTATTTGGATATACAAACCCAAAAGATCACCTGGTTAGATCACTAACTCACTATCAATTGTCTTGCTAGACTTCAGATAGAATCACATTTTTTTACTTAAAGACCCATTATTTTAAGTTACAAAAATAAAAAACTGAGCTTAAAAAGTTTAACTCTTTTTTTTTTTTTTTTTTTTTAACATTAAAAATCTCATGGTTTATGGTTTATACGATGAGGACAAATTGACTAAGAATTGTACAAAGCACAGAATTACAAAAATAATATATATGCAAATCCTACATAACTAAAAAATACATTTTTTGTTTTCCAATTACCATTAACATTCTATATTATTTATATTAGCATAGTAGTTAGACAATCATATACTTTACAAGGTGTTCTCCCCAAAAGTTTCAGTACCCACGTGGCATCATGCGTAGTTACTGCAATAATATTCATTATATTTCCTATACTGTACTTGATATCCCCATGACTATTGTGTAACTACAAGCCTGTGCTTCTTATTTTTTTTTATTTTTTTTTAATTTTTTTTTATTTTAGATTATTCAGTACAGTTTCAATCTTTTACTCCCATTCCAGCCCACTCACCCATCCCTCCCAACCTCCCTTCCATTTCCAAGCCCCGTAGTTTTGTCCATGTGTCCTCTATATTTGTTCCTGTAAACCCTAGGCCCTGGCTGGTGTGTCTCAGTAGATTCAGTAACAGCCTGCAAACGGAAAAATCACAGATTCAATTCCTAGGTAGATCACATGCCTGGGTTTTGGGCCAGATCCCCAGGTGGGGGTGGGTGAGAAGCAACTGATCAATGTTT
The DNA here is from genome assembly GCA_028533065.1 of Trachops cirrhosus. Classification (NCBI taxonomy): domain Eukaryota; kingdom Metazoa; phylum Chordata; class Mammalia; order Chiroptera; family Phyllostomidae; genus Trachops; species Trachops cirrhosus. The sequence goes on from CM052549.1 coordinate 56,483,070, forward strand.
CTCTTGCATATCGATTTCTCTCTCACTCTTCCTCTTTCTCTAGAAATAAATTTCAAAAAACCTTTTTTAATTGTTTAAATATATTTTATTGATTATGCTATTATATGTGTCCCACCCCCCTTTATTCCCCTCTGCCCTGCACCATCCCTTCCCCCTGCAATTCCTGCCCCCTTAGTTCATGTCCATGGGTCGCACATATAAGTTCTTCAGCTTCTACATTTCCTATACTATCCTTAACCTCCCCCTGTCTATTTTGTACCTACTATTTATGCTTATTCTCTGTACCTTTTCCCCCATTCTCATCCCACCCCCTCCATGCTGATACCCTCCATATGATCTCCATTTCTGTGATTCTGTTCCTGTTCCAGTTCTTTGCTTAGTTTTTTGTTTTTTGTAGGTTCAGTTATTGATAGTTATGAGTTTGCTGTCATTGTACTGTTCATAGTTTTTGATATTCTTCTTTTCCTTAGATAACTCCATTTAACATTTCATACTATAAGGACTTGGTAATGATGAACTCCTTTAACTTGACCTTATCTGAGAAGCACTTTATCTGCCTTTCCATTCTAAATGATAGCTTTGCTGGATAGAATAATCTTGTATATAGATCTTTGCCTTTCACGACTTGGAATACTTCTTTCCAGCCCCTTCTTGCTGGTAAGGTTTCTTTTGAAAAATCAGCTGATAGTCTTCGGGGAAGACTTCGGTGAAGTCCTTTGTAGGTAACTGTCTCCTTTTCTCTTGCTGCTTTTAAGATTCTCTCCTTATCTTTAATCTTGGGTAATGTAATTATTTTGTGCCTTGGTGTGTTCATCCTTGGGTCCAAATTTTACGGCACTCTCTGAGCTTCCTGGACTTCCTGGAAGTCTATTTCTTTTACCAGATTAGGAAAGTTCTCCTTGATTATTTGTTCAAATAACTTTTCAATTTCTTGCTCTTCCTTTTCTCCTTCTGGCACCCCTATGATTCAGATTTTGGATGATTTAAAGTTTACCTGGAGGTTCCTAATCCTCTCCTCATATTTTTGAATTCTTGTTTCTTCATTCTATTCTAGTTGAATATTTAGTTTCTCCTTATGCTCCAAACCATTGATTTGAGTCCCACTTTCCTTCCCTTCACTGTTGGTTACCTGAGCATTTTTCTTTAATTCACTTTTCATAGCCTTCACTCTTCTGTTTGCGACCATACTCAACCATTTCTGTGAGCAAGTGTTTTGAATTGTGCATCTGATAGGTTGACTATCTCTTCATTGCTTAGTTGTATTTTTTTCTGGAGCTTTGATCTGTTCTTTCATTTGGGCTTTTTTTTTTTTTTTTTTTTGGTCTCAGCATGCCTGTTACATAGTAAGCACTGGAGCCTTAGGCATTCACCAGGGCTGGGCAACCCATGTCGCTGTGTTGTGGTGATGTATATGGGAGAGGAATCCAAAAGGAAACAATTCAGCTAGCTGAGCTCTCTGCTGGCTTTCAGTCACTTCCTCTGCTACCCACAAGCAAATTGGGCCCTTCTAGTGCTGATTCCTGGGTGGGTGGGTTTATGTATGTTCTAGTACCCTGCGGGTCTTTCCAATGAACTTTCCTGTGAGGCTGGGAGTTTCTCCCACTACCACAACCCCCACAGGTTTTTTCAGTCAGAGATTTGAGGTTTTTATTTCCCCACAATGGAACCTTCGGTTGTACAGTCTGTCTCACCCCCCAGTTGTTCCTCCTGGGTTATCTGCATGCAAATGTGGGACTGCCCACTCCACCAGCTGCCTATACTTTGCCACACATCCTCCCCACCTGGGAGGCCCATCTGCACCCATCCTACTGCTCTGGGTGAATGTTTCTTCTTTAACTCCTTGGTTGTCAGACTTCCATATAGTTTGATTTTCTGGAAGTTCTGGTTCTTTTTTGTTTTTAAATTTGTTGTTGTCCTTCTTTTTGTTGTTCAAGAAGGCACAGTATATCTACCTATATCTCTATCTTAAAATCTCTTTTTAAAAAGTCTTTTTAAAAAATATGATTCAAATGTAGTTCAATACCCATATTCTGATAAAGAGATGTTGGCCCTTTAAAAATTAGAAATACAATTTTAGATACCAGAGGCAAAAGGAGGTGGGGCATATTTAAGATGATAAACATGGTCAAATATATGGTAACAGAAGAGGATTAAGGTAATTAATATACAGATGATATATTGCAATATTGTATACCTGAACCATATATAATCTTCTTAATCAATGTTACCCCAGTAAATTTAATAAAAAAGAAATATATGTATTGGTGAGCTATTAAAATGCTTAGACCCTTTAATAAGAGAACTGGGACAATATGCTTAATGGGTAATCTGAAGTAATTTTTTTTTAAAATTAGAATCATACAAACTCCTACAGGTACCAAATGCTAAAGGAAAAAAGTTGGTCAAGAAGAAAAATATCATTTTCAAGAGTACAGAAAATATAATCATTGGGAAATCACAATCACAAATACAAAATGTATGATTTATGGTTTTTATTGTTTTCATTTTTCTATTCTTGTTTTTGGACTAGGCTAGATATAGGAATTCTGCCTTTTGAGAGATTTGATGGAGCTCCATGAGAAAGCAGTATAATACCATAGAGAAAAGTCAGATCTCATTCTCTGACAATAGCAGTTGAAGCAAAATAATACAATTTAGAGTATCAGATATCTGATGATGTTTTTTAATCCTAGAGTTTAGATCAGTCTTAGAAATTTTCTACTCTATAAATTGGTAAATATAGTTAGAAGTTAATTAATACTAACAAAATATTATACGGTCCTATTTGCATTTCAATTTAAAACTTTTTTCTAGGTAAAAGAGTTGAGGAGTAATGTGCACCAGCCAAGCAGTGCTAACTAGAAAGACCTCAAAGTCCTCATGTGGAGTGATTTTCACATAGTGGTTTTCAAATTATGCTCCTAGATACATGAATTCATTCCTCCAATTTACTTTTTGGTGTTCTACATTTTAGTCTTCTGATCTAATTCTTACATTGGTTTCAGATCCCATCCATTGGATAACAATAGGGAGACAGTATATTGTACAAGGAAATTTTCAAAACAAATGGATAGTTGTACTAAAAAAAAAAAACTTTGGAGGACTCCACCAACCCTGTGATTTTCCATGTATAAGGTTATACATATCATATTTAATATTTGTATTATATCTCCTTAAATATTGTTATATATTCATGTTTATGCAGGCTTGTACATATTTTTGTCATCTTTTAAAATGTTATCTTTCGCTAAAGAAAGTGTAAGATGATGATAAAGCCCTCAGGTAATTCTTTCAACATTCACTCAGTAAACAATTAATAATAGTTTGCTGTTTCTTAAAGCCAGTCCCAAGGGAAATTCATTCCTTTCCAGAAAGCAGGTGGGTGACCCACGTGTCACCATTCACCTGAAGACCACTTATCTAAACTGAGGGCACAGAACCTGGCCAGAGATGAGACAACTTCTGGTACTAGCCTTTTGAAACTCAAAACTAAAATGCAATGGCAAACATCATATAAGCAATTATTATCAACAATAACACTCTATTATCATTAATTTGATTAGCCAAACAAATCAAACAAACATGGGCATCTGCTTAGTAAGCATGTATAAACTATCTGCAAGAACAAAAATGAAATATATTCAGCCAGAAATAAGTTTCTTCTAAATATGAGATGATAGTAAATAAATACATATACATTGGCATTAAACACATACACACATCAAAAAGAAAGACAATCCCATTCACTGCAACAGTGTTTAATTTTGTTAAATTTGTACTAAGCTTAAATTTAATAAATGAAGTAAAGGCTTGGACTTTACATGTGAGTAATAGGTTACCATTAATTATATTCAATATCACAGGTACATAATAGAAAATCTATTTGGGGAGACTTATGAATCTACTACCTCCTAGCTATCTTCTCATAAAAGCCATATGACATTTGTTAAGGTTCTGTAGTAAAGATTAATAACTCATTTCTTCAAATCTCTTTTTATAGCAGTCTTTGGATATGATATACCCATAAATCTCATTTCGACTAAACCTAAGATTATATAATTGAGCTTGTCTGATTGAGATATAACTATTAAACAAAGTAGGGCCCAGTTTATAAAAAGTTTTACTTAGGCTTCTGAATAAATGTCAGCATATTTCAACTGAGTATTATATAATCTAAAGTTATCTGATGGATAATAATATAAAATATGATTGTAATATATGTTCTTCAGTCTTAATCATTGAATTTGGATAATTCTAATGGCATATCTTTGAGAAAAGACCCACACTTAAAACACTTTATGAGGCATGAATACTATTAATCAGAGTTTTCCTAATTCAACAATATTCTAGCAGTAAAAATGCTTATACTCCACAAGCACTCATATTTGCACTATAAAGTCTGATTCTCTTGCAAATCCCTTACAATTAATCCAGCTCCATCTACTGCCCTGATTTGTTTTATTTTAGTATTTCAGTAAAATTTCTATATTTAAAAGAAAACCAGCTACATAACTGTGGTTTACTTAGTCTGATCTCTCCTATTTTCTAGTGCTTACCACACATTAGGATTCATGCTACTAAATTCTAGGAATAAAATTACTAACAAAACATAATAGGAGATACATACATTGGAGATAACCCAATCTCCAAAGAGTTCATAATCTACTAACAGGGATAGATAACATATCATTATAACATGATGTAATAAGCCCTATAAAATCAAAAGTTGTCACAAAATCAAGCATAAAGACCCACATACAAATGGGAACAAATCATTCAAATGAAAGTCAGTTTCTGGAAAAAAATGAAAGAAAGACAGTTTCTGCTACTAATTTCACTAATTCATTCACTTAACAAATATATGTATGCTGATATAGCCTAGCCACCTGGATTGGTAAATATGGTGAGCAAAGTCTCTCTCCTCAGGAGCTCATGGAAAGGTGGAAGAAACATATTTTTAATCAAACCATCACACAAATGACTGTAAAGTTTCAAGTGCTATAAGTGATAGGAAGAATAGATATACAAGACTATAAGCAGGTACAAAAAGATTAGACAAAAATTAGGGATAATTTCTCTGAAGAAGGAATGACAGTGCTGAATCTGGAGGATGATAAGAAGAAACTAGAGGAAGATCACAGAAAAAACATTGTAGGGAGATGAAACAGCATGTGCAAAAACACTGGTGGGAGGAAGCAAGATAAGAAAAAAGCACTGAAAGGAAATAACTGGGAGCAGAGAGTTTAGAGTGTGTTAGAGGTTAGGGAAGCCAATAGGACCAGTTTATGAAATCCTTTACTGTATAAAACTGTCTTATTTTCTTTATCACAAGGAAACAGACATAGTAGTTTGGTTGGATGAATTTTGGAGGTATAAAATGAGAGAGTCCAGGAAACAAGGGCTGCTGTACTAGGGTTAGTGTAGCTGGAGTCCAGGGACATTAGAAATTGACTAAGACTGTTACCTGAGTTTCTGGCTTAAGTGACTGAATGGAGAGTGATGCACTTCACAGAGAAAACTTCGTTGTTTTTTGGAGGGAGGCATAGAATCATAAATTTGGTTTTGAAGATACTCAAGAGGGTACATGAAATAGGCAGTTGGACATATGGGTCTGCAACTCAGAAGTAAGGTATCTACTATCAATAAAATTTATATGACATCTGTACTTAGGTGATAACTTATGAGATTATCATTAGAGGATGTGCAAAATTCTATGAGGAGAGGGCCTAGAACTGAATAGGCTTGACTCCCAAGTTCTAATTACACATATGAAATCTATTCTGATTCTACACACTATTTTCCCTTAGGTCCCACTGATTTTTTTTTCACACATTTTTCAAATGCTTATTTGTTGTGTGTGTTATATTGTTGGGTAAATCCTTCTTAATTAAATAATTATTAGTTTGCCTTGTTTCCAAAATTAGTTATTTACTCCTCTGATATTGATACAGCAGTATTTTCCTAGTTCAACTGCATTACAACTCTTACATTACCAGTCCTCAACTTCTTCACTGCAGTTCCAAAATCCAAATCTCTGAAAATCAGATTTTAAAAAAATTGGTGTAGTCCCTGGTCAGGTAGCTCAGTTGGTTTCTAACCAGTACACCAAGGTTGCAATTTAATCCTTGGTCAAAGCACATACAAGAAGCAACCAATGAATGAATAAATAAGTGAAACAACAGATCTCTCTCTCTCAAATCAACATATCAAAATATTTTTTAAAATTTTTATTGCATACCTAAATAGTGGCAAAATCAGACCCAAAATGAAGTAAAGCTATTTATACAGCCTTATCCCACTTAGAGTAGATATCCATATGCATTACTGCAGATATATTAATGTATTTGATTTGGAATGCTGTCTTTGGATAATCTATGGCAGTGTCAAGGAATAAACTGTATATGTACCATTTTTTCACCATTTTTTTACCTTTATTTTATTTTTTTGTTTTAATAACATTTATTCAATATAATCTGAGGCAATAGGAAAAAACAGTTTATTCTAATATTGTTTTAGTTACTCCAGTGATCAGATGAAGCTTCAAATATGATTTAACTTTTCTATGATTCAGCTATTTCTCATTACTCACATATTCTTCATTGTTGTGTCTAGGGAAAAAGAACTTTAAACAATAATCAAAGACAATCTCTTTTCTAACTTACCCTTCTCCTATAGGCAATCTTATGGTTTACAAAAATACATGTATAAGAATATTCATTGATGTTTTATTTGTAACAATAAAAACTTGGAAGCAAAATAAGTTGTGATATAGTTATTAAATTATATATTACATAATAGTGAAAATAAATAGATTTATTTTCCAAATAATAAGAATAAATCGTATGTGTATATATACACATATACATACAACAATGCTTTATTTGAAGCTCATAAAATGATGTAAGTCATTTAAGATGGTACTGTATTAGCTTTTAACATCAGAAATACTGTGAATTCTAAAGACAGCTAGACCTAAGTTTTTGAATAATAAATTTTTTAACTCATTACTTATTGGGTGAATATCATGTAGAAAGGACTGTGCTATATGCTTTGCATACGTTATTTCATTTAAATTAACAATACCATAAATAAAATTGAAATGGGCTTTCACAATTAGTTTTTAAAATGTCACTACAATATTTGTTTTTGTTTTAAAAAATTATGATGTATTCAAAACTCAAGTTTAAATTGAGCACATGCTATCTTTTGATAGCATGAAACAAACTAATCAGATATGTCCTTTCCAATTCAACACACCAATTCAATGAATGACAAATGTATTCTTACATTAATAAGAATGAATTGTCCAAGTGTAACATCATATTTTGTGTTATTAGACATATTTGTATTTAGTGCTTATGGCTATATTTAAATAAGTTAGTACTTCAATTTGTATGCTTTTTAGAAGCTCCCTATACAATTCAATTGTTTCCTGTAAGTATGGAATACACAAGTTAAATACTAAAGCTACATTCAGTAAAATATCTTAAATTTCTTTTCATAAAAATGATTATCTAACTGAATGGTATATCATTAATATTAGGAAGATTTTATAGACAAAGGATGTGTTGCTTCAGTAATCAACAATTGTGTTTAAATGATGTTTTATACTCCATAGTTACTTTCAACTTAAAACAAACCTCTCATGTAATGTTTAAATGTATTATTTTTCATCCTTGGTATAGTGACATTTGGTATAGTGACATTTTCATATTATTTTCATTATAAAATTGTGAGTGTTCTTTCAAAGATGCAGAAAATACAGATGCAAGATTGATTTCTTTAAAAGGTCCTATTTCAAATATCTTGGAGAGTCATCAATTGCACTTTTTAAAAAATTTACATGTTGTAGAATAGAACCAAAGCCATAAATAAAACATCTGGAGTAAAAATCCAAGCCTTTCAACAATAATTGCCATTTCTTGTATCATTCTGTTAGAATTATATTATATTTCTATTTTTAATTATCTTAATGACTATTTAAGGATAATACCAATAGATTATCAATATATGCAGACCTTGTAAGAGAAAGAAAGTGGTCACTTAATATAGTTAAATTTATAACAAAGAAATTCATACAACTTTGTAAAAATAAAAGGATCATAAATGTTTATTCCTCAAAAAATTCCAAACAGTCCAAATGATTTTATACTAACTTATACCTGAAAACTTTAAAAATTAAAAAAAATTATTGACCTTATGAATTGATATATGATCATAAATTAATAAAGTCATTTTATCATAATAAAACATTATCATTAGAGCTGCAGTATTCTAGTCCAACCATTTCTAAAGAATATGATTTGGGCATTTTAGGTAGTTAAATATTAAAATAATCTAACTGAAAATGAGACCTTGAAATTATTCATTTTGATTGACAGAAGAAATTGGCTTTGTTTAATCATTACATATATATCACTCAATTTTGGGAGACATTACTACCTTTTGAGGTGGGAAGGTAAAATATTTATTGTCTTTGTTTACTTAACTAGTAAATATGTGTTGGGAAACCCCCGACTGTTTCAGAAGCTGTAACCCCCCATGGCTAAGGCTGAGTGGGTGACCTTCAGACCAGAAGCCACTAAGGAAACAAAGCTTATCTTCCTGGCAGAGGCACCACTTCTGCTCCTTTTTCTTCACCCTGCCTGGCCCCCAATGCTTGGTCAGTTAGCCAATAACGGGTAATATTCCCCAAGGGAGGAATGACTTAAGACAGGCACGAACATGTGGAGGCCCCAAAGAAGGACTTGGGGGGCTACAGCAAAAGGGGGTGGTGGACCCTTGTCCCTCAGCTTTGACAAAGCCTGAGTCCTCATTCTGTCTGCAAGAAGTCTCCTAATCTCTTGGCTGCCTTACTTCCCCTGTCTGTCTTAAGCCTGAAACAATGACAGAGGGTGGTGCAGCCTTATGCTGGAAAGGGTGGGTTCCCTAGGACGATCAGGCAAGAAAGAATATGTAAAATCCTGTGAAACCTGCTTTGTTTAGAATGCTCTCAATTAAATGATAAGGATCCAAGCAAGAAGTGAGTTTGTTCCTCAAAGTTTTATGCCCCTTTAGCCATCTGACCCTGACTCAAAATAGGCCCTCAGAGTTCTTTGTATGTTATCTATTGTTTGATCCTTACTGCCTGAATGATTAATGAGCTTTACCTATATTCCTGTGCAAAATGAACCTAATAAAAGCCCACTGAGGAACAGGCTCAAGGCCCTTCTCCTTTGAGAGATTGGCCACCTTTCCTCCCCAAGCAGGTCATGTCTTAGTAGACTTGTTCTCATCCATGGTGGCTGGGGTGGGGGGTCTGTGGGTGGAGCCCCCCACAAATATGATGATTTTGGGGACTCTATGTTTTCAATGTACCTGTTATTACATTATCTACATTAGTCAAATTCCTTAAGTAAGTATGCCTTCTTGTAGAAAAGTCCTTCAGTTATATAGTTGTAGATTTACCTTACCTTTGACACTGAAGAATAATATTCTTTTAGAATCAGTAAACATACTTAAATTTTTTTATTGTTACAGAAAGCACATTACCATGAAACACTAATTCATCAAGAAAACCATTCACAGGGACCTCACGGACTAGTTGAAATCTCAGAATGAAAAATAACAAGTTGAATCAAACATTCCAATGATTTGTATATGGACCTTTATCTTCATTTTACAGATGAATACTGAAACTCAAAAAGATTATCAGACTTACAATCATACAGGCAAAAACAGTGAACTCAACTTCTCATCTTTTGATTACAAATAAGTTTGACTGAAAGTTACTTCTTATCAGCTCACAAAAAAATAGTTTAAGTTTACTCCAGTCAATACTATTAGGAAAAAAAGTTTCTTATATCCATACACAAATATGAAATAATCACCTCTAGTCTCTGATGAAAAAGACTTTTGGAGTTGCTTCCCTTCTCTTAATAGAGTTTGATTTGATTAACTTATATATATTTTTGTTTTATTTTCTGTTTTATTTCATTTGTTTGGTAACCATCATATGCTGCAAGATCTGGGTTGTCTGTACAGTGTTAGACAATGCTATAATAAAAATCTACCATCAGCAAATATTAACTCTAGATAAGCCTTACTTTAAGGTACTTTGTTCCACATTAGTTTCTAGATCTATTTATTAAATAGACACTATTCTGAAAAGTTCTTGTCCTCTTACCAAGGGAAAATTTTAGTTTCCTTATACCGCCTTTACTATTACCTTCATGATACTTTTCTAAAAATCTCTAACTGCTTTTCATATGAGAGAAAGTTTAGATAGGGAGGGAGATGAAGGCAGAGATTATTACTTTCAGATTGGCTTGTTCTACATATATCATGTTTATTATATTTAGTATTTTTAACTTCTTGCTCTGAGGAATAAATTTAAGAAATGAACAAATGCATATAAAATTTGGCAAGAATTGAAATAGGCCCAGAAGAAAATTTTAAACTTGTTAAGATTAACTTTCTTATGAAAGTCAAAGCCACAATTAGGATAGGATTCTGAAAATACAGAACAGTGAATCCAATCTCTTATCAACTTATTAAAACATATGCTATGTGAATATACATGTCATTGTCTATTTAAGCATAGGGAAATCCAAGATAGTGTTAGAGTAAGTAGAAGCTATATTCATCTCCTTCTGGAATTAAAATTAAATTATAGAACAATCATCCTAAATAAACAACTGAAGACTAGCTGAAGAGAAATCTTATAGCCAAGGATATATAAAAGTGGTCACATCAAGACTGGTAGAAAGGGCAGAAGTGAAAAATGGCTGGCCCTGTTACCAGGGACAGCCACTAATTTTCCAGAAGGATATCTCATCTGTGGAGGGTTCCCCTGAGAAGCATAGTGTCTAAACCCCAAACAGGCTCCCCAGCCCAGAGCACCAGAGCCATTGTCCACATGAAATGTGGCTGTGAAAAGCAGCAGGGTTTCTGTCCACCAAAAAGAAACTGGAATCCACTAGAGGCACATGCACTGTTGAAAAGAGTCAAGGCACAAAATTTTGTTCACAACTACTTACCCTGATCTCTGGTGAAGGGAGGATGCAGAGGACTAGGGTCACATGAAAAGAGTCTGGGGTTCATGACTCTGAGGAGACAGTTTAAGGAACACTTGACAGGATCACTGTGCTGAGACATTCTACCATACTACAGATGCCATTTTTCTTGGATGGAGCACTCTCTTCCATGTGGCATAAAACTAGTGGAAGGCAATAGCCCTATAGTCTGGACTGCCTCTCACCCAACCTGTATGGAGCTTATATCTGCTGAGGAGTACAGCCAGAGGTTCTTTCAGTGAAAGAGCCTAACAGGAAGCCAGCATGTATAGGCAGGCAGACGTGGATCTTGGGTTGCCTTGGGCATGCTACAGAACTTCCCAAGGACCTGGTAGTGGTAAAAGTCAAGATCGGAATGAAACCTGGTCCTTTTTGCATACACTCAGGCCCAGCAGAGGCAGCCACAAACTGTGGGTCACTTGTAGTCCAAACAGGTTGCTGAAAGGAAGTCACAGCATCTTATATTGGTCTGCACCATGGTCCCTCCCAAAAGACCAAAAAACAACACACCTAGTGGCTAGCTTCAGACAACAGATCATGATCCAATAAGGTTGAAAACACATATCCAATGGAACATTGAGTGACACAAAACCCTGCTAAAGCAAATTTCACCTCATGTGGTCAGGACCTGCATAGCAGCTCACAGTGTGTGATTGAGGTTGAGCCTCATAGTCATCTGACCTGTAGGTTGATCCCAAACACAAATGAGATAATAGCAGTCAATACTTAATTACAACAAGAAGGCCCACATAACACAAACAAGGGACATTCCTGGTTCGCTCAGTTCAGATAATTAAGGAAACCGAACTCTGGAACCCACATGAAAACTACTTCATAAGGCCACCCTCAAAAGACTGGGTGTCATAGAAGATCTCATACATAGAAACAAATACAAAGAAACAGCCAAACTGGGGAGACAAAAAACAAGCCTCAAAAGAAAAACAAACAGGACACTCAAAGGCCAGTACAATGGCAGAGGAGTGAGTGAAAGTCACACTAATCTCCACCCAGGACCAACCTGGAATTACAACTAAATTGTGGAGAAATTACCCAGAAAAAAAATGACTGGACAATAGTGAGAGAGAAGCCTTATGACCTCAGACATACAGAACAACCAGCCTTGGCACAACCTGTCTGGTAAAGAGTGCGGTGGAGTCTCGAGAAGGCTGGCTGGGTGCCCACAGGTGGCAGTGCCAGAGGGATAATTAAGCAGCAGGTTGGATCCCCCTGAGAAGAATGGGGTCTAAATGCTAAGCTGGGATCCCCAGCCTAGAACACCAGACCCAAAAAGTGCACAGATAACAACCAGTGGTGAAAAGGCACAGGTTTGCTCTCTGCCAGAGATAGAAAACTGGAGAAGCAAAGAGTCATTTAAAGGGCCAACACACAAATTTAATTTGCAATTCCTTACCTGGGGTTCTGCAAAGGGGTGAGGCAGAGTGGACTAGAGAGGCTTGAGAAGAGACTAGGGATGGCGGCTTGGGGTAGAGAACTGAGAGAGCTGCCCCTAGGATCCCAGTGCTGAGGCATCCCCCAAACAGTAGCAGCCATCCTACTCAGGCAGACCACTCCCCAATGAGAAGCAGCAGGCTAAGGGGAAACAATAGCCCCAGCCACAGCAGGAATTCCACCCCACCCTAGGGGGCTTAACCCTGACTGATTCTAATCTAGCAAAGTGATTAGATTAATAACTAAAGGAGACAAACATATAGAGCAGACCCCTGACAGTCTCAGAGCAGGATGCCTAAGGTCAGATGGTGTCAATATCTGATATTACCAGAGGTGGATCCAGAAAGAAAAAAATAGTGGTAAATAAAAGAGACTACCAGAGCAAAATCCAGTGTGGTCTTCCCCATGGTTAGTGATATTTTTCTTTCCTGCATAGCTTTTTAACATTCATTTCCTGTCCAACAAGTTTGGGCATATTAAGTCATTGAATTTATATGATAATTTATTTCTATCTTTCTTATAATAGTCTTAATCTCTTTACACCCATATTAGTACTAGTTCATTTGCTGTTTATATTTGAATTGTGGGGAGGAGATATTTTTGCAGATGTGTATTTGTGCCCTGGGCTTTGTGGTTTCCTTCTGGCAGCACCTGCACAAGACCATACAAGACCTGGTGGGTGGGGTGACCCTTAGTCAACCAGCTGGAAGGAAGGACCCACTAAAGGATGACCCAACAATAGCCGAAACCCAATTACACCCAGAGAGCCAAAATAAATGTCATAAAGGGCATCCCAAGAACATTAAGTTCAGGAGATCAAGGAGACTGAACTACTGAAACTCACAGGTCTCCTACCATAGATGTTCACACCAAAAACTCAGGGAGTCACAATAGATAAATTTAAGAAGCAGAGGCTAACAAAAAGAGTCTCACAAACAATGGGAAGACAAAGAAAAAAATCCCCAAATGAAAGGAAATGAAGAAGCCTCAGAAAGAATGCTAAATGAAATAGAGGCAAGTCCACTATCAGATACTGAGTTCAAAGCAATGTTTATAAGGAAGCTCAATGAGCTCATGGAAAATTACCAAACACTACAGGGGAACTACAATGAAATCACTGCAAACTACATCAGCATGAAAAAGGAAATAGAAACTATCAACCAGGGCCAAGAGGAAATGAAGATACAATTTCTGATGTGAAGAACACAGTAGAAGGTATCAAAAGCAGGCTAGAGGAAGCAGAGGATCGAATCAGCAAGCTGGAATATAAAGAGGAATAAAACACCCAGAAAGAGCAATAAAAGGAAAAAAGACTCAAAAAGAATGAAGGGGTGTTAAGGGAACTGCAGGACAACATGAAACATAATATCAATACTAATCAGAAGCTCTCAGGAGAAGAAGAAGAGCAAGAGATAAAAACCGGTTTGAAAAATGATAGAAAACTTCCCTAATTTCATGAAAGAAAAAGTTGCACAAATCCAGGAAGCACAGAGGGTTCTAATCAAGAGGAACCCAAAGAGGCCCATCTCAAGACACATCATAATTAAAATGATAAAACAAAGAGAGAATCTTAAAGGCAGCAAGAGAGAAATAGGAAGTAACATAAAAGGGAGCCCCAATAAGGCTAGCAGCTGATTTCTCAATGGAAAGGCTCCAAGCCAGAAGGGAATGGCAAAAAATATTCCAAGTAATGAAAACCATAGGCCTGCAACCAAGACTACGCTATCCAGCCAGGCTCTCAATTAAAATGTTAGGCCAAATAAAGAGCTTTCCAGACAAAAGGAAGCTCAAAGATTACACCTCCACCAACCAGTACTGCAACATATGCTAAAGGGACTGCTTTAAGAAAAGGAAGAAAAAGAGTGAGAGAGAGAAACACAGGTATGAAGGAAGTAAAATGGCAATGAATAAGTACCTATCAATAATAACCTTAAATATAAATGGATTAAATGCTCCAATCAAAAGTCAGAGTAGCAGAATGGATAGGAAATCATGACCCACACATATGCTGCCTATAAGAGACTCACCTCAGAACAAAAGACCAACACAGGCGGAAAGTGAAGGATTGGAAAAATTATTCCAAGTAAATGGACAGGAAAACAGCCAGGGTAGCAACACTCATATCAGACAAAGTAGACTTCAAAACAAAAGTCATAAAAAGAGACCCAGAAAGACACTTCATAATACTCAATGGAAGAATCCATCAAGAAGATATAAACACTATAAACATATATGCACCCAAAATAGGAGCACCCAAATATGTAAGGAAAATCTTGGAGGACTACAAGAAAGATACTGACAGCAACACAGTTATAGTGGGGGATTTTAATACCCCACTGTCAAAGATGGATGTATCTTCCAAATAAAATATCAACAAAGATAGAGTGGCATTGAACAATGTCCTAGATCAAATGGACTTAACTGTTATATATAGCACCTTTCATCCCAAAGAAGCAAAATACACATTATTTTCAAATCCACATGGAACATTTTCAGAATGACCACATGATAGGACACAAAACAAGCCTCAACAAATTCCAGAAAATTGAAATCATATCAAGCATTTTTTCCAGACCACAAAGGACTGAAACTAGAAACCAATCCCAAGAAAAAAACTCAAAAACTTCTCAAATTCATGAAGATTGAATAGCATGCTATTAAAAAATGAATGGATTAAAAATGAGATCAAGGAAGAAATAAAAAATTCTCTGCCAACAAATGCAAATGAACTCACAACAGTCCAAAACTGATGGGACACAACAAGGCAGTCATGAGAGGGAAGTTCATAGTGATACAGGCCTACCTAAAAAAGATAGTAACATTTTAAAGAAAGATCTTAACCCTATATCTACAAGAACTGGAGGAGCAACAACAAAGATAGCCAAGAGCAAGTAGAAGGAAATAATCAAGATCAGGGCAGAATAAAACAACAATGAGACTAAAGAATCAATTCTAAGTAAGGATCAATAAATCTAGGAGCTGGTTCTTTGAAAAGATAAACAAATTCAACAAACCTTTAAACAGACTCATCAAGAAAAAAAGAGAGAGGCGCCAAATAAACACAATCAGAAAAAAAAGAGGAGAGTTTACAAATGACACAGAGATACAAAGAATTGTAGGAAATTACTACTGGAAACTATATGCCAAGAAATTTGAAAACCTAGGTGAAATGGACAAATCTAGAAAAATAATCTTCCAAACTGAATGAAGCAGAAAGCCTGAATAAACCAATAATAACTAATGAAATAAAACCAGTAATCAAAAAACTCTGGGCACACAAACACCCTGGACTGGGCAATTTCACAGGAGAATTTTACAAAACATTTAAGGAAGAGCTAACCCCTATCTTTCATAGACTATAACAAAAAACTACCGAACCTAATAAGTAAATTTGGCAAAACAGCAGGATACAAAGTCAACATTCAGAAATAGAAGGTATTTTTGCACACCAACAATGAAATATCAGAAACAGAAATCAGGAAAAAATCCCATTTCATATAGCAACAAGAAAAATAAAGTATGTACGAATAAACCTAACTAAGGAGGTAAAAGACCTGTACTCAGGAAACTACACAACACTGAAGAAAGAAATTAAGGAAGACACTATAAATTAATGGAAGCATGTACCATGTTCATAGATTGGAAAAATTAACATCATCAAAATGTCCATACTATTCCAAGCAATTTATAGATTCAACACAATCCCTGTTAAAATACCAATGTCATATTTCACAGATATAGAACAAACACTTCAAAAATTTATATTGAACCACAATCAACTCCAAATAGCCACAGCAATTTTGAGAAAAAGGACAAAGTACAATAGAGAGCCCAGAAAAAAAACCAAGTCTCTACAGTCAAGTAATATTTGACAAAGTGCTCAGAAGCATAAAATGGAGTGAAAATAACCTCTTCAATAAATGGTTTTGGGAGGTCTGGAAAGCAAGATGCAAAAAAACGAATATTGATCAGTAACTTACACCATACATAAAAGCAAATCTAAAGTGGATAAAAGATTTAAATATAAGTCATGACATCACAAAAGTACTAGAGAAAAACATAGGCAGGAAAATCTCATATATTCCACGCAGCAATATTTTCACTGATATGTCCCACAGAGTAAGGGACATAAAGTAAAGAATAAACAAATGGGATCCCATAAAAATAAAAAGCTGCTGCTCTACTACAGAAAGCAGCATTAAAATGAAAAGAGAATCAACTGTATGGGAAAACATATTTGCCAATCATACCTCAGACAAGGGTTTGATCTCCAAAACATATAAAGAACTCACATGACTGCACTCTAGGAAGACAAAAAAAAAAAACAATTAAAAAATGGGCAAAGGACTTGAACAGATACTTTTCCAAGGAGGACATACAAAGGGCCCAGAGACATATGAAGAGATGCTCAGCATCACTAGCCATCACAGAAATGCAAATTAAAACTACAGTGATATACCACTTCACACCAGTGAGAATGACCATCTTAAAGAAATCAACAAACAACAAGTGTTGGAGAGGATGTGGAGAAAATGCCACACTGGTGCAATGTTGGTGGGTTTGCAGACTGGTACGACCACTGTGGAAAAGAGTATGGAACTTCCACAGAAAACTAAAAATGGACCTGCCCTCTGATCCAGCAATTCCACTGCTGGGACTATATCCTAAGAATCTTGAACCACCAATTCAAAAGAACCTATGCACCCCAATGTTCATAGCAGCACAATTTACAATAGCCAAGCGCTGGAAGCAACCTAATTGCCAATCAGTAAATGAATGGGTCAAAAAACTATGGTACATTTACACAATGGAATACTACACAGCCAAAAGAAAGAAGGAGCTCCTTCTGTTTGCGACAGCATGGATGGAACTGGAGAGCATTATGCTAAGTGAAACAAGCCAGGTGGGGAAAGACAAATACCATATGATCTTACCTATAAGTGGAACATAATCAAAACAAACAAGCAAGCAAAATATAACCAGAGACATTGAAATTAAGAACAAACTGACAGTAACCAGAGGGGAGTTGGGAGGTAATAATGGGGGCCACATGGGGAAGGGTTTTCATGAATATTTATAAAGGACAAAACCAAAGGAGGGTAGGATCAAGGGTGGGAAGTGGGGATGCCTGGGTTGGGGAGGAGCAGTGGGAGAAAAATGGAGACAACTGTGTTTTAACAATAATAAAATAAAATACCAAAAAAGAAAAGAGAAACAAGAGAAAATTCCAGAAAAAATAGCTAAATAAAATGGAGGTGAACACTTTATCAGATATAGAGGTAAAAATAATGGATATAAGGATACTCAATAGCAAAGAAAGGATGTAGAAACCATAAAAAGGGACCAGTCAGAAATGAATAATGCAATATCTGAAATGAAGAATAGACTAGAAGTAAAAAAACAGTAT
This sequence comes from Trachops cirrhosus, assembly GCA_028533065.1. Classification (NCBI taxonomy): domain Eukaryota; kingdom Metazoa; phylum Chordata; class Mammalia; order Chiroptera; family Phyllostomidae; genus Trachops; species Trachops cirrhosus. Next base: position 56,500,980 of record CM052549.1, read on the forward strand.
GTTGAATGAAGCACAGGATTGAATCAGCAATATGGAAGACAGATAGAAAATATACCTAATCAGTGCAACAAAAAGAAAAAAAGAATTTAAAAAATAAGGATAGTTTAAGTAAACTTTGAAACAGCATTAAGCCAGTGACATCTGAATCATAGGGTACTATAAGAGGAAGAGAGAGAGCAAGAGACCAAGAACCTGATAGAAGAGATAATGACTGAAAACTTCCCTAAATTGGTAGAGAAAGACACACATGTCCAGGAAGTGCAAAGCATACAAAACAAGATGGGCACAAAGAGGCTTACCTCAAGAAACATCATAATTAAAAAGGCAAGGTTTAAAGACAAAGAGAATCTTAAAGCCACAAGGAAAAGATGATTAGTTACCTGCAAGGCAGCGCCTATAAAACTGTCAGCTGATTTCACAACAGAAATATTTCAGATCAGGGGGAATTGTCATGAGACATTGAAAGTAGTGAAAAGCAAAGACCTAAAACCAAGACTACTTTACCCAGCAGGGTCATTATTTAAAATTGAAGGAGAAATAAAGAGCTTTCCAGACAAGGAAAAGCTAAAAGAGTGTGTTACCAGCAAGGCAGTAGTACAAGAAATTTTTTAAAAACCTGGTTGGAAGAAGAAGAAGAAGAAGAAGAAGAAGAAGAAGAAGAAGAAGAAGGAGGAGGAGGAGGAGGAGGAGGAGGAGGAGGAGGAGGAGGAGGAGGAGGAGGAGGAGGAGGAGGGGGAGGAGGGGAAGGGGAGGAGGAGGAGGAGGAGGAGGAGGGGAAGGGGAGGAGGAGGGGAAGGGGAGGAGGAACAGGAAGAAGAAGAAGAAGAAGAGGAAGTGGAAGGAGAAGGAGAAAGAAGAAGAAGAAACACAGAATGATAATTAAAAGAATAGAGGGAAGATGGCGGTGTGGTAGGAGGGAGCACACTCCACCTCCCTCTTCACATGGGAGAAAAACCTAGCCGATCTACGGAGGACCAGAGCAAACAGCAAACATTATCACACCATATATGAAAATAGAAGATCAAAAATTGTAGCAGACATTGAAAGACCAGACGGTAAGGAGACTACATCAGGATAATAATGGCCCAGGGATCAGCTCAGGGAGCAGGGAGATTGCAGCCCCAGCCCCGGAGCTCCAGGATCTGCCACAGGGCTCTCAGGGTGGGGGAGCTGGGTCAACCACTCCCTCCCTGGCCAAACAAGGACTGAGCAGCACTGATCCGGGGGACCGCGGAGAGGGCTCTGGGGATATCATGGCCCAGCTGGTGTAACCAAAGACGGCCAGGCCTTGTGTGGGCGCCCCAACCGGGAGAGAGTGATTTTTGGTGGAAGGCCTGGTGCCCACAGCCATGGGCAAAGAAGAGGCACGGGCGTTCTGCGGGATCCCCAGTGCCCAGGCCACGAATTCAGAGGAAGTGCAGGCCCCTCAGAATCCACAGAGTGCACACCTGTGAACCCAGAAAAGGAGCGAGCACTCCACAGTGAGCTTGGAGAGAGTGTTGAAGAGCACCCAGACCTCACACCCGGGTGAGAGGTGCCAGACTGGCTTCAGGGAGATCACAGCCCAGCCAATGGGTCCAAGGACGGACGGGTCCTGTGCCGGCGCCTTAACCCAGAGAGAGTTATCTTTGGTGGAAGGCCTGTTGCCTACAGCCGAGAGCATGGAAAAGGCATGGGCGTTCAGCCTGGTGCCCAGGCCATGCAATGGGGAGGCGGGAAGAACTGCATGCCCCTCAAGATCCACAGAGTTCACACCCGTGAAACTGGAAGGGGTGTGGGCGCTCCACACTGGGATCAGGAGGGAGTGCTTGGGAGCAGGTTGGGAACAGGCAGATCCGGTGCCTAGGGCCATTCAAGGGGCATTGGGCCTGCTCAGCTGGACCTAGGGACAGTGCCCCAGAGGCTGACTGAGCTCTGAACAGAAAGGGAAAAAAGCCACAGCATTCACCACTAAGTCTGCTGCAGCCAGCAAAACCAGGAAAACTGGTTTGGCCAGTTTGAAACCAACAAAAGGGTTTTGGTTTTTTTTTTTTTTTAATCTTTTTTGCTTGATTTTTTTATTAAGTAACTTTTATTTTTTAATTCTTATTACTTTTATATCATTCAATTCCTTATGCCTCTACTTCGTCCTAGTGTTGATCCTTCTCCCTTTCTTTCCAAATTTATCTCTTCCTTCCATATTCTGCTTTTTTACTTCTTTTTTTAAACCTGCAAGTAATAGCATATCTGTATTATCATTATTTCATTATTCTTACATTTTTTACTGTAATAGTACTTTAGTATTCCTCTTCTTTATGTATAGTCTTCTTTGCTTGGCTGGTTATAATGTATCATTTAATAGGTTTCCCCCGTTATCTCATTCATAGTGTATAACTAATTAACTGTCCTTCATTTGTGTTCCAATAGTACACTTCTCAAGGCTCCATACTCCCTATTCTTGTTATCTAGAGCTCTTAGAATCTGTCATATGATGGTTGCTCTAATATTACTGTAAATAATAGCTATTCCATACAATTGTGAATAATACACAACATCCCTCCCAGACCTTAGCCCAATTCTCAGTCTCCTGAATTCTATTACTATAGTGGTTAACTCTATTCTCTCACACACTACATCTATTTACTACTATTTAGTCTCACCCACCTCAGAATCTGACCTCCCACAACCTCACTGTTTTCTAGATCCAACTCACAATCCTTTCCTTCCCAACAAGAGTCTTATCTTCTTTCCATCACTTCTAAAAAGTGGCTAGTGGGGTGGAAGACCACAGTTAACAGTATACACAGCCAAAGGAGCTCCTATCTCTTCTCTACTTGCTACTACTGCAAATATCATAACATACTCTCTTGCTGTCTTAAACCATTTTTCCTTCCCCCTTCAACTGATTATAAAAAACACTAGGTGGAAGCTGTGAATACCTGAATACCAGAAGGAGACTGTACCACTGAATCTCACAGGTACTCTACCACAGAAGTACACACTATAAACCCAGGGAGCCAGAACAGATCAATTTAAGAAGTTGAGGCTAGCAAGAAGAGTCTCACGAACAATGAGAAGACAAAGAAACAATCCCCAACTGAAGGGAAAGGAGGAAACCTCAGAAAGAATGCTAAATGAAATAGAGGCAACACAACTGTCAGATTCTGAGTTCAAAGCAATGATTATCAGGAAGTTCCACATACTCTCAATGAGTTACCAGAAACTACAGGGAGGCTACAGTGAACTCACTGCAAACTATATCAACATGAAAAAGGAAATAGAAAATAGCAACAAAGGTCAAGAGGAAATGAAGAATACAATTTCTGAACTGAAGAACACAGTAGAAGGAATGAAAAGCAGGATCAATGAAGCAGAAGATCAGATCAGAGAGCTAGAGGACAAAGTAGAAAAAAGCACTCAGAAAGACCAAGAACCAGAAAAGAGGATCAGAAAGAATGAAGAGGGATTAATGGAAAAGCAAGACAATATGAAATGTAATAATATCTGTATAGAGGGATACCTGAAGGAGAAGAAGAAGAGCAAGGGGTAGAAAACCTATTTGAAAAAGTAATGATGGAAAACTTCCCTTATTTGATGAGAGAAGTCACACAAATCCAGGAAACACAGAGAGTCCCAATCAAGAGGAACCCAAAGAGACCCACCATAAGACACATCATAATTAAAATGGCAAAATTTCAAGACAAAGAGAGAATCTTAAAGGCAGCAAGGGAGAAACAGGAAGTAACATACAAGGGAGCCCAAATCAGGCTAGCAGCTGACTTCTCAACAGAAACTCTCCAAGCCAGAAGAGAATGGCAAAAAATATTCCAAGGAATGAGAACCAGAGGTTTGCAACCAAGGCTACTTTACCCAGCAAGGCTCTCAATCAAGATAGAAGGCCAAATAAGAAGCTTCCCAGACAAAAGAAATCTAAAAGAATACAACTCCACCACACCAGCTCTGCAGGAGATGCTAAAGGCTCTGCTTTAAGGAAAGGATGGAAAAAAGAGAGAGAGAGTGGAACACAGGTACGTAAATGGCAATGAATAAGTACCTATCAATAATAATCTTAAATGTAAATGGATTAAATGCCCCAATCAAAAGACATAGACCAGCTGAATGGATAAGAAAGCATGACCCACACATAGGCTGCCTACAAGACACCCACTGCAGGAGCAAAGACATACATGGACTGAAAGTGAAGGGCTGGAAACAAATTTTGCAAGCAAATGGACAGGAAAAAAAAGCCGGAGTGCCAATACTCATATCAGACAAAATAGACTTCCAGAAAAGAGCCATAAAGAGAGACCCAGAAGGTCACTTCATAATACTCAAGGGAAGAATCCACCAAACAGACATAAACATTGTAAATATATATGCACCCAACATAGGAGCACCCAAATACATAAAG
>CM052549.1:56505869-56548181 GCA_028533065.1 Trachops cirrhosus
ACTCCTTTGTAGGTTACTGTCTCCTTATCTCTTGCTGCTTCTAGGATTCTCTCCTTCATTTTTACCTTGGCTAATGTAATTATGATGTGCCTTGGTGTGTTCCTCCTTGGGTCCAACTTCTTTGGGACTCTCTGAGCTTCCTGGACTTCCTGGAAGTCTATTTCCTTTGCCAGATTGGGGAAGTTCTCCTTTATTATTTCTTCAATATCTTTTCCACTTGTTGTTTTTCCTCTTTCCTTCTGGTACCCCTATAATTCGGATGTTGGAATGTTTCAAGATGTCCTGGAGGCTCCTAAGCCTCTCATTTTTTTTTTGAATTCTTGTTTCTTCATTCTTTTCTGGTTGTATATTTTTTTCTTCCTTCTGCTCCACTCCAATGATGTGAGACCCATCTTTCATTCCATCACTATTGGTTCCCTGTGCATTTTTCTTCATCTCACTTATTGTAGCCTGCATTTTTTCAGCTAATTTGCAACCAGAACCAACCAATTCTGTGAGTATCCTGATCACCAGTGCTTTGAACTGTGCATCTGATAGGTTGGCTATCTCTTGGTCACTTAAAAGGATGGGTTCTGGGGCTTTCAATTCTTCTTCTGTTTGAGCCATCTTTTTGCTGTTTTTTTTTTTTTTTTTGGTCTTGTCGAGCTCCTGTAGTGAGGGGTTGGGCCTTAGGAGTTCACCAGGGTGGGGCACTCCAGTCACTGGGTTGTGACGCTGTATGTGGGGGCAGGGTCTAAGAAGGAACAATGGCGCTTGCTCTGCTCGGTGTAGGACCTCAGACCCTTCTGCCGCTTTCCACAAGCTAACTGGGCCCCTCTGGCACCAATTCCAGCATGGGTGGACCTGTGCACCCCTCAGGACCTTCCTTTTCAGTCAGTGCCCCAAAGCTCTATTTCCCGGTGCTGGGACCCTGAGTCGCATGCAGTGCCTTGCTTCACAATGGCCGCCTTGCTGGGTCTACTGGTCACCACCCCTGGCCAGGGCCCACCAGCCACTGTTGCTTGTGCACCCAGGGTGTGCCTGCTGTGGGCTTGCACCCCACCCCAGTTGCTCAGCTCTTGGCTCTGTACCCCTGGCCCGGCCCAACTCTGCCCCTCCTACCAGTCTAGATGAACGTGTCTATTTTTAAATCTTGGGTGTGGGACTTCCATACACTTCAATTTTCTGTCAGTTCTGGTTGTTATTTTGTTTCTATTGTGTTTGTCCCTATCTTGGTTGTGCAAGGAGGCACAGTGTGTCTACCTATGCCTCCATCTTGGCTGGAAGTCTGAACTTTTATTTTTAGTTATTGTAACAAGCTAAGCACTATCTCCTCCCACCCTTAGAACTTCCAGATATGCTTTTATTCCTACCTGGAATGTTTTTTTTCTCTTGGATTCTTTAAAATATTGACATCTTACCTCACAAGACTTGATTTTAATGTATCCTGATCACTTTGTTTAAATGATTTTCCTAATATGTTCCTAATATTTTCCATTTATAAATCCTTTATAGTATTGGCATTTTTCTAACTAGTTTTCATGTAATTATTTATTACCTATGTTTTAACTACATTATCTAAGCTGTTTTAAGACAAAGACTTTGTCCCTTTCATTTAAAATTAGACATCCAGTACTACACACAGCACCAAGTATATGGTAGGTTCTCAATAAATACTTTTGAAATAAACAAATCAATGAATTTGAACAAAACCTTAAGTAATAATGACTCCCATATATTGGGTACTTACTATATGCCAAGAACTATTCCAAGCATTTTACATGTATTAATTCTTTAATCTTCCCGCCAATCCTAGGGGACAATTATTCTCATCATTTCAATGATGAAAACACTGAAGCAAAGAAAAGGTAAGTAATATTACAAAGGACACACAGCTAGTAGTGCCAAGATATGAAGCTAAGAAGTCTAATTCCAGAGTTTATACTCTTAATCAGCTTTAAAAATTTAGAATGCTTGAGCATAAAAAAAGAAATCTAGAAGGACATTAGCTATTATAGTTGACTCTAGGGTTAATAAATGGGAGTGTTTGTATGTTTGTGTGTTTGTGTGTTTGCATGTTATGTATATAAGTGGAGAGACTTCACCATAGTTACATGTAAAGGCTAACATTTAATTAAGGAGAGGTAGAAGATAGAAGCAAAAAAAAAAACAACTGATTAAGTAGGTGATTGACAAAACAGGTGTTGAGTGGGATCTAAAGCAAGGGACCTATTATGGCAAAAAAAAAATTTCTTTCTATGAAACAGGAAGAAAATGAATGTGCTTTAATAAAAATATTTTTAGGTTTCTGGGAAAAGATTTGAAAAATTCTTCTTTTTTAATTAGAGTTTCTCAGTAAAGTTGTAAGCAGATGCATCTGCTGAGATTGTGGGCAGAGGTGATGAAGTGTAAGTTTTGATGAGAGAAATAAAGTGTACAAAATCTACTAAATGGAATGGAAGAGAAGTGGAAGGCCCAGCTAAGATTGAAGATCACTAAATTGTAAAGGCTTCAATCTGCATATTCTCCTGGATTATTATCCTTGACAGCTGCCTGGAGGCTGAGTTAAGAGGCTGCACTGGTCAATAATAGTCAGGTATAACAGAAGAACAATGGGGCAAGAAATAACTTTACTTGTGAGAACTGTGTGAAACAAGTGGGGTAAAATCTGGATATGGAAAGGACAAAGACACAAAGACCAAAAGGTGAAGAAATTGATTAACAAATGGATAAGAAGACTCAGACCAGTGAGAAAGTATAAAGATTGCAGAAGCAAGAGAATTGGAAGGCTGAGAGATGTGGTCTCAGCCCAGGACATTGGCTCATCCTCTGAAACTTCCTGGGGAACACAACCCACCTCCATTGACTTTTATAACATTTTTATCCTTCCCTTTAATTGCTCACTAATCCTCTGCCTTAGAAAACCATTCACAATTCTCATAAATATCCATGCATGTTAACTTGACCACTTGCTTGGTGGTGGTAAGAATTTTACCATTAAAGATTTACTGGCAGCATATATTTGTCTATTCACAGAGGCTTCCTCTTCTCAATGGGAAATTATCTCCAAATATTGCATCATCAAACATGTTTTTAGTACTCTTCTTACTGTTCGTAGAAAATTTTACAATGACAAAATGGTAGGCATTTTCTTAACTTTAAATATAATGTTTTCATGAGACTTAATCAAAAAACCAGGATTCAGAAGACTCCAGTAAAAGATTTTGCACGTTGAGGGGGAAATGCCCTGTGTGAGCCAACTGCAGGAGGGGAGAGATCAGACAGAAAACACAGCTTACTGGCTTCCTCCCCTGCTGGAGTAGGGTCGTGGTCCCACTAAGGGAAACCACCAACCCTAATCGGGGGAGACATGGAAGGACATACAAAGTCTGGGAGATTTAGACTACACAAACAGAATGAGCAACATGTCCATAGCTGCAGTACAAACTGGAAGAGTTCCAGAGAGAAACTCCATCTCCTAAAACTGTCAGAGGCACTGTGAAGGCTGTGGGCAGCCCTGAGAGAGACTTTGTATTTTTGGGGGAGGTGGAGCACATGGAGAACTGGCCAGGACTCAGTGCTACAGTGTGGGGGCCACATAGAGACTCTTTAAAAGGGGAGCTGAGGTGAGCCTGGGCAGGGAACCTGTACTCACAAATGTGTGCAATGGTTTTGCCAACAAATAAACCATAGTGAAAGCTCAGTTCAGTCCCACTGAGTCCAGCTGCACAGGAAGAACAGAAAGTGGCATGGCGAAGAGATTGCGGGACCCAGCGTGTCAAGGCTGGTGAGAAGAGGCTGCACAGAGCAGACAGAGAGTCAGGCCTGAGTCTCCTGCAAGAGCAACAGGCTGGGGACTAGACAGCCAGGAGCCAAATGCCTGAGATGAATTGTACCCAGGATGGTGAGCTCCCAGGCAGGTATGCCTAAACTCCACCTGTGGGATTGCAGGTTCTGCAGATCAGTGAAGCCAGGTTAGTAGCCCCATGCTCAGTACATATACATGGGGGAAAGAAGGAGAAGATCTAAAAGGGCCCTTTCTGAACTTTTGTTAGATACTATGAGCTACGCTGGTTCCTCAGGCCCTGATCCACTGAAACCAGCAGAGCAGAGAGATTACACAAAAGGGGTGTTCAGGGCCCTATCCAGCCTCAGCTCTTATACAGAACTGCCATCAGTGCCAAGCAGGGGCAACTTTGTAAAAGTTACCCCTTTTACAAAGATTGGCCTCTCATAGGAAATGGACAGCTAATTCATCACAAATGATATATTACTGAAAATAATCTGGGACAGACCAAGACAAGTTGTAGGGGGGGTTGTGGGGCAGGAAAATACTCTCACCATCTTCCCTGAAGACTTAACAGCACATACTGAGGGTGATCCAGGGATTCCACCCTCCTGATTGCACCAGATACCCTCTCTGGGTCAGGGGAAGGTAGTACTGGCAACACACTCAGACTTTAGATGAACCAGTCCTGGGCCCTATGCTAATGGAAAGCTGGCAGAACAGAACAGTGAGGCCCAGCCAAGCCTAAAGGAGGCAGTTACAGACTGTGGATTGCTTGTAGTTTTAAACAGGCTGGTAGGGCAAGACTATGATGTCATCTGTCATTACCAGGAGTGAATCCAGAAAGAGAAGACAGTGGCAAATACATGACTCAGCTGACATGAGTTCCACCATGATCTTCTTCATTATTTCTGTTATTTTTTTCTCCAGCATAGCTTTTTAACATTTTTTCTTTTTCTTCAAATTTATTTTGTTTTTATTTTAGTTTATTGCAAATCTCATCTTTTACTCCTTCCTTCTCTTACTCCCTTTTGCCATCTTCTTTCCTCTTCTTATTTTTTTTATTTTATATTTCCCCTTTTTATACTTTGTTTTTATTCTGCACTCTAGCTACTTCTCCTCCCTCAAGCCTCTTAAAAGCTTTTCCTGTGAGTAGTCATCTCACATTTTTTTTCCCTTTCATGTTCTTATTCTCTCTCCACCTTTATTAATCTTTGCTTGTTAGCTGCTGATATGGTGGTTGTTGTTGAATTTCTTCAATTATAATCCTAGAGTTTTACTAATTTGTATTTCAAATCTAAACTTTTACTGTTCACTTCTCCTATTCCATTTTGCCTTTTTCCTGCCATTTCTTTTTTTTTTTTTCATTTTAAATTTTATTTTTTCCTTCTCTTAGCCTGGTTTTCATTCCAAACTCTATTCTCTCAAAATCACTTTTATTTCCTTTAGACATCTCATAACCTTGTTTTCTTTCATTTTCCTTCTTATTCCCTTTCTACCTTTATTAATCTTTGCTCAACTGTCATTGGTATTGTTAGGGTGAATGATGTTTTTCTTTATTTTGTTCCATTTTCACTTTTTTTAATTTTTTAACCTGATATTATATTCTTCCCTTTTCTTACTCCATTTTTCCTTCTTCCTTCCCTTTTTTATTTATAATGTAAATTTTCTTTTCTTTACTTCTTCACTTTGTTTCTATTCTCTACTCATATTATTTCTCCTCCCTTTATCCTCTCAAATCATTTTTCTTTGTATTAGTCATCTCATATTTGTTTTTTCCTTTCTTATAATAATCTTAATCTCTTTCCACTCTTACTAATATTTGCTCATCTGTTGTTGATAATGTGGTGTGGTTGGGGGGGTCAATTTGCGGGGCATGGGTTTTACTTACTGGGTTGTTTTGTTTTCTTTCAGCAACACAATGGCATACAAGAGGTGGTGGGTGGTGTGAGTCTCAGTCAGTCAGCTGGAGGGAAGACCCAACCCAAGTATGACCCAACAACAACCAAAACCCAATTATACCCAGAGAGCACCCCCCGCTCAAAAAACAGCATAAGGGGAATCCCAAGAGCATCCAGCTCAGGAGATCAAAGAGACTGCACCACTGAGTCCTAAAGGTCTCCTACCATAGAAACCCACCCCATGAAGAAAGGGAATCAGAGCAGATCAATCTAATATGCAAAAACAAATAAAAAGGCATTTAAAATGGGGAGACAAGGAAATACACCCCAAGTGAAAGAAAAGAAGGAATCCCCAGAAAGAGTGCTAAATGAAATGAGGCAAGCAATTTACCAGACATAGAGTTCAAAATAATGGTTATAAGAATGCTCAAGGAGCCCAGTGAGGACTGTAAGGAACTCTATGGGAGCTACAAGGAACATAGTGGGAACTATATCAGCATAAAAAAAAGACATAGAAAAAATGAATAAGAGCCAGGAAAAAATGAAGAATATAATATCAGAAATGAAGAATACACAAGAAGGAATGAAAAGAAGGCTAGATGAAACAGAGTATCAAATGAGCAAGCTGGATTACAAGGCAGAAAAAAATTCCAGACAGAGCAACAAAACAAAACAAACAAACAGAAAAGACTGAAAAAGAACAAAGATAGTTTAAGGGAGATTCATTAAAACATAAAACATTATAATATTTACATCATAGGGATACCAGAAGGAGAAGAAAAGAAACAAGGAATAGAAAACCTATTTTAAAAACTAATAACAAAAGTTCCTTAACCTGGTGAGGGAAAAAGTCACACAAATCCAGGAAGCACAGAGGGTCCCAATCAAGATGAACCCAAAGAAGCCAACTCCAATACACATCATAATTAAAATGGCAAAATTCAAAAACAAAGAGAGAATCTTAAAGGCAGTAAGGGAGAAACAGATAAAAATATACAAGGGAGCTCTAATAAGGCTAGCAACTGATTTCTCAACAGAAACACAGCAAGCCAGAAGAGAATGGCAAAATATGTTCCAAATAATGAAAGCAATGGCCTGCAACCAGACTACTCTATGCAGAAAAGCTCTCATTTAGAATAGAAAGCAAAATAAGGAACTTCCCAGACAAAAAAAGGTTAAAAGAGTACATTTCCACTAAACCATCATTGCAAGAGATGCTAAAGAGACCGCACTAAGAAGAGGAAGAAAGAAAGAGAGGAATACAGATACAAAGGGGAAAAATGCCAATGAATAAGTACCTATCAATAATAACCTTAAACGTAAATGGATTAAATACTCTAATCAAAAGATATAGGGTAACTGAATGGATAAGAAAACATCACCCACAATATTCTGTCCACAAGAGACCCACTTCAGAACAAAAGATCTACACAGGATTAAAGTGAATGGTTGGAAAAAATATTCCAAGCAAATGGACATGAACAAAAAAAAAAGCTGGGGAAGCAATACTTATACAAGACAAAATAGATTTCTAAAAAAGGCCACAAAGATGGTCATTACACAATACTTAAGGCAGTAGTCCAACAAGAGGATTATAACCCTTGTAAACTATGTGCACCCAACATAGGAACAGGTAAATACATAAGGAAAATCTAGCAGACTTTAAGAAGGAATCGACAGCAATGGTCATTATAGGGGATTTTAACACCCCACTGTCAACAATGGGTCTTCCGAACAAAGAATCAACAAGGATGTCGTGGCATTGAATTACCCTCTAGATTAAATAGACTTAATTGATATATACGGGACAATTCACTCCAAAGAAGCAAAATGTACATTCTTTTCAAGCACATATGGAATCTTTTCAAAGATAGACCACGTGGTAAGACACACACAAAAAAAACCACCTCAACAAATTCAAGAAACTTGAAATCATATCAAGTATCTCAGATCACAAAGGCTTGAAACTAGAAACCAACCTCAAGGGAAAAACTCAAAAACTTTCAATACATGGAGACTAAATAAAATTTTATTAAATAATGAGTGAGTTAATAATGAAATCAAGGAAGAAATCAAAATATATTGGGAAATAAATGAAAATGAGCACACAATACCCAAAACCTATGGGAGACAGTAAATGCAGTCCTTAGAAGGAAATTCAAAGAGATACAGGCCTACCTAAAGAAGATAGGAAAATCTCAAATAAACAAGTTAACCCTACATCTAAAAGAACTAGAGGAACAACAACAAAGAAAGTGCAGAGCAAGTAGAAGGAATGGAATAATCAAGATCAGAGCAGAATTAAATGATGGAGAGACTAAAAAAATAGTTCAAAGGATCAGTGAATCCAGGAGCTGGTTTTTTGAAAAACATAAACAAAATTGACAAACTTTAACCAGATTCATCAAGAAAAAAAAAAGAGAAAGGACCCAAATAAATAAAATCAGAAACAAAAGATAAGAAGTTACAATCAATACCACAGAAATAATGAGTGTAAAAATTACTATGAACACCTATATGACAAGAAATTGGACAACTTGAGCAAAACGGATAAATTTCTAGAAACATACAATCTTCCAAAGCTAAATCAAAAAGAAGCAGAAAGCCTGAACAGACTCACAACAACTATGAAAATGAAGCAGTAATCAAAAACCTCCAGGTACACAAAAGCCCTGGTCCTGATGGCTCCACAGGAAAACTTTACTTAACATTTAAAAAACAACTAACTCATATCCTTCTCAAGCTATTCCAAAAAATTCACTCCAAAGAGGGAAGCCTCCCAAGCTCTTTTTAAGAAGCCAGTATTACTCGAATTCCAAAAACAGTTAAAGACACAGCAAAGAAAAAAAAAGCACAGGCCAATATTTCTGATGAATATAGATCTTAAAATCCTTTACAAAGTATTAGCAAACTGTATACAAAATACATTATAAAGCTCATATGCCATGATCAAGTGGGATTTATCTCAGGGGTGCAATGATGGTACAATATTCACAAATCAATAAATGTAATACACTACATAAACAAAATAAAAGCAAAAAACCACATGATCATATCGATAGATGATAAAAAAGCATTTGATAATGTATAGTACCCATTTATGATAAAAAACACTCATCAAAGTGGGAATAGAGGGAGCATACCTCAACATAATAAAAGCCATATACAAGAAACCTACTGCCAACATCATACCTAAAGAGCAAAAACAGAAAGCTTTCTCCTTAAACATGAACAAGACAAGTGTGTCCACTATTACAACTCTTACTCAACATAGTACTGGAGGATCTAGCCACAATGATCAGACAAGAAAAATAAATTAAAGGCATCCAAATTAGAAAGAAGGAAGTAAAATTGTCATTGTTTGCAGATGGAATGATAGTGTACATAGACAACCTCATAGTTTCCACCAGAAAACTATTTGACCTAATAGGTGAATCAGCAAAAATAGCAGGATACAATATCCATATTCACAAATTAATGACATTTTTGTACTCCAGCAATGAACTATCAGAAATTGAAACTAGGGGAAAATCCCATTTACTATAGCTACAAGAAAAATAAAGTACCTTGGAATAAATTTAACCAAGTAGGTAAATGACCTGTACTTAGAAAACTATAGAGCACTAAAGAAAGAAATTGAGGAAGATACAAATAAATATACCCTGTTCATGGACTCGAAGAATCAACATCTTTAAAATGTCCATAATACCCAAAGCAATTTATGGATTCAATGTAATTCCTATTAAAATACCAATGGTATATTTCACAGAACTAGAACAAATATTTCAAAAATTTATATGGAACCAAAAAGACCCCAAATAGCTTCAGCAATCTTGAGAATGAAGAACAAAGCAGGAGGGATCATAATACCTCATATCAAACTATACTAGAAGCCCGCTGTAATCGAAATGGCCTAGTACTGGCATAAGAACAGACACATAGATCAATGGAACAGAATAGAGAGCCCAGAAATGAACTCATGTCTCTATAATCAATTAATGAATCACAAAGAGGGTACAGGCATACAATGGAGTAAAAATAGCCTCCTCAATAAATGGCATTGGGAAAACTGGACAGGTACATGCAAAAAATAAAATTAGACCACCAACTTACACCACATGCCAGAATAAACTCAAATGGGATAAAGGCTTAAAAATAAGTTGTGACACCATAAAAGTCCTAGAGGAAACATAGGCAGTAAAATTTCAGATATCTCGGGTGGCAATATTTTTGCTGATATATCTCTTAAGGCAAGGAAAATAAAAATAAATAAATAAACAAATGGGGCTACATAAAATTAAAGAGCTTCTGTATGGCCAAAGAAACCATCATCAAAATGAAAAGGAAACTGAGTATATGGGAGATCATATTTGCCAATAATATACTAGACTAGGGTTTGATTGCCAATATATATAAAGAACTCATATGACTCAACACCAGGACAACAAACAATCCAATTAAAAAGCAGGCAAAGGACATGAGTAGACCCTTCTCCAAGGAAGATATACACATGACCCATAGACATATGGAAGAGATGCTGAGCATCACTAGACATCAGAAAGATGCAAATTAAAACCAAAATGAGATATCACTTCACGCCTGTCAGAATGGCCATCATTCATTAATCAACAAACAAGTGCTGGCAAGGATGTGGAGAAAAGGGAACCCTAGTGCACTGTTGGTGGGAATGCAAACTGATGCAGTCACTGTGGAAAACAGTATGAAATTTTCTCAAAAAATTAAAGATGAAACTGCCTTTTGACCCAGCAATTCCACTGCTGGGAATATACCCTAAGAATCCAAAATCACCTACTCCAAAGATCTTATTTACCTCTATGTTCATAGCAGCACTATTTACTATAGCCAAGTAATGGAAACAGCTTAAGTGTCCTTGAATTCATCAGTGGCTCAAAAAAAAAAAAAAGTTATTTTTTTAATGTGGTACATTAAAATGTGGCACATTTACACAATGGAATACTATGCAGAAAAAAGTAAGAAGGAACTCCTACCTTTTGTAACATCATGGATGGAACTGGAGAATATTATCCTAAGTGAAACAAGCCATTCTATGAAATACAAATACCATATGATCTCACCTATAAGAGGAATCTAATACACAAGATAAACTAACGAGCAAAATACAACTTGAGGCATGAAAACATGGAACAGACTGACAGTGACCAGAGGGGAGGAGAGAGAGTGATAATGTGGAAAGAAGGGAAAAGCAAAGGTCAAAGAACATGTATGAATGACCCAGGCACATATACAACAGTATAGGGATTGACTATGGGGGCAGGCTGGTGGGCCAGGCACAGGAGGGCAAAGGGGAAAAATTGCGATTTAATTTAAAAATATTAAAAAATAAAATAAAGAAAATAAGATATGGACCTAAATTCAAGAAATTGACATTAAGAAATAAATAAAAAGCTATAACACTGGGCAAAGTTCAATGTAAATTCTATAAAAGTAAGCCCAATATTCACAATAAAATGTTATGAACACTAAAGAAAAACAGTGGTGATGGCATAAATAGTTTAATTTTTAAACATTTCCACTATTTTAATAACTTTCACTATCAGCATCACAGACTTTGTGTCTTCTCTGTCATTGAAATTCAACTTTTTAAATATGCAGCCACAAAATTATAGGGAAAGTAGACAATTGGCATGGATTCCAGAGATAAAAATGAATAAGACTTATAGAATAGTGTATTTTATACAGTATTTTACAATTTACACAGCATTTTCTTATCCATTGATTCCTTTTGTGATCTCTTATTTGATCCCTTATGATATGACCCCCTATTTGACACATTTTATTGATGAGCTCAGAGAAATTAATCAACTTACTAAAGTAGCACAAAGTTAAATATTAATCCATCGAAGTCTGCTTATCTCTGTTATGATGTTCTTTTTAAAATAAAATCTATGGGCCCTGGTTGGTGTGGCTCAGTGGTTTGAGTGCCAGCCTGCAAACCAAAGGGTTGATGGTTCGATTCCCAGTCAGGGCACATGCTAGGATTGCAGGCCAGGTGCCCAGTGGGGAGCACACAAGAGAAAACCACATTGATGTTTCTCTCCTCCTTCTCCTTCCCTTCCCCTCTCTAAAAATAAACAAATAAAATCTTTTAAAAAATAAAATAAAATCTATGTTAATAATCATAGTGTTAACAATGGTACACACTGCTAGTAAGTATAGAAAAATTGCTTTATGTCAGACACAGAGCTTGAAGCACTGTAACTGCCACAACAAGCCAGTGAGGTGACCAGCCTTATTCTCTATTTACTTCACCTGAAAAAATGGAGATAAGGCATAGGTGAAAGAGCTCTGAAGCAAAGCGAGATTTCAAATCCTTACTGGTCTCACTACTGAGTTTTGTTTCTTCATCAGGATGCTAATTAAAATGAAGCTGTCCCTCAAATTAACAAATATTTTTAAATGATAATACCTGGTGCTGAAGAAGGAACAATGCTACAGGCACCAGCAAGAGTTGTTGCTAGGCAGTTAAATTCATATATTTTTATAGCCTAAGGAAATAATCCTCAATGTGTACAAGGTTTGAAGCATTAAGATGATCACTGAAACCTTATTGATGATTCCATAATGTGGAGAACATATAAATTTTAAATAGTATATATCCTGCTGGCCTATTTATAGCAGTCTTCAAATTGTGGGATTTAACTTACTTCTTACTTTTACTCAGGTCAAAAGGCTTTATTGCTAAAAACAATCATAAATGACTAGAAAGCAAAAACTCTGAAAGCAAGGCTAAAGTAATTTTCTTTCCTTCCACCATTCAAAATATTTTAAGAAATGAATGATACATTAAGTGACTCTAATATAAGAGAAGCTGTGAGTATTAACTAAGTTATTTTGAGAACAGTGTCATCATTTTATTCATTACTGACACTCTGGCCCTAACTTCTATCTAATCTTCCCATTGAACTTATTTAATAAAAGTAAATGAAATAGCATCTAAGACCTGAATATTTACAAAACACTTTCATGGAAAAAGTTGAAATTTTAGGAGTGTTAGAAAGCAGCTCATGGATGTCTTTCAAACAATAACAGGGTATTTCAAATTATTGATGTAAATGCAGTAGGATACTCAACCAATGTATGCCAAACCTTATAACAATGTGCTTACAGCAAGCAATAACCTTGGTATATTCTCCCTATAAATGTGAGGATAAATCATTATGTCTATCTTTATAGTGGTGTTTTTATCTTAACCAAACCTGGGAGCTCATTTCAAAGTAAATTTCCTAAAGGAACACAAGCATGGATATATAGAAAGGGATTTGCTTTTAAAAAGCCTCTCAAATAATATTAGCATTTAGATTCTCTTGCCTCATCAAAGGTTTTGTTTGGTGTTTTGTTTTAGTGGGTCTTTTTGTCTCAAATTCTTTTTTTAGTAGAACTACTATTAGTAGTAAGGTCAACTTTTCCTTACCACAAGTCATTAATGACTAAATTAGTAACCTGATATCAGATAAGTCATTTACTGTCATACATCTATCATCAAACCTTCAGAAGGGTAAGAGAATATGATGCCTTTTAGTACTTGGCCAAGTTAGGGTAGAGTTTCAATCTTATTGAACTCTATATGTGCACAGAGAAATGTGATTGTTTTGTAGCCTATAAATACATTGTGAGACCTAGCAAGTAGAAAGACATCTCACTCTTAAAATTCAAATGCTTCAATGTGTCAGTTTCAAACTTCTTACTGGTCCCAGGAAAATAGGTAGTTTCAAATAAAGTTATTTAAAGTAGATTCTGGTATACAGACACCCACGTCCTCCAAAGTTAAATTTTCCAGGTAGGTTGTCTCCAGTCAATCTGACCACTTACACCTGACAGGCAAGCCAGTCAAATAAGCAGTCACAATGGGACAAAAATCTGTCAAAATGGTTTGCTTAACTAGTGATTACTTTTTGAGTGACTGAGCAGTCAAGTTCATCAAAACAGTCAAACCAGATTTCCCATGTATACAGTCTCAGCTCTTCCTGTTTTATCAGGTGTGCCCTGTTTATATATTTGAAAAGAGTTTGATTAAATTACATTGTTTAAGAGATACAAATCGGTTATGAGCAACTAGTGTGATAATTGGGGCTCTCTTAATAATTGATTAGCTTCTCAGCTTCAACACTGGGGAGAAAGGGTTCACTGGGCCTGCCTGAGAGTTAGAGAAGGGAAGCAATGGGGAGAGGCAGACAAGAGAAAACACCATGGGAGCAGGAAGGAGCCATAGTCCCAGTTCCCAACAGTTCTTGGTGAGAGGACTGAGACTTATGTCCTGACAAGGAAATGGGCTAGTTGTACTGTTTGAGACTAGATTAAAACCCTTAGAAAGAACTCAATGTAGGGTTTGGTAACATAGATATCTCTGATGATAATGGTTTTTTGTTCTTAGTATGAATAATCATTTTTGTCAGCAGAAAGATAAGCTTTAAGAATTCCCTTAATTGATTTAGAAATGAGGGTGAGGGTGATTTCATTTCTTGGCTTACACAAATGATAACCTTGAATTGCAGTTTGATATTTCAAAAGCTTTGGTAGAGCAGCAATTGGGATTGCAGTTTTGGAAATTAGTTCACCTAGCTTAAAACCTGAGCTACGCCTGTGTGTCTTTGGGCCAAATATTTCCCACGCATGAGGTAAATACCCTTACAATGAGTGCAATAATATTACTCAATTCCTAGGACTGTTCTGATTAGTAAATAACTTCATGAGAGCACAGCACTTTTAATAAGGTAGGGTAAGGGGGACTTGCTGTACAGAGATATCTGACTGCAGGAAGATGGTCCAAGTCAAGTTCACCGTAACTGTCAAAACATTTTATTTGAATAGTTCATTTTTATTGTATTTTTTCCATTACTATTTATCCACCCTATACCCTCTTCTATCCCTACCTACTCCCTCTCCCCTCCACTATCACTACAGTGTTAATAAAGTATTTTTGTAGAAAGTACTAAACTTCTTCTATACCAGCATCTTATGTTTCTTTGGTCTTGCTCCAATTAATAGTGTTATTTAATAACTGTATAATTTATAATAACAACACTAAGGCATATAGCTAAAGTTTCTAGGATGCTATCTATGCAGACATTGAGCTACATGTTTTATTTTCAGTTTCACATTTAATAACCATAAAACCCATGAGGTATATCAGGTTTACATAAAGAAACTGAGTTTCAGATTACATGAGCTGTCTGGGATTAAACAACTGGTTCTGACAGAGCTTGTTTTAAAACTTAACTATCTTGCTTTAAGACCTATGTCCATTCTAATTTATGTTTCTAAGAGCCTATAACGTAGCAAATATCTAATTAATAATAACTTATATTTCTGGTTTTTCTAGCAAAGAGTAGTTGATCCTACAGATTTGGGACTTCCAAAGAGAACTTGTCTATTGGGTCTCTGAAGGTATCACAAGTAAATCAGAGAAGCCAAATCATTGAACACTGACCTATCATATCCAGAGCACATGTTCCTTCCTCCTTCTATATTACCATTTTTTGTTCCAAAAGAATATAGCAAAATGTCTGAAATGTAAAACTCACATATTTGAAAAGACATGGGTGGAGCTGAATAAATTTCAAAGACCAGTTAATTCAGAATATACAAAGTACAATATCTCATTAACTGAAGATAGCTGGAGCATCAATAGTTTACAAATGACACAATTGTTGTGACATCAAACGGTTCATGCTCTTTCTTGGTTGATTATTCTGTCATTGATAGAGGTTGTAATCTCAGACAATAACATTTAAAAAAAAAAAGGCTAAAAACTCCAAAGGAGCACGAACAAATGATGCCTATGGAAAGAGCCCAGGTTTCCAGCTAAAATTCAACATAGAAGGTTACAATCCAACATGCAGGATTAACACCTCAGGAGACTTGCCCTAAATCAGTTCATCTCTCTGTGATGCCTTATCCTCTAGATGGAAATAAAAACAGTGAACTCTCTTAAATGTGCCCTACGGCCTGATTAAAGATTGAAAAGGTCTCTAAAAATCTACAGCATTCCCAGGGAAAAATGCTAACTATCATTATCATTATTACACCAAATGCCATAATTTGGTCTCCTCAGACTTCCTTTTTATGTAGATTCCATCAAACTCTGACTTTTGACTTTTTGCCTCTCTGCCCAAATCTCCAAAGACAAAGCAAAGGGAAATGTTGAGGCAATTAGTGGAAAATGGAAGCAATTAATTCCCTTTTTTACTGAAGACCTGGCCTCTGTGAACCAGTTTAACCAAAAATAATCAATGACCTTTCTCTGACCAAACTGAAGCAAATCTACTTGATATTTGTCACTGGTTATCCATCTACTCCTTCAACATTAATGAGTCTCTTCACTTTACCCCTTTCTTTTATGAAATAGAGCCATCTACTCTGGTCCTTTGTTACACCTGCAATTGCTATTTTTGCAAATGTAACATAGTTGAAGACCTCATTATCCATATATAAGCCTAGGACCCATTTTTAGCATAACAGTGCTTTCTGATTTTCCCCAAACCTTTCTTGACTGTTTTCCCTTCTGTGCTATAAAGATAGGCTCTTGTTCAAAATGAATGAAATAGAAAAACAAAGACAAAGTTTAAATTTAAAAGTGGTCAAAAAAAGATTGTACAATCTACCTGTGTCTAACACCACACATACCAAGATCCGAGTCCCTGCTCCATTACTTACTGGTCGCCTTGGGAAAGTTACCTATCCTTCAAAAACCTCACTTTTCTGAACAATAAATATAAGAGCTTCTACCTGAAGGTTATTGTCAGGCTCAAATGAGGTGATACATAAAAGTCTTTTAGTACCCAATGAGAGCCCAGTCAATGTTAGCTACTATCAACTGGTGAAGAAAAGAAAAGGGAAAAGGTTTCATGTAATAGAGCTCATATTGATACTCATTACAACTCTTCTAAGATGACTGCTACTCAAGCAGAATAGTTAACATTTACTGATTCCCATTTATCCCTCAGTAAAGGACTTAATATTTTAGCTAACGTATTTATTTTATAAATTCTTTCCAACTAATACATTCTGAAATATCTTTGTTTGCTATTTTGTTGTGGTGGTAGTGGTGATTGTTTTGTCTTTAGACAGATATATCTTAAGCAACTGATGAAGTTTTGTCATACATTTCACTGTGTTCAGTAGGAGTAAATATAATTGAACTTAGATACAAATTAGTACAACCTGTGCTTCATGTTGAAACAAATAGAAATGCAATTAATTGGAATAACTTTTTAGAAATTATGGAAACGTAGAGATAACTTATGAAGAAAAACAAATTATAGGTTACTTGCCAAATTATGCAAAAAAATGCCTCATTCTGTACTTCATTTTGCTCTGAGAGTTCTGTCTGAAGGCAAAATCCTCAGATGCTGTTTTCAGGAGAGAATATTAGAGGAAGAAAAGCCAGATACATGAAATAGTAGCTCCTGGATATTTTTCATGCTCTGAAAATCTATCTGAAATGTGAGATCATGGATCCTAAAGAAAAAGGAGAGAGGTCCTACATTCAGGCTCTGAACTGGATTTCCAATTTTAGAGATCCCACATCCACTGTAAGTTTAATATCCTAGGAATAAATTCAGAACTACTGGTTAGGCACAGGGAACCTAAACTTGAACAACATCAGACCCCTTCTTCACATTCAGTCCAGTCCTTCACTCACCACACTAGATACTGGATATTAATTTAACTTAAAATATTCAGTAAACACACGAGAGAGAGACAGAGACAGAGAAAGAGAAAGAGAGACTTACTCAAAATCACATGGCAAGTTAGTAGCAAGCTAAAAATGCTGAACTGACTTCCTATTTCACAGTGTGTTATATCAGCACTAAACCAAGCTACCACAAAGAAATCACTGAATCACTTACAAATATTTTCTTGGCCCACTGGTTTGGGAGCTAGTCCATGTTCAGTTTAAATGCTTATTTGCACAATAAAAAATGACATAGTATACCACATTTTTAGCAAAATAGATGTTTTTTGTTCTTGCCGAAAGTACATACTTTGCAAAATATTACCCAGGGACACATACTTGTCCTTGCTTTCTTAAAGCAGGTACACTCTATAATCAAACCTAAAACTAATAACTCTAGTCTTTCATCCCTCCAGTATGTGTTCCGAATGGCCAGAGATATCCTGCTAAAACACAATCAGACCAAGCTACTCCCTTTGAGAAGCCACCAAGATAAAAGACTCCTGAATGTGCCATGCTTTCTGAACTCTGAACATGCTAGTTTTTGGTTTGATGCTTTTCTGCTACCCTGTGTCTGCCTAGAGAATAGCTAATTATTTTTCAAGATGTACTTCAACCATCACATCTTTGAACACTTTGCAAAAATGGAGGCTCACAACAAATTCATATATACTTTTATTATATCACTTTACAGTGTAATTAATTGTTGAAATGCAGTTGCTCATGGGCAGGTAGCATATTTTACATATCTAGTGTACTACCTGGTATACTCCTTTACATATACACCTTCAACTTAAGCAAACTTAAGTAGTTATTAACGAAGCAACTGATCACCGCAAAATGACACATTTTCTACATTCTCCAGAGGATGGTATTGCAGTCATCTTACTGTGCAGACTCAATTCCTGTCTTGTTTCTACACTTAAGAGTGGATATTATCAGAGTTTGCCAAACACTATAACCCCTCATGTCCACAATAAGCATTCAAAAGGCAAAAATTTTTAATAAAAATAATAAATCAATAATAAAATTTTAATAATAAAAATTTTTAATAAAATAAAATGTTTTAACCAATTTGTAATGGATGTTTTAATATTTGAGAGCAGAAAGTATAGAAGGTTGTTATGGGAAGAATATTTAGTGGTAGGTATAATTCTGATGGAATGAGAAAATCATCCATCATGTGAAAAGTACCTTGCACACTTGAAGGGCAATAATAAGTTACAGAAGAGCAAAGGTGATTGATAAATGGAGAGAAACCTCTGAGAGTATAACTTTTAGTTATAGATTAGATGCTTCTTAGACTAAGATTAAGAAACATAAAAGTTTACCAGGATTTAAAGTCTGATGGTAAAAAAAAATGCTGCTTCCAAAGCTGTTGCAGACCTCACATTGTTTAGTAGATTCAAATCCATTTAAATTTGCACAGGATCAAAAGGAGCAGAGAGTGTAAACATCTTATCCACTGAAAAATTCCCTACAGACATGAACTGAGATTATTACTTCCCAGATTTTCAGTGTAGTAGATACTGGTTTAAATTTAGGGGGAGTGAGGAAAGATGTTTGAGAGAATGACTTTTGGCTAAATGGGAAAAGGATATAGCAAAGCATATGATTAAACAGATAGAAAGTTCTGGCTGAAATATTTCGTGGTTGGAAATACAACTAAGGAATCTGAATGTCTTTCAGATTTTACTTCTTCACGTGCACATAAACCTTTGTATTGGAAACATGTTCATACAATAAGAAATAAAGAAAAGAAATAAAGGGAGGAATGAAAGGATTCTCTGGCCTGGTGGAAGAAGCTAGAAAGTGAATTACACTCTGTTCTAGTATGCAGACTCAGCGGGAGCATTTCAGGAAAGGCAAGAGATGATTTAGAAATACTCTTCCATGGTAACTCTTAGGTATTTCCTCATTTCCATCAATTGCCTTTTTAAATTCTGTTTTTTAATTCTCAGTCTTTCAAAACTGAAGAGATATTGTAAAAAGAAAAAGAGCAACCTAATGTGTCTTTAAGATCGTTAAGCTCAATCTCTCACTCTATCCTGAGAGTAACTAGAAAATCGAGGACAAGGTATTTCACCTGAGGAAATTCCACAATATATCTTACTATTTCACCTTTCAATAATATCGATTCCCCCAATTTTCCTAAAGTTTAACATACATTACCTGTAATACATATTCATGTCATTCTATTTTTGTCAAAAAGTAGCCAAGCCTTTTTAAGCTCCAATAAATACAATTTAATAAAATCACAAAATTATCTATCATCCACTAAGTTCTCATAGGAAAAATGATATCTGCCAAATATTGAATATCTCCAAGCACCTACACCCCAAACCAGTTAACTGGATGTTAATTTATAATTATATAAAATAAATACTTCCATACACATTAGTTTCTTGCTATTCACTTCTACAAAAACTGTTAAGCTCTCTCTCAAAGATTATGTTTTTGAAGACATGTGATTCTTAACAGCTTTCCTTATACATCTTCTGCTCTATGCCTCACAAACTCTTCTTTCTGAACTTCCTAAACATAATCAGTAAAACCTGTACAGGAACTATATTTTGGATTATAATTTTTTTTGGTTTTGCCACATTGTAGGGGACCAGTTTGTTTCAGTCTGGCAAATGTGAGTCAGCTCTGTATGGAAAACCTACAAAAGTGAAGTGATGGGCAGAAGCCAGACCTTCAAACTGAGTTTCCCCATGGGAATCAGGCCTAGACAATGCATACAGACTATCATGGCTTGCTCTTGCTAAAACTCCATCACCCTGGTCTAAAACAACATATGTGTATTTTCTATCTTCAAGGTAATTTCCAAAGCCTGTGTGAATTTTCCCAAGAATAAAGCTAATCAGCTTACCGCCATTCCCCTCTGCATGTTATTTTCATTTCCTTGATTGTACCTAAAATGTAGACAATAATAATCTATGTAGTAGATAATAAATCTTTCTTTGATGTAAGGCCTGAGAAAAACAATAAAAGACTGTCTAGGCAAGGGTCGAGGCGCTCTCCTCTTGAGAGAGTAGCCATGACGTCCCCTTTTTCTCCACATGATTGCTGTCTCCTCTGCATTTATTTTCTCTTTCAGTCACAACAGGTGAATGCTGCCAGCCAGAGTCTGCCACACCACATGACAAAAAATTTGCAATCTGCTATTTGTAAACATTACTTCTGGATTTGCTATTACTCCATTGCTTAATTTAATTTTTTTTACTATAAGAATTAAGTTTACCTCTGTGAAAAAATCTGGCATGTCTAGCTGATTTTGTATAATTTTACTCATAAATTAATTAATAAAGAATTGAATGATTGCATTTACACATGAACACATTTATTATTTTATCTATAGCCATCATTATTCCCTTTGAATCATATTTCATGAGTTTATTTGAAATTATTGTGTAAAAATATTTTTTTCAGTTTTTTTCCTTATTTCTCCTTTCTAGTCATACAAATAACTGTTTTCAAAATTATTTTCCACTTCCACTGTGTTAATTATCATAATTTCTAAAAATTACTTATGCTAGTAAAAATGTACATCATATTTAAAATGCTCATAATTATTTTGTCTATCTAAAACTTATAACAAACCCTTATGTCACAATCATTAAAACTAATCTGACTTTTAAAAGACATTTCTCAGCTTGTTTTATTTTTCATGTCATCTCCAAGTTTTAGTTCAACAAAATTCTACTGCTTTGAAATGAAACTGAAAATTAAAAAATAATAATAATAATTAAAACCAAAGAAATATATATCATGAAAATCATATGGGTTTCATTTGTTTTATAGATTATTTTTATGCTGAAAATGGATTATCACAAAAATTAGTCTTCTTTAAGACAGTTTCCACTCCAAAGAGTAAAATATTTAATATTAATTCAAAAGCTACAAAAGTATATAAAGCTATGGTCAGATTCATCTAAAATAGAAGTAAAGCAGAATTATATGAATAATCCTGAAAATGAACTTTACATTCTGTTTCACTTTTCTTTGTTGACACAGTTTCTGAACAGGGAAGAACTGTGAAGGTTATTTTTGTCTCTTAAATGTTAAATGAAGTTACTAGTAAGTAAGTTACTAATAAGTTCCCTGAAATAAATTAAAGGTCATCTCAGGTTTATTTTTCTCAAAATGTTATTTCTGATTAATCATTTTAAGATAATATTGACAGTATGAGATTACAATTAATATAAACAAATACATAATACATGTGCAGATAGGAGTGTGATGTTTTCAGATACATAACTCAAGTCCCTATACCAACTCTAATTATTGCAATTGAAATCCATTACTATAAAAATTATTGCTTTGGGATACTTGACATCACCTAAACAAACTTTCTGGATCCAAAACTTCATTAAGAAACTCAAAAGAATGTTTAACCTGGATAAATAACATATGCTAATGTACTATCTGGTGTTATTTCTGCTATGAACAGTAATATTTTCCTGCATTTAAAAGCCAATGACATTTGTGTTTCAAAGACAAATACCATAGGATCTCACCTATAAATGGAACCTAATCAACAAAACAAACAAGCAAGTAAAATATAACCAGAGACATTGAAATAAAAAACAAACTGACAGTAACCAGAGGGGAGTGCAGAGGGGAAAAGCAGGGGAAAGAAGGAAAAGGGTCATCAAGGAACATATATAAAGGACAAATGGACAAAGCCAAAGGGGGGTAAGATTGAGGGTGGGAGATGGGGGTGGGTGGGGTGCGAAAAAGTGGTGGCAGGAAAATGGAGACAACTCTACTTAAAGAACAATAAAAAATAAATAAAAATAAAAAACAAAAGCCAATGACATATATTTGGCTAAAATATAAACAAATTAATACTTATTCAAAATAACACATAAGATGCAATAAAATATTAAATTATGTTTCCATTTAGTAAATATTTGAGAAGAAGAAATAGCTTTGGTTATCATAAACTAAAACAGTGATTTCTCTATCTTTATTAAAATAAGATGCTGAGTTTTAGATATATTTTATCCAAATTACAGCAAATCACAGTTGACTACTTTAATATCTTGATACCTAGTGATCATGCAAAATAAAACCATAATTATCAGCAAGCCATACATATCAAAGTAAAATAGGTATTGATTAAACTCAAAATTTGTTTAAAATACAGAAGATTAACCTGCCAGTTTAGTTACCTACCAGCAATGATTGGATTCTATCAGTGTATCACCTCTACAAACAGCACCATAGAATAATCCCTCTTCCCATAACATAAGCACCACTGCCAAAGAGATAATCAGAGTAAAAGATCTGATCATGAATAACTTGGGCTGGTTGGAATCCACTTACTAGAGGAAAGAGAAAAGAGAAGTGGCTCACTAGGGCATTTCCTGAACCTTGTTTGGAATTTCAGTTAAGGAAGAAGAAATGACACAGCAGTTTCAAGTAAGGGAACTTCCTTTCTTTATCTAAAATATGTTACCAATTTGAGAAAAAGCACTCCAACAAAACTAACCCGCCACAGTACTGTGGCCACAGTAAAAGCTCTTGTTTCATTTATTACCCCATAAATAACATTTATCCCAGGATATACACAAGCATTATGTGGGTTTTATCAAAAAGGACTTAAGATCCCACATTTATTGCAGCATGTTCAGTCTCTCATTTAACATTTTTTTAATAAACTGACCTGCACCAATTTTCACTTTTTAAAACTTTAATTTTATTTAGAGTAGTATTAGATTTTGAGTTTTTATTGAAGGCCATCAAATTTCCCATGTTTCATATAACCACATTTTCCTTACATATAGTTTTGCTCTTAGTGTGACCCCAGGATAATATTTATCTTGTCCAAGAATATTTTATCTTCCTATGTAGATGGAAGGTATACAATTCAGTTTATAAAGTTTCTAATTTTTATTTTCATAACCCAGTATTTTTAATGAATGTGAACACCTATTTACTCACTGCCTTTACAAATGAAGCTTCTAAAGCAGTCTCATTTTACATATTAGTTATCTGCATAAAGTTATAAAATCTAAAGATATAAATTTCTTCCCAAACTATAATTTGTGCTGTGAAAATCCGCTTTCATTCTGTAATATTACATCATTTGTTTATTTTACCTATATTTAAAAACAATGTATGTGAAGCAAAATGTTCATGTTAATTACTGAAGTTTCATGTAAAATTTCTCTTGCCTTTTTGTTTTAAAATATCGATCATCCTGCCTGAGTTACACATGAGCAGAGTGGATTCTGCCATGCTGAGGGCAGCCCTCTGACAAACCTTCCACTGTAGACTGTTGGAAGACAAACTCTCATTTGCAGAAATGTTGAGGGATGTGGAAATACAGTCAGAGCACCAATAGCATCTTCTCCAAGTACTTAGAATCAATCCTGTCACACAGTAGACAGTGCACATTAAATACTAAGGCTTAATGTTTTTTAGATTAACCTCTCCATCAGAACTAATACCATATTTATTTATTCATTTATTCATTTATTAATAAACTTCTATTGAATATCTACCACATATCAGGCACTAGAAGACTAAGACAAACAATTATGGTTATTACCCTGGAGATTAAAATCTAATAGAATTTGGAAGATAAATTATCTATGGTTTAAATTAGTTAAAGAGAGAAAAATAGTAACATAATGAGTAATATATGAAATAACAAAAATAATATAAGGAATAAAAGGATTATTTTCTTCCATATGATTTTAGGAGAAAAAAGATATTGAAATAAGAAGTGCCATGAAAGTAGGGATTGTTTGGTTTCTAAAGTCAAACAATTTGGATGCACTAAAGTATTAAATAGTAAATAACATCTAAGTCAAATAATGTTTAAGTTAAAAATATTAACAGTTCATACAGGAAAAAATTGCTGCTTACAAAGTGGCAGCTAACACACTTTTTGAAATTAATTTAAAAAGTAGTTCTACAAGTAAGTAAGAAGCAGACCACAATATAGAATATTAGCCCTGCGAAAAGGAAAAACAAGAAACTTGTTGTTATTCAGGTTGCTTTTATAGAAGTCTTAATACAAAAGGTTATTATTAAAATGCTTTATTGGCAATTGATTTTATACTTACACACCTGGGATTTTGAGTTTTTATGCCCTTAACTATGCATTTAATCTTACCAACAAGTAGCCAAGGTAAAGACAATCATTAATTTACAAAAAATTTCCAATCTGTTAAAACTAGAAAAACCCAGCTTCTTTTTTTTAAAAAGAATCAAGTAAGTCAGTCAAAGGAAAAGATATTTCTCTTTTAAGAAGTTTGGAAAGGAAATCCAAGACCAACACTACCAAAGAAAACAAGCAAATAAAATCAGATGTGAGTATATAATTTATATGCCACTCATGGATATGAATCATACTTTTAGAGAGATTATATTATAATAAAGTCACTTGGCAAATAATCAATATTGATTATTCAAAATTCTGGTTTCAATACCAGTTTTGGGAAGTTCAGAAGTTAGAAAGTGAATGTTCCCTGTTTTTACACAACTGAATAGTACTTTATGATAAACACTGAATGTCAAATCTGATCTTAAATTCCAGTATCATTTAAGAGCTACATACATCTAACATATAGGAGCTGATCTCACTAAAATATTAACATTGAAACTTATCTAGATTACAACTATTTCACTAGCACACTATAGTATCTGTAAACTTTAAAAATATACTTTAAAACTGCACTTAAGTTTTATTCTATCAAAATTAATATGTCCTTAACAAGAAGCACACCAGGTGTGAGGGCTGTGGAGCACATGTAAAAAAAATGTGCACATCACTATATAGTTGTAATAGTAGTACTTTTTCACTTTTGAAATGCTCTTTATCTACCTCAGTGGCCTTAAGAAATCTCAACCCATTAACCCACCTGTGTCAGCAGCAATGCATGGATTTATCATTGCTGCATGAGAAAAGGGTAAATTCAATCAAGAGAATCAAATGACTTTCCTAAGTTTGTCCCTAACTCAGTTTTGAAGAACTAGGAGTCCCTAGAAACCTTAAATACATTAATGTAATTTAATTATTCAATGATGTCAAGGGTTTTAAGAATTCTCTAGAGTTTATGTTTAATCTTGGCATACACTGGAGTATTAAACAGTCAACCCTTCTGAAATTTATGAAGTAGGCAAAGTTTGTCTTTAGCATGCACTGTCTATGTCCTTTTCCCTTTTGCCAGACAGGTGCCATGATACCGTATCATCTCCACACTTTACCATTGTCTACAACTATTTTTAGAAAACTCTATAATTAATTCATTATATACTTTATTCACTAAAATATAAATGACTGATGAGACATAAAATATTCTCCCTCCCAAGCACATTTGCATTTGAATGCTTGTGAATCTTTAAGGTAAAGAAGGGAAGATATATTTAAAATTGGGAAGGGATTATTACATAAAAAATTTGGGAAATCAAAAATATTTCGTGGAGACTGTCATCTAATCTCAGCACTGCTATACTCAGACTAGATGGTGTGTTATCCATAACATATATAAAAGTATAAAGCTTTTTCTTTGCAATGCTAGAATCTTCCAAATAAGATGGCATCTCCCATGATTGACACTGCAACTCCCTAGAGATTAGAAAAATGACAAGACTTCTACAGTCTGCCAGAATTGTACAATTGCTCTCTGTCAGACAGGGGAGGATAGGCTATGCTGTCATAACAAACAACTTGCAAAAAACACAAAATATTAAAAACAAAAATGTTATTTCATACTCTACACATCCAGTATGGATTGGTAGGAGAGCTCTGTTCCACATAGTTACTCAAGGACCCAGGATCCGAAGGCCCCATCTCCACACCACTGAGGCAGGGAAGCAGGGAAAGGAGAACTTCACACAGGTTCATAAAGCTTTTGCAGAAAGTGATACTCAAATATTCTGTTCATTATTCATTAGTTAACGCTGTTAATGGCCATACCTACATCAAAATAAATTAACCTGCAATTCTACCATGTGTCGAGAAGAGAGAACTAAGATATTTGTAATTAAGATTATAACACTCTTTTAATAGCTTTTAATAATCAACTTTCCCAGGGAAGAACTCTTTAGTAAAGATTAGTTCTTCCATAATGTCACCTAAGAAGCAAATTCCGTCCATGCAATAATAAGCTCTAAGCTTTATTCAATGATTTTACTATAAATACAAACAAGAAGGGGCAGTAGGCACAGGAATAAGAGAAGGAGCAGATAAACAAACAGTAGAAGAGGATAATTTGGATTTTCATGATTTAGGGAGACAAAAACTAAACTAGAAGACAACTTCTATGTAAGAGTATATGGGCTTATAGTATTATGATTTTTGTTCTTAAGATCTACATTAAATATACCTTCCAGAATTTATATGCAAGGGGAGTATAGTTTATTTGCAACTGGAGCATCTTTCAGAGGAGCACATTTCACATATTTGAATTTTATTACAAGCAATCATAAAGTTTTCCTGAGAAAATTATATGAAAAATAACAATTATTTTTATTATTTTATTTTTTCTTATTTTTTAAATTCTCACCTGACACTACATTTATTGATTTTTTTTTTTCAATAAAGAGAGGAAGGGAGAGAGAAACATCAACCTGAGAGAAACATTGATTGGTTTCCTCCCATATGCATCCCCAACAAGGGATAGAATTTGCAGTCTACATATGTGCCATGACTTGGGATCAAACTAGCAACCTTTGGGTATAGAGGACAGTACTCTAACCAACTGTGCCTCCCGGCCAGGGTCAATACAGTTTTTTTAAAGGAAGAAAATTTGGAAAGAATAATAGAATCAGAGATAAAAAATAAAGGAACATGTAGAAATATTTTTCATGTTTTTTTTTACTCAGAGATTTAAAAAAATACCCATGCACATGTAAGAGTCATTAATGAGCACTTCTTGTTTTAATTTGTAATTAGCAATTATTTAATTGTTATTATCTCTAGAGCCGCACTGATTCTGTATGTCAAATAAAAAATTTCCCAGCCCCCTCTCCTACTGTTTTTTTTTACTCAAATTTTAATTATGCTGTCTTAGCCTGTTTTTTTTTCTTTTCCCTTTTTGTCTTTCTTCTATTTCTTTCATACTGCCCTTTTATTTCTCTTAATTCTTTTTTTCTTCTTTTCCTTTACATCCCAAATTTTAATTTTTCCCTCAGTCTACTTTTTGTTCCTCACTCTCAGTATTCCCTCTATCATTACAAAATCACTTCCCATTCCTCTACACATCTCTTAGACTTTTCTTTGTTTCTTTTTCCCTCTTATTTCCATACCACCAATATTAATTTTAACTTGTTTGTTTTGATAGTGCTCCAGTGAATCTTTCCAATTTGGATCCTATATATTTTTTAATTACATTATTTTGATCTTTATTGTTGTTCAAGTACAGCTTTCTGCCTTCCCCCCCACCCTCCCCCA
Source organism: Trachops cirrhosus (assembly GCA_028533065.1). NCBI lineage: Eukaryota > Metazoa > Chordata > Mammalia > Chiroptera > Phyllostomidae > Trachops > Trachops cirrhosus. The sequence goes on from CM052549.1 coordinate 56,533,664, forward strand.
CCACCACAACCTTACGCACCTCTCTCCCTGTTTTCACCTCCCCTTGTTATTGTCCATGTGTCCTTTATAATTGTTCTGTAAACCCTTGACTCTTCACCCATTACCTGCCTGCCCACCCCCTGTGGTTACTGTAAGTTTGTTGTTGATTTCTATGTCTCTGGTTATATTTTGCTTGCTTCTTTGTTTTGTTGATTAGGTTCCACTTAAAAGTGAGATCATATGGTATTTGCCTTTCACTGCCTGGCTTATTTCACTTAGCAAAATGCTCTCCAGTTCCATCCATGCTGTCCCAAACGGTAGGAGCTCCTTCTTTCTTTCTGCTGTGTAGAATTCCATTGTGTAAATGTACCATAGTTTTTTGATCCATTCATTTACTGATGGGCAATTAGGTTGCTTCCAGCACTTGGCTATTGTAAATTGTGCTGCTATGAACATTGGGGTGCACAGGCTCTTTTGAACTGCTGTTTCAGGGTCCTTAGGATATAATCCTAACAATGGAATTGCCCAGTCAAAAGGCAGTTCCATTTTTAGTTTTCTGAGGAAATTTCATACTGCTTCCCATAGTGGTTGTACCAGTCTGCAATCCCACCAACAGTGCACTAGGGTTCCCTTTTCTCCACAACCTCTCCAACACTTATTGTTTGTTGTTTTGTTTATGATGGCCATTCATAAAAAAAGTAACCAATGTGAAGTGGTATCTCATTGTGCTTCTAATTTGCATTGCTCTGTTGGCCAGTGATACTGAGCACCTTTTCATATGTCTCTGGACCCTCTGTAGGTCCTCCATGCAGTAGTGTCTATTCAAATCTTTTGCCCATTTTTTAATTGGGTTGTTTGTCTTCCTAGAGTGTAGTAATGTGAGTTCTTTATATATTTTGGAGATCAAATCCTTGTCTGAGGTATCATTGGCAAATATGTTTTCCTATATGTTTCGTTCTCTTTTCATTTTAATGCTGTTTTCTTTAGCCGTGCAGAAGCTTTTTATTTTGATGAGATCCCATTTGTTTATTCTTTCCTTTATGTACTTTGCTCTAGGGGGCATATAGTAAAAATATTGCTGCATGGAATATCTGAGATTTTCCTGCCTATGTTCTCCTGAAGGACTTTTATGGTCTCACAACTTATATATAAGTCTTTTATCCACCTTGAATTTATTTTTGTGTAAGTTGTACGTTGGTGGTCAAGTTTAATTTTTCTGCATGTAGCTGTCCAGATCTCCCAATGCCATTTGTTGAAGAGGTTATTTTTGCTACATTTTATGCTGCTGCCACTTTGTCAAATAATAATTGACTCTAGAGACTTGGGTGTATTTCTGGGCTCTCTATTCTGTTCCATTGGTTTATGTGTCTTTTCTTAATGCCAGTATCAGTCTGTTTTGATTACAGTGGCCTTGTAATACAGTTTGATATCAGGTATTGTGATCCCTCCTACTTTATTATTCTTTCTCAAAATTGATGCAGCTACTCCGGGTTGTTTATGGTTCCACATAAATTTTTGAAGTGTTTTTTGTCTATCTGTGAAATATGCCATTGGTATTTTAATAGGTATTGCATGGAATGTATAAATTGCTTTGGGTAGTATGGACATTTTGATGATGTTAATTCTTCTGATACATGTACATGGTATATGTTTCCATTTGTTTGTGTCTTCCTTAATTTCTTTCTTCAGTGTTGTATAGTTTTCTGAGTACAGGTCCTTTACCTCCTTGGTTAGGTTTATTCCTAGGTATTTTATTTTTCCTGTTGCTATATCAACTGGGATTTTTTCCCTGATTTCTGTTTCTCACATTTCATTGCTGGTACACAAAAATGCCTCTGATTTCTGAATATTGACTTTGTTTCCCGCTGTTTTGCCAAATTCATTTATTAGGTCAAGAAGTTTTTTGGTGGAGTCTATAGGATTTTTTATGTACACTATCATGTCTTCTGCAAACAATGACAGTTTTGTTTCTACTTTTCCAACTTGGATGCCTTTTATTTCTTTTTCTTGTCTAATTGCTGTGGCTAGGGCTTCTGATACTATGATGAATAGAACTGGTGAAAGTGGACAAACTTCTACTTTTCCTGATCTTAGTGGGAAAGGTTTTATGGTTTGCCTGTTGAATATGATGCGGGCTGTAGGATTCTCGTATATGCCCTTCATTAGGTCGACCAATGCTCCCTCTATGCCCATTTTTACTGAGTGTTTTTATCATAAATGGGTGCTGTACCTTATAAAATGCTTTTTTTAGCATCTATTGATATGATCATGTGATTTTTGTCTTTGTTTTGTTTATGTGATATATTACTTTTATTGATTTGTGGACATTGTACTATCCTTGTATCCCTGGGATGAATCCCACTTGGTCATGGTTTATGATCTTTTTAATGTATTACTGGATGCAGTTTATCAATATTAATTATTTAATATTTTTCCTTCCTTTTTCTCTCACTTTATTTTATTTTATACCATTCCAATTTCTGTTTACACCTAATATTATATGCTTCCCTTCTCATACTCCATTTCCACACTCTTCATTCCCTTTCTTTATTCATGAGGTAAACTTCACCTTCTCTCCTTCCATTGCTCCAACTCCCAAATCTTATTACTGGTCCTCCCTCTACCTTCTCAAAATCATTTTGTCTTCAGTAGGTAATCTCATACCTACTCTCTTTACTTATAATAGTCTTAATCTCATTACACTCTTATTAATACTGGTTCGTTTGCTATTAATAGTGGTATTGTGATGGGAGTTATATTTGTGGGTGTGGGTTTGTTTCTTGGGCTCTGTGGTTTTGTTCAGGCAGCACCTGCACAACTGCACACAGGACATGGTGGGCAAAGTGATCCTCAATCAAATAGTGGCAGGGAAGGACACTCAAAAGAATGACCAACAACAATCAAAACCCAATTACATCCAGAAAACCAGCATAAAAGTCAAAAAGGACATACCAAGAACATCAAGTTCAGGTGATCAAGGAGATTGCACCACTGTATCTCACAGGCCTCCCACCATAGAAGTTCACAACACAAAGTCAGAAAGTCAAAACAGATCAATTTAAAAAACAGAAGCAAACAAGAAAAGTCCTACAAACAATGGGAAGACAAAGAAACAACCCCCAATCTAAAGGAAAGGAGGAATCCTCAGAAAGAATGCTAAATTAAATAGAGGCAAGTCAAATATCAGATATTGAGTTCAAATCAATGCTTATAAGGAAGCACAATGAACTCAGTGTGAACTACCAAAAACTACATGCAATTACAAGGAACTCACTGAAAAATATATCAGCATAAAAAAGGACATATAAACAATCAACAAGGGCCAAGAAGAATTGAAGAATATAATTTCTGAATTGAAGAATACACTAGAAGTAATCAAAAGCAGTCCAGATGAAGCAGAGGATCAATCAGCAAGCTGGAGGACAAAGTAAAGAAAAACCTCCCAAAAAGAGAAAGAAAAAGAAAAAAGACTGAAAAAGAATGAAGAGTGGTTAAGGGAAATGCAGGATAACATGAAACATAATAATATCCATATAATAAGGATACCAGAAGGAGAAGAGGAGCAAGGGATAGAAAACCTGTTTGATAAAGTAATGATGGAAAATTTCCCTAATTTGATGAGAGAACAAGCCACATAAGTCCAGGAAGCAGAGAGGGTCCCAATCAAGAGAAACCCAAAGAGGCCCACTCCAAGATACATCATAATTAAAATGGCAAAATTTCAAGACAAAGAGAGAATCTTAAAGGCAGCAAGGGAGAAACAGGAAGTAACATAAAAGGGAGCCCCAATAAGGCTAGCAACTGACTTTTCAATGGAAAAGCTCCAAGCCGGAAGGGAATGGCAAGAAATATTCCAAGTAATGAAAAACAAAGGCCTGCTACTGAGACTGCTCTATCCAGCAAGGCTCTCAATTAAAATGGAAGGCCAAATAAGGATCTTCCTGAACAAAAGAAGGCCCAAAGAATACACCTCCAACAAACAGCACTGCAAAATATGCTAAAGGGACTGCTTTAAGGAAACATCAGCAAAATGGAAAGAGAACCTAATGTATGTGAAAACACACTTAAAAATGATAACTGAGGCAAGGGTTTGACCTCCAAAGTATATAAAGAACTCATAGGACTCTACTCCAGGAAGACAAACAACACAATTAAAGAGTGGGCAAAAGGCATGAACAGACGCTTCACTAAGGAGAACATACAAAAGGTCCAGAGATATATGAAAGGATGCTCAGCATCACTGGCCATCAGAGAGATGCAAATTAGAACCACAATGAGATACCACTTAACACTGGTGCAGTATGGCCATCATAAACAAATCAACAAATAATAAGTGTTGGCAGGGTTGTAGAGAAAAGGGAACCTTAGTGCTCTGTTAGTGGGAATGCAGACTGGTGCAGCCACTCTGGAAAACAGCATGGAATTTTCTCAAGAAACTAAAAATGGAACTTCCTTTTGACCCAGCAATTCCACTACTGGGTTTATACCCAAAGAATCCTGAAACACTAATTCAAAAGAACCTATACACCCCAATGTTCATAGAAGCACCATTTACAATAGACAAGTGCTGGAAGCCACCTAGGTGCCCACTGGTAAATGAGTGGATCAAAAAACTATGGTACATTTACACAGAGGAATACTATGCAGCAGAAAGAAAGAAGGAGCTCCTACCCTTTGGGACAGCATGGATGGAACTGGAGAGCATTTTGCTAAGTGAAATAAGCCAGGCAGTGAAAGGCAAATACCATATGATCTCACCTTTAAGTGGAGCCTAATCAACAAAACAAAGAAGCAAGCAAAATATAACCAGAGACATAGAAATCAACAACAAACTGACAGTAAGCAGAGGGTAAGGAAAAGGGAAATAACATGGGAAAGAAGGGAAAGGAACATAAATGAACATGTCTGAGTTACCCATGGATGGAGCCAAGTGGGGTGGGATTGAAGGTGGGAGTTAGGCATGGATAGGGTGGGGGAAAGTGGTGGTAGGAAAATGGAGACAACTGTATTTAAACATCAATAAAAAAGTAGAAGAGAAATAAAAACTTTCCTGCACTTTCTATACCTGCTTCACAACCTCTTCTTTGGCATTGAAACTAACCTGATATGATTTTACCCAGATATACTGTACTCCATGAGTAGCCTCTGCACTTGGGAGAATTCTGATTTTTATGCCAAATGGTAAGGAATTAACATTGGATTATTTAATTTTATTTTGACAGAGTTCAAATAGCAACATAAGTTAGATACACTGTTGGGAACCATCTGTCTGGTGTCAGAAACTGTAATCCCCCATGGCTAAGCCTCAGTGAGAGACATTGGGACAGTAAGCCACTAAAGAGACAAAGTTTATCTTCCCCGCAGGGACACCACCTCTGCCCACTTTATTTCACCTTGCTTGGACCTGGGCAGATGACTGGTTAGCCAATGATGAGTCAGATTTCTCAAGGAAGAGATGACCTAAGACATGCGTGGTCATGAAAGGGCCATCAGGGAAGGACTTGGGGGAATATAGAAAAAGGGGGTGATGGACCCTCACCTCTCAGTGTAGACATAGCCTGAGTCCTCATTCTGTCTGCAAGAAGTCTCTTAATCTCTTGGCTGCTGGCATCCCCCACCTGACTTAAGCCTGAATCAATGCTGGAGCTGGGTGCAGCCCTGTGCTGGAAATGGGGTGTTCCCTGGGCAATCAGGCATAAGAAAGAATGCATCAAATCCTGTGAAACTGGCTTTGTTAATACTGCCAATTTAAATAAGGGTCCAAGCATACAATGAGTTTGCTTCCCAAAGTTTTATGGCCCTTTGGCTATCTGACCCTGACTCAGAAAAAGCCCTCATAGTTCTTTGATTGTTATTTATTGTTTGATCATTACTGCCTGACAATGATTGAGCTTTATGTATATGTCCTGTATTCCTATGCAAATTAAACCCAATAAAAGCCCATTGAGGAACAGGCTCAAGGCCCTTCTCCTTTGAGAGATTGCCTACCTTTCCTCCCCAAGCAGGTCATGTCTCGATAGACTTATTCTCATTTGTGGTAGATGGATGGCTCTATAGGCGGAGCCCCCCAACTCCACAATACACTATCATGGCTTAGGAAATTTATAATGGAATACATTCCTTGTAGATAGAGGTTTCCTCCAAGGAAATGTTAATATTGAATTTGCCAGAATACTTAGTTTATGTTGCTTGAATATCTGTCTCCTGTCATAACACTGAAACGAGAAGGATCTGTTGTATTTGCTACTGAAATATTTCTGAGAATGTAAATAATTGGGTGTATCTAGACTAGCATGTAAACATACTAATCACATGGGTATAAGTTTCCTTATCTTTTAATATAACATTTATAAGTATTACATGTCCCATATGATAATGGTTTCTTTCATTGTGCTTTCAACTAATGAGGAAAAAGGAAAATTTTTTAAAAGAATTGAAAAGATATTCAATTAAATGCTAGAGATGGCCAACTATTATAAAATACAAATACAACTCTAGCCACATATCAGATCTAGAATTCAGATCATTTAGAGCCTGTGTATTGTGTGCCAGGAGCTGTGCTACATGTATTCACTTGCATACATAATGGAATGCAGTGATTTTTTAAATAAATATAAAGTTAGAAGATTATAAAATCAAACCCCTTAAAACCTTTTTATGTTTAATAAAAAAAAAAAAAACCCGAAAGATGGGAAATGGCAGTGATCATGGTATATCTGGAAATCTATGACAAGGAACAATATGCTCAGAAGTCATTACTTTCTCCTATGTGTAGATCTTGCTAACCATGTAGAAAACTATCTTATTGCAACTGAAAGCAGGAAGAGCTGAGCTTTGAAAAAAACCCAAATCTGCTCCAATCAGTGTGGTTCAGTTGGTTGGGCATCATCCCACAAAGCAAAATGTTCGATTCCTGGTCACAGTTCGATTCCTGGTCAGGGCACATGACTGCAAGGTGCTCGTATGAGAGGCAATCAATTGATGTTTCTCTCTCACGTCAATGTTTCCTTCCCTCCCTCCCTCTCTCCCTTCTGCCCTCTAAAAATAAATAAAATATTTTTTAAAAGTCCAAAATCTCCCAGGCTTTATGTTTTCTATTATATTCTCCCTGTTTAAAATGACAATTCTGAAGCAAACTTAGACACACAGGCATGCATGCACACACATATATGTATGTTAGTGAATCTGACTCCCCTAGGCAGAGCTTCTTGATCAGTCAGTTCCTGAAACAAGGGGCAAGAGATGCATCTCTCATGCAATATATACACCTACAACTCTTCGCCCACTGGCAAACTCATATATTATTAGAGAAATGTAACAGGTGTGACAAGCAAGGACAATAGGGATAGTGGTACATAGTAATCTTAATTTTAAAGACAAGAAAATACAGGGTAAAGTGTCAGAAACAGCAGTTAGATTTTAGAGGTACATGTTATCAAGTTACAGAATATAGATAGCACAGCATTGTTTATGAAGAACAAACAACTAAATGTGTTACATGGGCTCAGGGAAACATTCACAGTATAGACAACTTTGTCCAGACATTGACAAAAGAGAGGTAATATGCAATAGGCACTATCCCACATCACAAGTAAGTTTGGAGTCTTATGACTAATATAATTTAGTTCTGAATGTTAAGGGTTTTTGTTTTGTTTTCCAGCTTTATTGAGGAATAACTGACAAATATAATGGTATTTTTTTAGTGTACAACAGAATGATTCAGTAAACATATACATTGTAAAATGATTATCACAATAAAAACAATTAACACTTATATCACATCAGAAAATTAACTTTCTTTTTTAAGGTGATGACACAATCTAGTTTCAGCAGATTTCAAGTACATGATACCATATTATTAACTATAGTCTAGTTGAAAGCAGAACTTAACTTCATTATTAATCTGCTAATAGTTCACCCCTACAGGAATGTTAAACTTGAGTATGGATATAATAAGTAATCTATAATGGCTTTCTATTAAATGTAATTGACACAAAATCATTTGGAAGCATATATGTGTGTGTGTGTGTGTGTGTACACACACACGAATTCAGAAGTCAAGCAGGGATGATGAAGAAAGTGAATAAGAACAAATCAATATCTATGCAATGACTCTTCTCCCTCCAAATTCCATTAAGGGGGAAGTAGCTGTATAAACCTCAAAATGATAACTTGAATAACATATTTTGGCTTCTTTTAAAGTTAGATTTATATTTTTCAGAAATCTAAAATAAACTTTTATTATAATTTGAGAGAACACTATAACATATGAGAGAATTGCTGACATTGATAACTACTTTGTTAACAAAACTTGAATCTTTTTATTCATTAACTCACACTACCTTGACTTCTCATGCTTATGCAAAAAAGATTTTTTGGAGAAAAAAATAAAAGTACAATAACATCTGAGGAAATCATTAAAGAACTAGTGGCAACATCTTAAGACTTTTATCAAAGTAGAGAGGGAATGCATTAAAGCAACAATATATGAAGCTTAAATGTGATGGGACTACTAAGTTTAACAGAGTGTCTTATGAACATAAGTGGATATAATGATTTTTATAAGAATACCTCATTCTAAAAGACTTTTTATGAGTATAAGAACATTATTCTTTCAAGACAATTCAGAAAAAAACACCAATATTTCATTAATAATAGATGTCTCACACACTACAAACAGAGAACCAAAATGTTTGAAAAGCTATATGCAGTGTAGGTGAAGGTTATAAAAAGAGGAATAAAATTATAAATGAAAAACAGTCATTAAAAAAAACCCCTCATCAAATTCCTATGAGAAAATGGTGGGGATAAAACATGAATTATTAAAACAGAGTCATAGCACATAAGAGTTTAAGTGAAAATAGGGAGCTCTTGTTTAACAAATCTTGCCAGGCAAGCTATGATCAAAAGGGGGCAGAAGCATAAAATGGAGTAAAAATAGTCTCTTCAACAAATGGTTTTGGGAGATCTGGACAGCTACATGCAAAAAAAAAAAAAGAAAGAAAGAAATTCAGTCACCAATATACACCATACACAAAAATAAAAAATAAATTCAAGATGGGTAAAAGACTTAAATAGAAGTCATGAGACCATAAAAGTCCTTCAGGAGAACATAGGCAGGAAAATCTCAGATATTCCATGCAGCAATAGTTTCACCGATATGTCCCCTAGAGCAAGGGACATAAAGGAAAGAATAAACAAATGGGATCTCATCAAAACAAAAAGCTTCTGCACTGCTAAAGAAAAACCAAGTAATAGGAAAACATATTTGCCAATGATACCTCAGACAAGGGTTTGATCTCCAAAATATATAAAGAACTCACACAACTCCACATCAGGAAGACAAACAACCCAATTAAAAAATGGGCAAAGCACCTGAACAGACACTTCTCCAGGAAGGACATACAAAAGGCCCAGAGACATATGAAAGAATGCTCAGCATCACTAGCCATCAGAGAGATGCAAATTAGAACCACAGTGAGATACCACTTCACATCAGTTGCTTTGTTTAAGAATAGCCACCATAAACAAAGCAACAAACAAGTGTTCGAGAGGTTGTGAAGAAAAGGGAACCCTAGTGCACTGTTGGTGGGAATGCAGACTGGTGCAGCCACTCTGGAAAACAGTATGGAATTTCTTCAAGAAACTAAAAATGGAATTGCCTTTTGATCCAGCAATTCCACTGTTGGGATTATACCCTAAGAACCCTGAAACACCAATCCAAAAGAACCTATGCACTCCAATGTTCATAGAAGTACCATTTACAATAGCCAACTGCTGGAAGCAACCTAATTGCCCATCAGTAAATGAATGGATCAAAAAACTATGCTTTATTTACACAATGGAACACTATGGAGAAGAAAGAAAGAAGGAGCACCTACCCTTTGTGAAAGCATGGATGGATCTGGAGAGATTTATACTTAAGTGAATTAAGCCAGGTCATGAAAGACAAATACCATATGATCTCACCTTTAAGTGGAACCTAATCAACAAAACAAACAAGCAAGCAAAATATAACCAGAGACATTGAAATTAAGAACAAACTGACAGTAACCAGAGGAGAGGTGGGAGGGAATAATGGGGGAAACAAGGGAAAGGGTTATCAAGGAATATGTATAAAGGACACATGGACAAAAGCAGAAGGGGGTAGGATCAAGGGTGGGACATGGGTATGCCTAGTGGGGGAAAGGTGGGGGGAAATGGAGACAACTGTACTTGAACAACAAAAAAAAGTAGAAAAAAGTAAACAAATGCAAACTACACAACAGAGAGAAAATGAATGTAAGAAAATGAATGTGCATAAATAAATGTAAAACATCAATTTGAGATATCTATTCAGAGTTATCAAAATGTGTTAAAAATAAACCACTTCTTGTCCTTAAAAAATGTGTTGAAATGCAATCTTACCTGCAAATAGAAGTAAAAGCAAAGGGAACCTAAATGAAAATTCATGTCTTAATATTTAATGTAGTGTGACCATTTCAGACACTACTAATAAGAAATATCATGGGAGGTTACCAAGGAATTCTCTCATATACTGGCAAATGCAAGGTTAACTTCTTATGCATAGTCATTCTCCTTAGGGATTATTGTATAACTCAGTCACTATTGAACTCTTTAGGTTATGAAGTGGAATGCATGGGTGGGAATGGTAATGCTGTAAAGGAACACTCTTTTGGGTTCTATAAAGGCCTGTCCTGTAAATGTGACTACAAAGCCACTAGTATCCCATTTTGGGGATGCTCAGCTAACACATAATGTCTAGTTATTTTTTCAAAAATAAAAAGGTACTCTACAATCTCTAAAATTATATCATTTAAATTTATGGCACAATTAGAATCTGTCATCCAATGTGAATGATGTAAAAGATTTACACAGGAGTTGTGAACTTGGGCCTGTGAACATTAAACAAAACAATGATTTGCCTCAAAGCAGACAGAAATAAAATTCATTAAATATTCTAAAGTTCTCCTATATACATTCTTTGTCACAGCCATAGAAAGTCTTATGTGCTACCACACAGGCTAATAATGTGTTCAATCCTTCTGACTGATATTTTAAGGTATTTGTAAAAAAAATCTATTTAATGAGAATAGTCTTTATTCTTAATCAGTACTAATAGTATAACTCTTCTTAGTCAAAATAACATACTGATTACATGCTCTGAACATAAAATTTAAAATACTTGGAATATTATTTTCTTTCACAGTCATCAAGAATAGATGTGACTATCTTATACTTACTTTGTAATAAAAAAACATGCAAATGTAAGTTTATTGGTCTTCTGGCTACTATATCAGCAAAATATCTTTCAACTTCTTAAGTGGTTTTGTGTTCTCTCACTTTTTGTTTTTTGCAACAATATTTGGGAAGCATATTTAAGGGTTAAAGACTAAGTGATAAATTGAATTACTGGTTCCTGGTAAACAGCTGGATGCTGAGCATCATTCCCTCCTTGAGCATTTTCACTGCTTACACCTACTGTTTTCAGGCATCTGACAGCTGTCTGGTTTTAGGCTTAGAGGTATAATCTGTAGTTCCACCTGGAACCTGCCTACGTGAAATGCAAAATACTCAAGTGGGACAGACCAGCAACTGTGAAGAGGTTTCTCTTTTCCACATTTATTTCTGCTGGGCAGCACTGTTTACTTCAGTGGAAGGTAGACCAAATTCGATCCTACCAATTATGTAAGGAATTGACTGGGAGAAACCTGAGCAAACTAGCAACCCATTTCCAAGGTATCCCAGTGTTGTTGCAGTATCACCTATAAACTGGCACCCTATGATGCTACAAAGTTGATTGGATCCTTAATCCAACACACATATCAAAAAGAGGAGAAATCATTGTGCTTATGGTAATTTATGTGAAAATTTTCTCTGATTTCATAAGTTCAAAGAGGGCAGAAACTTTTTCAGCTTAATCACCATTGTACCCCATTACAAACTTTGTGTATAACATTTAATTAGTGCTTAGTAGCTCTCCACTGAATGGATGAAATTGACAGACATTTGATATTGATTATATTCTTCATACTTTAAGTATAGCTAAGGTTGTCCATTTTTATTCCAGAAAGATGTATATACAAAAAAATTTTAAAAATCTGCAGTGAAATCATGCTGTGATTTATATTTTGGTGGTTGTGGAAAACTGTTGTCATATGCATAGACTTTCACATCTACAAGAGAAATACACAGTAATACAATTCTTCAAATTTATGCCTTAGAACTTTCTTACATAAAAGACCACTTTATTACAATAAAAACAAAAGTGGTGAACACTCTCATTTACATATTGATAACTGTGCTAAGTACTGAACAAGTAAGAACAAATTAAACAAGCTGATGAGGAGGTACTGTTATATTCCCCATATTAAAGATGAGAGAACTGAGGCATAAAGTTCTAGTCAGTAACCAGAGTCATACTGGAGGCAAAATTCAAGCTCAAAAATCTGGATCAAGCTGAATTCTTAAGATTACACAACATAACTTCTAGTAATGAGATTTTGGGGAACACCTCTCAAGCTAAACCTGCACAAGCCATTCAAAGGAACTGTTATTTTAAGAACATGGGCAAACAGCTTATTTTGTATTAATATATATCTGATGACAATTACACCAATGGTGTTTTATATTCAGGTGCATGTGTGTGTAGTTATCTACATTAATATAACCTAGAGGAGGAGAAACACAAAATGGAGCAGTATTAATAACAGTAAAAATAGCTGCAAACATTTATTGACTATTTACTACACACCATACACTGTGTTCAGCATTTTTCATGCATTATTGGTTTAATTCTCCCTCATTTTTTGACAGGTGCTACTATTTGTTATCCTCTACTTTTTCCAAATTATAAAACTAAGAATTGGTAAATTAATTTTTTGAAACATTAGGAGATCTTCAGAGCCAATGCAAAGGATGTGTGGTATGAGAGGAAGGGAGGAGCCAAGTGGTTTATGCTAAGAAACTGTAAGGTTGGAGCTGCTGTTTTCTGTGATGGGATAATCTGTTGGAGAAATTAGCAGTGTGGACATGTCAACTTTGTGGTGCCTATTGTATATCCAGATGCAAACAAACAGGAGGGTAGGAGATACAGTGCACAAATGAGGGAAGTTGCTCATGGCCAGTGGCACTGAGAGTCACAGTAAAAGATGGAAAGCCAAAGTGTGTGAACAGACTCAGAAAGCCTGGGAAACATGGCTGTGAAGAGTTTTTGAGTTTTTGAACATTCTCTCCTGATGGCTCAGATTTCCTCAGTGAAGTAAAATTCAAGAGTAAGAAGAGCCATTCCAGGTTAGTGAGAAAGGAGAGTTGTGAGACAGAGATGGAATGAGTCTTGAACATGTAATTGGATTTCTGGACAGCAACCAGGGCCCATTTAAAGTTCACAGTAACTAATTTAAAGTGAAACTAGACAGCCTATTTATTTTGACTTTTTTCTATCTGCTTTCTATGTGCCTGTACAAAGTGAAATTGAATTTAAATAATACTGAGGTTTGTCCAGACAAGAAAGGTGAAGAAAGAGATGGACAAAGGATTTGAGAATGTGAATAAGAGCACTGTGATATTGCCAATGATAATAATGTTAATGATGGTGACAATGATAACACAACCTAATCTTATTGCATGCTATGTACCAGTAGGAACTAAGGTTCTAAAGAAGGTGCTAAGCACATTATATAACTTGTTTTTATTCACAATAACCTGATGTGCATGTGTTTTATTATTGCCATTTTATTAATCAGGTAACTGAGGCAGAAAGATTAAGTAAATTATCAAAGATTATAGATAATAAATAGTGAAGGCAGGACTTAATTCCAGGTATTCTGGCTCCCTATAACAATAATTCTATATTTCCATGAGGAATGTACAATCTGTTGAGTAATCTGCTGATTCTTGTACATTCTGAGAGAATTAAGAGCTTGAAAGTAAAAGTAATGAGATGGTGTTAGAATCAGTGAACTTTAGATCCCAGTGGAGGAAAAAGAACAAATGCTAGAGTTGGGGGTCTTCGATGATGCAGAATAAAAATACATAGTGTTAGTTGTAGAGTGGAATTATTAAAATTTAACATAATGAGTCACTTCGGACAAGATGGAGGCATATGTAGACACACTGTGCCTCCTCACACAACCAAAATAAGGACAACAACAATTAAGAAACAAAAGAAAACCCAGTACTGACAGAAAATACAACTGTATGGAAGTCTGACTATCAAGGAGTTAAAGTAGACACATTCATTGAGACCAGTAGGAGAGGCGCAGTTGGGTGGCTGGGCGGAGAGGGGTCACAGCAAAAAAAGAGGTGGCTGGCAGACCCCGGGTGCCCAAGGTGGTAGTGGGTGGACCCAGCAAGGCAACGGATCATGGAGGGGTGCGGCACACAAGGTGGCTTGCTGAACTGGGCGGTCCCACATTCGCATGCAGATAAACCAGGCAAAACTGGGGAGTGAGACAGACCGTGCAACCCAGGGTCTCAGCCTGGAAATAAAGCCTCAAAGCACCCATTGAAAACACCTGTGGGGGTTGAGGTGCTGGGA
>CM052549.1:56548681-56563824 GCA_028533065.1 Trachops cirrhosus
TCTGAGGAAGTTCCATACTGTTTTCCATAGTGGTTGTACCAGTCTGCAATCCCACCAACAGTGTACTAGGGTCCCTTTTTCTCTACAACCTCTCCAACACTTGTTGTTTGTTGTTTTATTTATGATGGCCATTCTGACTGGTGTGAACATCACATATTTTCTTCTCTGGCTACTTTTAAGATTTTGTCTTTATTACTGACTTTGAATAATTTAGTAATTGTATGCTATGAAGTTTGATGCTTGGGATTAATTGAGATTCTTGGATCTATAAGTTTACAGTTTTCATAATATTTGAAAAGTTTTTGGCATTACTTCTAATATATTTTCTGTTTCCCTCTCTTTCATAAATCTGGGACTACAATTACACATATTTTAGGTCACTGAAAGTTGTTCACATAGCTAATTGACAGTGTGTTCATCTTTATTTTTGTTATTCTTGATTTATTCTGTGTTTAATTTTGGATTATTTTGTTATGAGTTTAAGTTTTCTAATCTTTTTTCTTTCTCTTAGCAATATCTAATCTGTTGTTATTCCAATCCAGAATACTTTCCATCTCATACATTGTAGTTTTCATATCTAGCAGTTCAGTTTGAGTCTTATTTATATCTTATATTCCCTTACATAATTTTTCAAATATACACAATACAATTTTTATATTGTTTTTATGCCTTTTAAAAATTCTAACATCTCTGTCCATTTGGGATATTTTATTGACTTTTCTCCCCTTCATAGACTGTGTTTTTTCTGTTTCTTTGTATGTTTGACAATACTTTTCTTAATCTCCACCCAAAGATATGTTGATTGATTTGAGAGAGAAACACACACACACACACACACACACACACACATTGATGTGAGAGGGAACCATCAATGCATAGCCTCCCACATTTGCCCTGAGTGGGACTGAACCCACAACTTAGGTAGGTATGTGCCCTGATCCAGAATTGAACATGAAACCTTTTTTGATGTGCAGGAGGATGCTCCAACCAACTGAGCTGACCAGCTGGGGCTGTTTAAGAACATTTTATTGGATGCCATACATTGTGAATTTTAACTTAATGGATGCTGGATATTTTTGTATTCTTATAAAATTATTGAATTTCCAGAGTTTAGGCCAAGATGGATGTGTAGGAAGAAACACTTTGCTTCCTCACACAAACAAAAGAAGGATAACAACCAATTTAAAAACAATAAACAACCAGAAGTGCCAGAAAGTCAAACAGCATGGAATTCTGTCAACCAAGGACGTAAAGAAACATTCATCCAGATTGGTAGGAAGGGTGGAGATGGGAGGCAGGCAGACAGTCAAACAGAGAGGATGCCAAGGCAGTGGACAACATGGGTGAGGTGGAGCTGGCTGATGAGAAACTAAAGACTCAAAGGTAGCTGTAAAATACTGCAGGGGGTGCCATGGTGGGAGAAACTCCCAGTCTTATAGGAGAGTTTGTGGGAAAGTGGGGCTAGGGTAGAACAAGTGAGCGGCATTGTTCCCTCTCTGACCCCTCCTCCACAGACAGCAAAGAGGGTTGCCCTGCCCTGGTGAGTACCTAAGGCTCCACCCCATTACAACACAACAGGTGCACCAAGACAAGGAAATATGGCCCAGATGAAAGAACAAATCAAAACTCCAGAAAAAGAGCTAAGCAATGAGGAGACAGGCGACCTATCTGGTGCAGAGTTCAAAACACTAGTAATCAGGCTGCTCACAGAACTGACAGAGCTCAGTCTCAAAATGAAGGAAGAAATGAAGGCTACCCAAAGTAAAATAAAGCAAAATATACAGGGAACCAACTGTGAAGGGAAGGAAACCAGGACTCAAATCAACGATTTGGAACAAAAGGAAGACATAAGCATTCAACTAGAACAGAATGAAGAAAGAAGAATTCAAAAATAGGAGAAGCCTAGGGACCTAGGGGACAACTTGAAGTGCTCAACATCTAAATCATAGGGGTACCAGAAGGGGAAGAACAACAGCAAGAAATTGTAAACTCACTTGAACAAATAATGAAGGAAAACTTCCCCAATCTGTTGAATGAAATAGACTTCCAGGAAGTCCAGGAAGCTCAGAGAATCCCAAAAAAGTTGGACCCAAGGAAGTACACACCAAGGCACATCATCATTAACTTACCCAAGATTAAAAATAAAGAGAGAATTTTAAAGGAAGTAAGAGGAAAAGAGAAAGTTACCTACAAAGGAGTTCCCATTACACTATCAGCTGATTTCTCAAAAGAAACCTTGCAGGCAAGAAGGGGAGGGAAAGAAGTATTCCAAGTCATGAAAGGCAAGGACCTAGATCCAAGATTACTCTATCCAGCAAAGCTATCATTTAGAATATGGAAGAGCAGATAAAGTGCTTCCCAGATAAGGTCAAGTTAAAGGAGGTCATCATCACCAAGCCCTTATTACATGAAATGTTAAAGGTACATATCTAAGAAATAGAAGAAAATCAAAATGGACAGTAAAATAACAACAAACTCATAACTATCAATAACTGAATCTAAAATACAAAAACAAAAACTAAGCAAAGAACTAGAACAAGAACAGAACCAGAGGAATGGAGATCAAATGGAGGGTTTTCAGTGAGGAAGGAGAAGGGAAGAA
This sequence comes from Trachops cirrhosus, assembly GCA_028533065.1. Lineage (NCBI taxonomy): Eukaryota > Metazoa > Chordata > Mammalia > Chiroptera > Phyllostomidae > Trachops > Trachops cirrhosus. The sequence continues at coordinate 56,551,284 of CM052549.1, forward strand.
TGGGGAGAAAAGGTACAGGCAATAAGGAGGCTAATTGGTAGTCATAAAATACATGGGGAGAGGTTAAGAATGGTATAGAAAAGAGACCAAAGAACTAACCAAAGAACTAATATGTACAAGCCATGGGCATGAACTAATGGGGGGAATGCTGGAGAGTGGGGTGTACAGGGTGGAGGTGGGATAAAGGGTAAAAATTGGAAAAACTGTAATAGCATAATCAATAAAATATGTGTAAAAGTAAGAAGTATATTTTGTTTTGGAACACAATTTAGTTACTTTAAAAAAATTGAAGTTTTTTAAATGTTTTATTTATTTTTTATTTAATATAAGTTATTTTATTGTTGTTCAATTACAGTAGTCTATATTTTCTCCTCACCGTTCCCCCCAACCCCCCACCTCATTGCTTTCACCCTCCCCTTGGTTTTGTCCATCCGTCCTGAAAACTCTTTTCCCCACTGTCCCCTCCCACCTCCCCTCTGGCTATTGTTGCATTGTTCTTAATTTCAATGACTCTGGTTATATTTTGTTTGTTTTTTTCTTTTGTTAATTATGTTCCAGTTAAAGGTGAGATCACATGGTATCTGTCCCTCACCACCTGGCTTATTTCACTTAGCATAATGCTCTCCAGTTCCATCTATGCTGTCCCAAGGGGTAGTAGCTCCTTTCTCTCTGCTGCACAGAATTTCATGGTGTAAATGTACCATAGTTTTTTGATCCACTCATTTGCTGATTGGCACTTAGGTTGCTTCCAGCACTTGGCTAGTGTAAATTGTGCTGCTATGAACATTGGGGTGCATAGGTTCTTTTGGATGGGTGTTTCAGGGTTCTTAGGGTATAATCCCAGCAGCAGAATTGCTGGATCAAAAGGCAGTTCCATTTTTAGTTTCTTGAAGAAATTCCATACTGTTTTGCACAGTGGCAGCACCAGTCTGCATTGCACCAACAGTGCAGTAGGATTCCCTTTTCTCCACATCCTCTCTAACACTTGTTTATTGGTTTGTTTATGCTGGACATTCTGACCAATGGGAGGTGGTAACTCATTGTAGTTTTAATTTGCATTTCTCTGATGGCTAGTGATGCTGAGCATCTTTTCATGTGTCTCTGGGCCATCTGTATGTATTGCTTGGAGAAATGTCTGTTCAAGTATTTCGCCAATTTTGTATTTTTTTTTTGTCTTCCTGGAGTGGAGTCATGTGAGTTTTTTATATATTTTGGAGATTAAGCCCTTGTCCTTTGCAAATATGTTTTCCCATATGGTTGGCTCTCTTCATTTTAATGCTGTTTTCTTTAGCCATGCAGAAGCTTTTTATTTTGATGAGATCCCATTTGTTTATTCTTTCCTTTATGTCCCTTGCTCTAGGGGATATATCAGTGATAATATTGCTGCATGGAACATCTGAGAGTTTCCTGCCAATGTTTTCCTCTAGGACTTTTATGATGTCATGACTTACATTTAAGTCTTTCATCCACCTTGAATTTACTTTATGGTGTAAGTTGGTGATCGAGTTTCATTTTTTTTGCATGTAGCTGTCCAGATCTCCCAACACCAGTTGTTGAAGAGGCTATTTTTGTGCCATTTTATGCTTCCTCCCCCCCTTTGTCAAATATTAATTGGCTGTAGAGACTTGGGTTTATTTCTGGGCTCTCTGCTCTGTTCCATTGGTCTATGTGCCTGTTTTCATGCCAGTACCAAGCTGTTTTGATTACAGTGGCCTTGTAATACAGTTTGATATCAGGTATTGTGATCCCTCCTGCTTTGTTTTTGTTTCTCAAAATTGCTGCAGCTGTTTGGGGTCGTTTATAATTCCATATAAATTTTTAAGTGTTTGTTCTATATCTGTGAAATATGTCATTGGTACTTTAATACGTATTGCATTGAATGTGTAAATTGCTGTGGGTAGTATGGCCATTTTGATGATGTCAGTTCTTCCAATCCATGAGCATGGTAGATGCTTCCATTTGTTTGTGTCCTCCTTAATTTCTTTCTTCAGTGTTGTATAGTTGTCTGAGTACTGGTCTTTTTCCACCTTGGTTAGGTTTATTCCTAGGCACTTTATTTTTCTTGTTGCTATATCAAATGTGATTTTTTCCCGACTTCTGCTTCTGCTGTTTCATTGTTTGTGTACAAAAATACCTTTGATTTCTGAGTATTGACTTTGTATCTGGATATTTTGCCTAATTCATTTATTAGGTCAAGTAGTTTTTTGGTCGAGTCTATAGGATTTTCTATGTACACTTTCATGTCACCTGCAAACAGTGACAGTTTCATTTCCTCCTTTCCTATTTGGATGCCTTTTATTTCTTTTTCTTGTCTGATGGCTCTGGCTCTGACTTCCATTACTATGTTGAATAGGAGTCATGAAAGTGGGCATCCTTGTCTTGTTCGTGATCTTAGTGGGAAAGCTCTAAGTTTTTGCCCATTAAGTATGATGTTGGCTGCAGGTCTCTCCATATATGGCCTTTATTATGTTGAGGAATGCTCATTCTATTCTCACTTTGCTGAGTGTTTTTATCATAAATGGGTGTGGTACCTTATCAAATGCTTTTTCTGCATCTACTGATATGATTATGTGATTTTTGTCTTTTGTTTATATGATGTATTATATATATTGATTTGTGAATATTGTACCATCCTTACATACCTGGGATGAATTTCACTCGGTCATGTTTTATGATCTTTTTAATGCAGTGCTGGATGCAGTTTGCCAAATTTTGTTGAGGATTTTATCATCTATGTTCATCAGCGATATTGGCCTGAAGTTTTCTTTCTTTGTTATGTCTTGATCTGGTTTTGGGATTAGGTTGATGCTGGCTTCATAAAAAGAGTTTGGGAGTCTTCCACTTTCTTGAATTTTTTGAAATAGTCTATGGAGGATGAGGGTTAATTCTCCCTTAAATGCTTTCTAAAACTCTCCTGTGAACCTGTCTCGTGCAGGGTTTTGTGTGTTGGAAGCTTTTTAATCACTGTTTCAATCTCATCAGGTGTTATGGGTCTGTTCAGGCTTTCTGTTTCTTCTTTATTGAGTTTTGGAAGATTATATTTTTCTAGAAACTTGTCCATTTTACTTAGGTTTTCAAATTTCTTGGCATACACTTCTTCATAGGAATTTCTCACAATCCTTTGTATTTCTGTGGTATCAATTGTAATGTTTCCTCATTCATTCTGATTGTGTTTATTTGGGTCCTCTCTCTTTTTTTCTTGATGAGCCTACTTAAAGGATTGTCAATTTTTTTTTATTTTTTCAAAGAACCAGCTCCTGGATTCATTGATCTTTAGAATTGTGCATTTAGTATCTATGTCATTTAATTCTGCTCTGATTTTGTTTATTTCCTCCCTATTACATGCTCTGCGTTGTCTTTGTTGTTGTTCCTCGAATTCTTGTAGGTGTAGTGTTAGGTTGTTTGTTTGAAATGTTTCTATCTTTTTTAGGTAGGCCTGTATTGCTATGAACTTCCCTCTCAGGACTGCCTTAGCTGTGTCCCATAAGTTTTGGGTTGTTGTGAGTTCATTTACGTTTGTCTCCAGACACTTTTTGATTTCTTCCCTATTCTCCTTCTTGACCCATTCATTGTTTAACAGCATGCTATTCAATCTCCATGAGTTTGAGTGCTTTAGGGTTTTTTCCTTGTGGTTGGTTTCTTGGTTCAGTCCATTGTGGCTGGAGAAAATTCTGGATATGGTTTCAGTTTTCTTGAATTTGTTGAGGCTTGTTTTGTGTCCTATCATGTGGTCTATCTTTGCAAACGTTCATGTACACTTGAAAAGAATGTGTATTTTGCTTCTTTGGGGTGATAGGCTCTATATATATATCTGTTGGGCCCATTTGATCTAGGGCATTGTTCAATGCCAGAATATCTTTGTTGATATTTCATTTGGAAGATGTGTCCATTTTTGACAGTGGGGTCAAAAAAATCTCCTACTATAATTGTGTTGCTGTCAATATGTTTCTTGAAGTCCTGCAAGGCTTTCTTTATGTATTTGGGTGCTCCTATATTGGGTGCATATATATTTGCAATGTTTATGTCTTCTTGATTCTTCCCTTGAGTATTATGAAGCGACCTTCTGGTTCTCTTTTTATGGCCCTTTTTTTGAAGTCTATTTTGTCTGATATGAGTGTTGCTACCCCAATTTTTTCCCCTGTCCATTTGCTAGGAATTTTTGTTTCCTGCCCTTCACTTTCAGCCTGTATAGGTCTTTGCTCCTGAGGTGGGTCTCTTGTAGGCAGCATATGTGTCAGTCATGTTTTCTTACCCATTCAGCTATTCTATGCCTTTTGATTGGAGCATTTAATCCATTTATGTTTAAGGTTATTATTGATAGGTACTTATTCGTTGCCATTTACTTACCTGTGTTCCTCTCTCTCTGTCTTTTCCTTCCTTTCCTTAAATCAGTGCCTTTAGCATCTCTTGCAGAGCTGGTTTGGTGGAGGTATATTCTTTCAGACTTCTTTTGTCTGGGAAGCTCCTTATTTGGCCTTCTACCTTGATTGAGAGCCTTGCTGGGTAAAGTAGCCTTGGTTGCAGGCCTCTGGTTCTCATTACTTAGAATATTTCTTGCCATTCTCTTCTGGCTTGGAGAGTTTCTGTTGAGAAGTCAGCTTCTAGCCTAATTGGGGCTCCCTTGTATGTTACTTCTGTTTTTCCCTTGCTGCCTTTAAGATCTTCTCTTTATCTTGGAATTTTGCCATTTTAATTATGATGTGTCTTGAGGTGGGCCTCTTTGGGTTCCTCTTGATTGGGACTCTCTGTGTTTCCTGGATTTGTGTGACTTTTTCTCTCATCAAATTAGGGAAGTTTTCCATCATTACTTTTTCAAATAGGTTTTCTATCCCTTGCACTTCTTCTTTTCTTTTTGGCATCCCTATTATATGGATATTACTACATTTCATGTTGTCCTGCATTTCCCTAACCCCTCTTCATCATTTCTGAGCCTCTTTTTCTTGCTCTTTCAGGGCTTTTATTCCTACCATGTCCTCCAGCTCTCTGATCTGATCCTCTGCTTTATTGAGCCTGCTTTTGATTCCTTCTACTGTGTTCTTCAGTTCAGAAATTGTGTTTTTCATTTCCTCCTGGCCCTTGTTGATAGTTTCTATTTCCTTTTTCATGTTGATATAGTTTGCAGTGAGTTCATTGTAGTTTCCCTGTAGTTTTTGGTAGTTCATTTGGAGCTCATTGAGTTCCCTGATAACCATTGCTTTGAACTCAGTATGTGATAGTGGACTTGCCTCTATTTCATTTAGCATTCTTTCTGAGGCTTCCTCCTTTTGTTTCATTTGAGGATCATTTCATTGTCTTCCCATTGTTTGTGAGACTCTTCTTGTTATCCTCAGCTTCTTAAATTGATCCGTTCTGGCTCCCTGGGTTTATGGTGTGAACTTCCGTGGTAGAATACCTGTGAGATTCAATGGTGCATTCTCCTTGATCTCCTGAGCTCACTGGTCTTGGGCTGTCATTTAAGTTGGCTCTGTATTTGTCTTTGAGTTTTGATTGTTGTTGGGTGTTTCTTTGATGGTTCCTTTGGAGTGATCCTGGTTAACTGAGAGTCACTCTGTCTACCACATCTTGTATTTTGTTGTGCTGTTGAGGGCAGGTTGTGTTGAACCTGGTTCTTCCATGTGTACTAGGTTTTGAGGATTCTCTCTTGCTCTCGTTCAGTTGTTTGTACTGAGTATTTTCTCCACTATTTAGTTGTATTTCCAGATAGGTCCTGGATTGAGGTTTGTGTGGTTTCCTCTCCCTCCTTCACCTTCTTCTGTTGTTATGTGTTGGTGGTTCCTCTGTTGGTGGGTTTCCTCTTCAAGCAGGTATCCTGGTGTTCACCGCTTCCACTTAGTCTTTTTTGTGATCAGTTGAAGGGGGGAGGCAAAGTGGCTTAAGACAGCAAGAGAATATTCTATGATATTTACAGTAGCAGCCAGTAGAGAAGAGATAGGAGATCCTTTGACTATGTATAGAGTTAACCATGATGTTCCATCCAACTAGCCACTTTTAGAAAGGATGGAAAGAAGATAAAACTCTTGTTGGGGAGGGAAGGATTGTGAGTTGGATCTAGAAAACAGTAAGGTTGTGGGAGGTCAGATTCTGAGGTAAGGTGAGAGTAAAGGATAGTAAATAGGTGTAGTGTGTGAGAGAATAGAGGTAACCAGGAAACTGAAGTGGGTTAAGATCTGAGAAGGGTGTTGTGAACTATTTACAATGGTATGGGACAGCTATTATTTACAGTAATATTAGAGCAACAATCGTATGACAGAATCTATGTGATCTGGATAACAAGAATAGGGAGTATAGGACCTTGAGTAGTGTGCTAATGGAACACAAATGAAGGACAGTAAATTAGCAATACACTATGAATGAGGTAACAGGGGAAACCTGTCAAATGATACAATATAACCAGCCAAGCAAAGAAGACTATACAGAAAGAAGAGGAATACAAAAATACTATTAAAATAAAAGCTGGAAGAATAATGAAAAAAATAATAATACAGATATGCAATACCTTGCAGGTTCTCTGTAGTAGCAAAGTGAAATTTGTCTGTCTCAGCTGTTCAGATGCCCCCTCTATGAGTCCAACTCTGGTCTTTTCACAGTTCCAGGTTTTTTTCTTTCACTTGTGGCTATTTCAAAAAAATGCAGAAGAAGGAAGGAAAGAGATAAAATTGGAAAGCAAGGAAGAAGGAATAAAACAAGAAAGAAGGAAAGAGATGAAAAAGGAATTGAAAGATAAAAAAGTAGTAAAAATTTAAAAAATAATAAATTACTGAAAAAAAAGAGCCCTTGTTGGTTTCCAACTGGCCAAATCAGTTTTTCTGGTCTTGCTGATTTCAGCAGGCTGAGGGGCAATTGGTATGGCTTTTCTACCTTCCCAATCTGTACTCAGTCAGCTTCTCACAATCTTCCCAGAGCTAACCTGGTGCCTCTCCCCTGTGCCTTGGGTGTGGATTCCAGGTAATCCCCAGAGCGCACTTTCCCCGGGGTTCCTGCTGTCAGCTGAGGTGCCGGCGTGCCTACGCAAGCCCAGGCAGGCCACCTCTGTCCCATGGGTTATGGTGCACACCTCTCCCAGTGCTGTAGGGATGTGCAAAGGCTTCCGCACAACTTCGGGATCACTGACCAACTGGGTGGGGAGGTAGCCCGAGTGGCTGCTGCAGGATTCCCCAAACAGTATCTCTCTTTTTAGCAAACAGTGTCTGCTAACATTTCTTAGATTTTAATTATTGCATATTGAGTCTCTTGAAGGGAAGAATTAAAAGGATCCTTGCTACAACTGCTCTAGCTCCGAAGGGCAAGGCCATAAAATACAGCAGGGCCTAAAAAAGGCTCTTTATTTTTCATAGCTTATATTAATCAAGATTCCCACATTTTACATACTTTGTTTTATTCATTTAAGATGATTATGGAAGACATAAATTTCATAGGTATTTTCAAGTGTATGGCAGAGATCGATCAGTTTGCAAATATCTGCAATGTCTCTGATTTCAGCAAAAATACAATGACTCCAGTGTGATGTTGACCAATTTTAGCTGTGGATTATAGAGCAGAATGTGAAATGAATAAAAAGGACAAGAGAAATATAGAGAAACTTATCAGTAGACAAAAATTTTGGTTATGCACAACTATAAGCATTCAGCTTGACTGATATTCATTTTGTATTGTGTAGATCAGGTGCACAGGGCAATTTTCTGTGTCATGCAGATTAATTAACAGCATTGTTACATCTCAGTTACTGCTCTACACTCTTTTATCATGCAATTTATTCATTAACTTAGCAAATATATTTTAAGATATATTATGTGGTATATAGTTACTATTTTCAAACTCACTGTTACATAATCTATCTTTAGTCAAAATTGACCATGGCAGATCTTCTTCTACTTGGTCTATATTCCTCCTCCACTTACTAATGCTTGGCCATTAACCTGCAGTAAAATATATTTGCTGTCAAACTACTCTTTGGTAAATAAATTCCCTGAGAAAGTAAGAAAAGGGAGGAGCTCTAGTCTCATTTCCAACCTTAAGAGCAATAAGTCACTTAAAAAAGCAGAAATGTCATTTACTATATCTAGTTCATTAACTTATCAGCAGGCTATTTAACAAAGATCCACTTTCTCATTTTTAAAATAACATTTATATTTTCCAAGGATATTTCCAAAAATATAATATACTGAACTTGAATAGAGCAAAATAATAAAAATAAACACAAACTAAACACTAAGAAATAAGAGAAATAAGAACACAACTTTTAGAAAATAGGAAGAATATATAAATGTAAATTGTTAAGATTTGTTGATTTGGGGTTTATAAATATTAGATTTTTCCATGCTTGATTCTTGGCTAACATGCTGAGCTCTCATTTGTAGAAAAGATAATTTTTTTTTTAATTCATTGAAACAGAAACAAGAAGTACTCTAGAGATCAATAAAGCCGAAGTTGATTCTTTGAAGAAAAAAGCCTAACAAAACAGATAAATCTCTGACAAAATTGATTTAAAAAAATAGGGAAGACCTAAATTATATAATTAATATAAAAAGGGACATAATCACACATAAAGAAGAGATTTACAAAGATATGAGAACATTGTCAATACCTATAGGCTATGATTTGGAAAACAAATTTACCAATTCTTAAAATATATGTCTTGACAGAATTGACTTGATGAGAAATGAAGAGCTTGAGTAAAATTATGTACTTATTTGATTCATTTTTCAACTTCATGCTAATGACAAAAACATCGAAGAAGAAAAGATTAGACTTTATTCTCTGAAATACTGCTAGAGCCTTACTTCCAAATTGATAGAACATTATTAATCAACAATGTAATAATCAGTAATCATGATTCCTAACTATAATTTTAGATTGATATGATTTATTCATGTAGGTTTTTAGTGAGCATTGCTTCCTCTTCCAAAGAAGCCATAATTAATGGTTAATCTTATACCACTAATGTATTAATCAGTGGTTTAAAATTTTTCTCACTTTTCTCCTTCTCACTGCCCCTGACCTAGTTGATGGGGTCATGATTTCTTGTCTGAAAAATTATAAAACTTCCCAAATGGTCTTTTTTCAAGCACAGTTAATCTTCCAACTAATCAACTTGAAAATATTTGTAGAAATTCTCAGATTATTAGTCTAGAATATATAGCCATTTCAAAACTTTCAAAAAAGAATTTTGACCTTATTAATGCTTCATAAAACCTATACAATTCAATATCACTTCTTTGTCACCAGATAAAGCAAGAGATCAAATTGATCCCTAAAGCAAACAAATGGATCAATTTTACTTATTTATACAAAAAATACTTTAACATGTATTTATTTGAAAAAATGATGTTTAAATCTAATATTTATGAGGGAATATTGAACTAATAAATTCTCTCAGATCACCTAATATAAAATTATAGTATTAGACATTTTAGTATTTTGTCATTTAAGAATATAGTCTTATACCTTCAGAAATTAGTATCACTGTGTTAGGAGATATGACTGAAGAAAACATAAATGTAAATACATCAGAAATAAAAGGAAACATTTAACATGCACATCCTACTTGGTAGTTAGTTAAAACATCATGTTTCAATATATATCACAATAAACACCCGTATCTGTTAAATCTAAATTTAAGTTTCAATGACAGTGTTTAGTTTTAAAGTAATAAGATTTTCCTATACTAAATTACGAACACTTGAGATATCTTTATCATGTAGTTAAAATCAAATTTAACAATGTGACTATCCATGTTGAAAAAACAATCCTCTAAGAGCAAGACAACGAAACAAGTACAAACCCCAATGTAACACATAGATACACACTTACTCTCTCAAGTTATGCACAACGAAATTGACTTAAAATATTCCTCTAAGCTATACACACAAACATAGTCTATATTCTCAATGCAGAATGAGGAAAAAAAACAGGGTCAAGTGATAAAATATATAAACATATATTGAAACTATTTTATATGATTACTGTATAAGAAAGGGAATTTGTAAAATAAAATACTTTGCTGATCAACAAGTTAACATTTTTACTACATTTAGGTGATGCTAAAATAAGACAACTTAATGAAAATAAAAATACTCCCAATACAAAGCTTCAAATGTTACTTTTAAAGTTTAGAGATTCTATGAAATTCAAGCTTATCCCAGCAGGTATGACATAATGATATTATATATATACATATATATATATATATATTTTATATGTATATATACACATGATCTGTACAGAAAATATCTAGCCATGTACTATGAAAAATAGACCCATTTATTAAAGAAGATATAACATACAAGAAACATTGTACATAGAACATTGATGCCTCAGTCCCCTTCAAAGTAGGAGTCGTGGGACCTCACACAGTAGTTCCAGTGTCTCTTTCACTGTTCAGAACACTGCATATCCTTTGTTGGAATTGCCATCAGCTGCCTGTCCTACTTTCCTGAATCTCATCAATAGTCTGAAATCTCTTCCCTTTCAAAGGTGATTTTAGTTTTGGGAAAAGCCAGAAGTCACAGGGCACCAAATCTGGGCTATAGGGTGGATTAGTCACCTGGATCGTCGATCTTTGTTGATTGCAAGCTGTACACATTTGACATTCTCAGATATTCTGCTTGCTGCAGATGTTCCAGAACTTAGATCTCTTTCAACATACTCTTGACCACCTTTGAAACATTTGTACCACACTTTTATTTCTACTGCACTCATTGTATCATCCCTGAAAGCCTTATGAATCATCTGAATAGTTTCTGCCAAGGAATGTTCAAGCTTAACGCAAAATTGGAGGCAAATCCTTTGATCTACTCACTTAGTCATTTTGAATGTGATGACCACACAGTACACATGCTCAATCAATAGCATCTACTGTCCCCACTGACTAGTACAGTGAACTCAAAATTATTCATGCATGCACACACCTGTACTCCCCTTGGCTGCCAGGTTACACCAATGTCACCCAACCTATTCTCATTATATTAACAATGGCTGGACCTTTTCCAGACAGACCTTGTATATATCTCCAAATGAAATAAAACACTCTTCCACACAAAATTTATGTATGTATATTAATAGCAGCATTATTCACAATCATCAAAAAAATAGAAGAAACCAAAATATCTATCAACCCATTAATAGGTGAATAAAATATAATATGATTATACAATGAAACATTACTTGCCAATAAAGAAGAATGAAGTTCTGATACATGCTACAACATGGATGAACCTTGAAAACATTACGCTGGGCCAAAGAATTTAGTCAAAAAAGACTACTTATTTTATTTATATGAAATGGTTGAATAGGTAAAAATGGAAAGCATAGCATTGGTTGCCCAGAATTGAGGAAAATGGGGGTAACAGGGAATGATTGCTAATGGGTAGGGTGTTTTGGGGGGAGGCAGATGATGAAAACATTTTAAAGCTAAATTTTGATATTTGCACAACTCTGTGAATATGTTAAAAAAAAAAAAAACACTGGGGACTTCTGGCCAAGATGGAGGCATAGGTAGACACACTGTGCCTCCTAGCACAACCAAGATAGGGACAACAACAATATAGAAACAAAATAACAACCAGAACTGACAGAAAATTGAAGTGTATGGAAGTCGGACACCCAAGCATTTAAAAATAGACACTTTCATCCAGACCGGTAGGAGGGGCGGAGTCGGGCAGCCAGGCAAAGGACGAGGAGCGAAGAGCTGAGCACCTGGGGCAGCGCGCAAGCCCACAGCAGGCACACCCTGGGCGCACAAGCAACAGTGGCTGGTGGGCCCTGGCCAGGGGTGGCGACCAGCAGACCCAGCAAGACGGCCATTGTGAAGCAAGGCACGGCATGCAACTCAGGGTCCCAGCACCGGAAAATAGAGCTTTGGGGCACTGACTGAAAAGGAAGGTACCACAGGGTGCACAGGCCCACCCACATAGGAATTGGTGCCAGAGGGGCCCGGTTGGTTTACAGAAAGTGGCAGAAGGGTCTGGGGTCCTACAGGGAGCAGAACAAGTGCCATTGTTCCTTCTCAGACCCCACCCCCACATACAGCGTCACAACCTAGCAACTGGAGTGTCCCGCCCTGGTGAACACCTAAGGCCCCGACCCTCACTACAGGAGCTTGACAAGACCAAAAAAACAAAACAAAACAAAACAAAAACAGCAAAAAGATGGCTCAAACAGAAGATCAATTGAAAGCCCCAGAACCCATCCTTTTAAGCAACCAAGAGATAGCCAACCTATCAGATGCATAGTTCACAGCACTGGTTATCAAGATACTCACAGAATTGGCTGATTTCAGTCACAAATTAGCTGAAAAAATGCAGGCTACAATAAGTGAAATGAAGAAAAATGCACAGGGAACCAATAGTGATGGAATGAAAGATGGGTCTCACATTAATGGAGTGGAGCAGAAGGAAGAAAAAAACATACAACCAGGAAAGAATGAAGAAATAAGAATTCAAAAAAATGAGGAGAGGCTTAGGAACCTCCAGGACATCTTTAAATGTTCCAACATCCGAATTATAGGGGTACCAGAAGGAGAAGAGGAAAAACAACAAGTGGA
>CM052549.1:56564324-56590166 GCA_028533065.1 Trachops cirrhosus
AGAAGCTAAAGAACTTATGACACATGGACATGAACTAAAGGGGGAATGTGGGTGGGAGAGGGTGTTCAGGGTGGAGGGGAATGAAGGGGGGATAATAGGACAACTGTAATAGCATAATCAATAAAATATATTTTAAAAAAAACTAACAAATGAGCGATATAGAACCAGAGGCTTGGAAATAAAGAACAAACTGACAGGAGAGGGATGGCAGGAGGGGCATAGTGGGGGAAAGCAGAGGAAGGGGCAAGCAAAGAAACATGAATAGAGGACTCATGGGCCCAGACAATGGGATGGCATTGACTGTTGGAGTGGGTGGGACAGGGTAGGGGTACTCAATGGGGAAAAAGGCAGGACAACTATAACTGAATAATAATAAATATATAAACATATAAATAAATGTTTACAGATACAGTTCATATAAGAGAGCTTTATTTTTATTTTTAAAGCAAAAGAAAATTTCTCAAGAACATATGTGAAGAATAAAGATCATAAAGGCACAAGGCAACAAAATGGTCAAGGAAGCAATGAAAATCAATAACGAATGTAGAATTTTAGGCTTTGAATTTTTTTTGGCTTGTGAAGCATGTTTCTGTTTGTTTAATACATCTGAAAAGAATACATATGCAAAGAATTGAGACTGAGAAAGCAGCAATTCAACAGTAATGAATCTACAGAATTAGGATTTGGGGAAGGTGGAGGAGATTGCCTAAATATTTTTGAAAATTGAAAACTGCAACCAAGATAAGCTGATACAAGAGTCTTTATAAGACTCTCTCCATGACTTTTTGTTAAACTAGAGAGCCTCTCCTGGCTGCTGTAGTGCTTCTCATGCAAAACAGAAATAAGGGGATTTCCCTGACTGGTCCCCATGTTGTTAAATGTTCTCTCCACCTCTAGCTTCTTAATGAAACATATATCTATCCTCATAGCTTGAAAGAGGATATGAATCACTCCACAGACATCTGTCTTCTAGCACCACTCCTCAAATATACTAGCTGTGTTCTAGAACACCATATCATACACTATTAAGCTGCACATTTATGCTAAGCATATAAGACAATGACTGACAAGGAAAATGTCTTTTAATTATGTATTCAACTCATTTGGTATATTTCAAATGGGCAACACTTTTGTTCATTTATCAGTGAAAAGAGTTAGAAATTAACCTAAAAAAATATCAGCCAATGGCTAACAAATTTCCTTGAAAGTCAGTCACATATATAGTGTATCCTAGAAAAGATGAGAGACAAGACAGTTCCACCCACTTTCATGACTGTCATCAAATACTGAACTCACTCAAGGGTGGAGAGAAAAGGCCACTTTGAAAAAGGAGTATGTTATTAAATGATGCATTTACTATACTCCTTCTTAAAAGCACCTGGTAGGGAACATGTTTTCTACATTAGATCTGGGAAGTGTAATATGGAATCACCCATTCTCCTCCCCTAAAGGGATATCCAATGGTTAATAAATTTTTAATGACTAAATAAAACAAACCCTACATATACTCCCCATCAAAAACTAGAAAGAAAAATAAAGCTAGATGTCCCAGATCACTCTCCAGAGTGGAACCTGGGAGCAACTTCAACAACCCAAATTACTCTGTTACAGAGTCATCCTAAGCATGCCTTGCTTTTAAACAAAAAGCTATAAAAGTACTTTTGAAACAACAAAACAAAAACTAGTACTGACCACGTTTCTGACAATACACAATTACTCAAAATTAACTAGTATTGAGAGGGGGAAAGGGACCATACCTATGGGTCTTGTTTCATAAGAGTGCATGAGGGTAGGTGGAGTGTGTTTGTCATTATTGCCAAAGCAAATTATAATTTTCAATCTTTAGTTTGATTCAAACATTGCTTTTAGTATGATGTTGACACCAGCTGTGTAGAAAGGGTTCTGGAGAGATATTCATAGCAGCACACATCCTCAACTCTTTGGTTCTGGAGGCTCCTGGGCAGCCAATATTGCTTCATCAAGTATATTCTCTAGATCTTTCTATGTGAGTGCAGAACACTCCACATACTTGATAGTCTTCAGTCATGGGCCAGTTTTTCAGCACTCTGGAGTGATAGGCTTCTGTTTGTTTTTGGCAAGTTTCTCAATAGTTGAAGGGTCATCTCTGAGATCAATTTGGGTCCCAACATGCAAGAAAGCAGTCTTTGGACAGTGATGGGTTATCTTGGGCACCCACTTTTCTTTCACATTTTCAAATGAGGATGAAGGGACCACTGAAAAACAGACTAGAAATATATCTGTTTCAGATTACTCAGGGGTCATAATCTGTCATAATCCTCTTGCCCTGCAGTATCAAAAAGTCCAAGAGTATATGATTCTCCACCAATCATAATTGTGACTACATAGTTGTGGAAACAGTTGGCACATACTAAGATGGAAATTTGTTTGTTGTGTAGGACTTCAAGAGACATGTTTTACCAACGGCACTATCACCTACAACTCACTTAACTATCTGCACTGCTGAAACAGTTTTCTATCCACTTCAAATATCTCAAATCCAAAGATAATCTCAGCTTTTCCACCAGGGGTTGAGGCTTTGAATTCTGAACATTAAATTTACTTAACCTAAAATTTAATATATGATTTACCCTGTTGATGGCTTTAGAGTGAGTTTGCTTTTGTTTTTAGGGGTTTTTTTTGTTTAAATTTATGGTTTTGTCACTATACTCTTTACAAATGGACATCTCTTTGTAACTTAATTTTTCATACCTTTTTTCTCATGTCTATGTATTCCTAAAATAGTCTCTCACTTTTTATTGAAAAATTTTTACTTTTTTTCAACTATAATGATTTTATTAATTTCTGAAGTTCTGATAATGAAACAAAGTCTAAGTATATGTCAGAAAAGTATACTCAAAGGTGGATATACTTTAGGGGGGAATTCAAGCTATAAGTTTGTGTAGACATAACGTGGCCCAGAAAAAAATCAATATCAGAAATGTGATCATATTTGTTTGTCTCATCTTGAGATACCAACTTTTTAAAGGTTGCAAAGCTATTGTACATACGGTTTGTAGTTTTGTTTTATTATCCATTTCCCCTCAGGCTGTACAAATTAATAGAATGCATTATAAAAAGCAAATACCACAAGAGAAATAAGGAAGCATAAAGAACACATATAGAAACTACTGAGACATGGTGGAGACCTAGAATAATATATGAGGCACTTTTAAGTACATTAAGGAGGTAGAAGAGGACATAAATAATCTTTGTTCCTGAGTATGAGATCATAAACTCTTCAGGAATTTGACCCCAGCATCTGGTAACCTGATCAATTTTATGAAAAACAAAATTGGTTTGAAGTCAGATGGGTAAAACCAACTGCTGTTAATGTGATTACTTTTTTCTCACATTGCCTAGGTCTAGACTAGACATCAGGTTTTAACTTCCCATAGCACTACCATGTATGACAAATGTATTTAAAAATTTAAAATTAGAATATATTTGGGGGATGTTGTAGTTTTATAAATTAGCAAACTTGTAGAAGGTTTTTTTCCACTCTACTTTTTTATTCAGTGATCAATTTACTGTTCATTATTATAATAGCACCACTATTTTTTAAAAGGTTTTATTTATTTTTAGAGAGAGGGGAAGGGAGAAAGAGAGAGAGAGAGAGAAATATCAATGTGTGGTTGTCTTTCACACGGCCCCCACTGAGGAGCTGACCCACAACCCAGGCATGTGCTGCGACTGGGAATTGAACTAGTGTCGACCCTTTGGTTTGCAGCCTGTGATCAATCCACTGAGCTACACCAGCCAGGACTAATAGCACTACTATTTTAGAATAAATTCACCACACCTAATCCTTATATAAGCTGTAAATCGAAGTCAAATTGTTAACTATCATCAAATGCTAATTAAACTATTACTGATTTTATGTAGCATATTATGCTTTAAGTATATATGCTTGGGATAACTAGCAGATGAACTGCCACTTTTAGATACTAATAATGAGGATGTTGGTTATATTTTCAACTTTAATTAACAAGTGTAATACCCACTTGCAAAGATATCATTAAAATAGTATCCAAAAATACACAGAATTAATAATACAGAGTTGGTTACTTAATATCCCTTTTAGAGTTTGACCTTTTCAAAATTTAGTCTAGTATTTGGCCATAAAACCACCGAATTTTCAAAACTTGTTGCCTAAACTTACCTTAAAACCTATTTCCTTGAAGTGTTTCTGTTTTATTGCAAAGGAACATTTCACTAATACTACTATACCAACTACAAAAACAAAAGTAAATGTGTGACATGTAACTTCTAGTATTTAGTCCAGAATGTAAAGAGCTTAGAAATAGCTACTCTATCTTCAAAACCAATGGAGAGTGAATAAACTGAAAAATCAAAAATTCTTCTTACATCTACCAAAAAAAGCAAGTTTACAGGAGAAACTATTGCCTCCAAATTGGAGAGTTTAAAGGACAGACACAAGAATTACAACTTACTCAAGCAGAAATCCATAAGCACAAAACCCCCTGGGAACTAACTAGTCCCAGAGTAGGAAAACCTAAACTTTGACGAATTGCTAGAAGCCTAGTGACAAGAAGACTAAGAGTTAAGAACTCTAGGAGTACCCACATATATGAGGCCCTTCCATTTTTATGAGATTTACCTCCAGGAACTCTACCAGGTTTTCTCCATGAATAATCAGAGAAAGATTTTCTTCCACTTTTGGAAGAGGGAAGGGGAAAAATAACCAATTTGAAATTCACCAGAGCATTCTATTATTCTTAACATAACCTTCCCTCAGGAGAAACTATATTTTATCAGAACCTAGTCTACCTGAGAAAAGGAAACACCCAACTTCAGCCTCATCAGGCACCCTTATCCCACCTAAGGTACATGGAAGTGGGGATTGAGAAGCTGTGAAGTTCACAGTCCAAAAGCACAGGCTCTCCAAAAGACTGAGACCTAATAGGAGGACTATAGAATGTTTTCCTTTCCCTCACATCTTACCACTATATTAATAAAGACCTATCTACATCTTATTCTTTTATATAATACATCATGTCTACTTTTCAACAAAAAAATATAACGCATACTGAAAGGCAAAACACACACACACAGAATTGAGGACATTGAACAAGCATCAGAACTAGAGTAAGATATAGTAGGGATGTGGAAATGATAAGTCCCAGAATCAAAAACAAAACAAAAAAAAACAATAATTAACATGATCAGGGGTTTGATTAAAAAAAAAGTAGACAACACGAAAAAAAGATACATAATATAAACAAAGAGATGGAAATCCTGAAAAAGAATTAAAATGTGCTAGAGATCATAAACACTGTAACAGAAATAAAAATGCTTTGAAAGGCTCATTAGTAAACCGGATATAACTGAGGAAAGAATCTAGGAGTTTAAGGGTATGAAAGTATAAACTTCCAAAGCTGAAAAAGAGACAGAACATCACTCTGGCTGGCATGGCTCAGTGTTGGAGCACTGGCCTGTGAATCAAAGGGTCACAGGTTCCATACCCAGTCTAGGGCACATGCCTGGGTTGCAGGCCAGGTCCCCAGTAGGGGGCCTGCAAGAGACAGCCACACATTGATGTTTCCCTCCCTTTCTTTCTCCCTCCCTTCCCCTCTCTAAAATTAAATAAATAAAATCTTTAAAAAATAGAGAACAAAGACTGAAAAAAGTAGAGCAGACAATTCAAGAACTGTGAGACTGTGAGACAACTACATAAGATATAACATACATATAATGGAAATACCAGAAGATGGAAAAAAAAAGGAAAGGCAATAGTTAATGACTGAGAAGTTCTGAAAATCATAGTCAGTCACCAAACCAGAGATCCAGGAAGCTTAAAAGACATTGAGAAGGGTAAATCCTTAAACGATTACACCTAGACATGTATTCTAACTGCAGAAAACCAAAGATAAGGATAACTTCTTGAAAGAGGCCAGAGGAAAAAATATCTTACCTATAGAGGAGCAAAAGTAAATTTACATTGACTCCTCAAAAAAACACGCCAGCAAAAAGATAGTAAAGTGAAATATTTAAAGAGTTAAGAGAGAAAAAACACCAACCTAAAATTGTATAACTGCAAAATTATTCTTCAAAAATGAAAGAAATAAAATCTTTCTCAAACAAGCAAAAATTAAGTGAATTTGTTTCCAGTAGATTTGCCATGTAAGAAATGTTAACAGTTCTTTAGAGAAAAGTGAAATGATATAGGCCAGAAAATCAGATCTACATAAAGGAAGAGCACTAGAGAAAGAATAAGGGGAGGTAGATAAAGCTTTTGTTTTTCTTATTCTTAATTGCTCTAACATAAAACAGATTCTTCAAAATAATAATAGTAACAATGCATTTAATTATGTATGCTCATATATATATATATATATATGACTGCATATAAGTAAAATAAATGACAACAATGATACAGAAACAAAAGGATAGAAATTAGAATTATTTTATTATAAATTAATGCACTACCATGAAATGATATAGTGTTATTTGAAAATGGAATTGGGGAGACCCAAGATGTCTGCACAGTAGCTGGGAGCTCCATCCACTTGTTGCCAGATCCAGACCTGTCTTGCAGCCTATCCACAGAGTATTCAACTTGAAAATCCAGTGGAGAGTGAGTGAGAGCGGGAGTGAGTGAGTGAGTGTGAATGCAGATGAAAGCACAGGCCATGTGCGGGAGTGGGCAAGAACCAACCAGCCAGTGGGGCACCAAAGTGCGGGCTGCATGGGCTCTCCAAGTGGAGCGACTGCCACCACTGCAGCCCAAACCAGCACTTTTGGTGATGCAGAGCCAGGATAGCTGCATAGCGGTGCAGGAGCCACAGCACCAGTGGCAGAGGGAGACTACTGTAGAGGTGCTGGCTCCAGAAACAGTGTGGTGGGAGCAGGATCACCCAAGGCTGAAAAATCTCTGGAGGGAGCAGGGAGAGCATCCTATCACCACCCTGTATTATAGTATAGCCATGGGGCTCTTTCCAACCTATCCAGGAAAGATCCAGAGAGAAGCTTTATCTAAAACTGTCAGAAGCTCTGACAGGGTGGCCTGCCCCTGACCATGAAAGACTCTGTGGTTTTTGAGGAGAGAGAGCATGAGGAGAACAGGCTCCCCAGGGCATAGTGCTGCACCATGTGGGCCACACAGAAACTCTTCTAAAAGGGGAGCAGAGGTGAGACCTGAGACTCAGCAGGGACCCGGGGCTTGCAGGCACTTGTGCATGGGTGCAGCAGGTCTGCTAACAGAGAAAGCAGAGGGATAGAGTCACAGTTTAGGGTCTATAGGACCCACTGAGTATGGCTGGTGAGAAGGGAGCTGTTCAGAGTGGAGAACTGGGGCTTGATCCTCCTGTGAGAGAACAGTAAGCTGGGGTCTGAAAGGACAAAAGCTGAATGCTTGAGTTTTGCTGCAGCCAGCCAGATCCTCTCACAGACAGGTGAGCCCAACCCCCACATGAGGGATTACAGGCTCTGCAGATCAGTGAGGCCAGGTTCTGGAGCATCCTGCTGGGCACATTTCCACAGGGGAAAGAAAAAAAAGCTCTGAGAGGGCCCTTAACCAGACACTACAAGCTACTTGACCCTTGAGCCCTGATCCATTAAACCCAGTAGAGGAGAGAGAATTGAGACAGGCACAAGGGAGCTTTAGGAACTCACCCAGCCTCAGCGACCAGAGGAAGTTGCTGCCTGTTCCAAGAAGAAAAGAGCTGCCTCTTTTACACAGATTGGCCCCTCACAGGAAACAGTCAGCAAAATCACCAGAAAACATACATTATTGGAAAGGATCTGGGACAGACAAGATGTGTGGCAAGGGGATAGGAAAACACTCTCACTATCTCCTCTAAGACTGAATAGTGCCTTCCAGGAGAGACACAGGGGTCCCCCCTCCTGATCACACCAGAGGCCTCCTCTGGAGGCAGGTGGAGAAAGTACTGGCAATCCTCTTGGGTCATTAAAGGAACCACCCCTGGACCCAGGGCTGGTGAAAAGCCAGCAGGGCAGAATCATGGGGTCTAGCTGAATCTGAAGGAGACAGCTCCAGACTGTGGATCACTTGCAGCCTTGAAAATGCTGCCTAGGGCCAGACTGGGACACATCTAACATCACCAGGGGAAGATCCAGAAAGTGAAGACAATGGTGAACACTGGATTCTACTGAGATGAATTCCACCAGTCTTCTTCATCATTTATGTTACTTTTGCTTCTGCAAAGCTTGTTAACATTCATTTCTTTTCCTTTAAGTTGGTGCATATTAGATCACTGGTATTTATATTATGGTTTATTTCAAACCTCATATTTTACACCTCCCTTCTCTTACTCCATTTTACTTTCTTCCCACCTCTTATTTTTATTTGAAATTTTATTTTCTCTCTTGCTATGACTTGTTTTTATTTGGCACTCATACTATATCTCCCTGCTCCAGGCTCTCAAAACCATTTTTCTTGTCATTAGTCATCTCACATTCTTGTTCCCATTCTAAGATACCTTTATTCTCTCTCCACCTTTATCATCCTTAACTTGTTGGTTCTAGATACAGTGGTTGTTTTTGCATTTCTTTAATTTTATTTCTAGATCTTCACTATTTTTGTATTTCAAATCTCAAATAATTAATTGGGCAACGAGATCAAGGAAGAAATCAAGAAGTTTCTGGAAACAAATGAAAATGAACACACAATAACCAAAACATATTTGACACAGCAAAGGCAGGCCTGAGAGGGAAGCTCATAGCCATACAGGCCTACCTAAAAAAGATAGAAACATTTCAGATAGACAACCCAATCCTACATCTACAAGAAATGGAGGAACAACAACAAACAAAGCCCAGAGCGAGTAGAAGGAAGGAAATAATCAAAATCAGAGCTGAATTAAATGGCATAGAGTCTAAAAGAACAATTCAAAGGATCAATAAATCCAGGAACTGGTTATTTGAAAAGATAAACAAAAGTGGAAAGCCTTTAACCAGAATCATCAAGAAAAAAAGAGAGAGGATCCAAATAAATAAAATAAAATAGGAAAAAGAGGAAATTACAGCCAATACCGCAGAAGTAAAAAGGATCGTAAGAAATTACTATGAATAACAAATGTCCAGAAATTAGACAACCTGGGTAAAATAGACAAATTTCTAGAAACATGTAATCTTCAAAAACTGAATCCAGAAGAAGCAGAAAGCCTGAGTAGATCAATAACAACTAGTAAAATTGAAGCAGTAATCAAATTCCAGGCAAACAAAAGCCCTGGACTGGATGGCTTTACAGGCAAATTTTACCAAACATTTAGGGAAAAGCTAACTCCTATCCTCCTCAAACTATTCTAGAAAATTCAAGAAGAGGGAAGATGTCTAAACTCATTTTATGAATCCAGCATTATCCTAATTCTAAAATCAGGTAAAGACACAACAAAGAAAGAAATCTACAGGCCAATATCACTGAGGAACATAGATGCTAAAATCCTCTACAAAATATTGGCAAACTGGATCCAGCAATATATTAAAAATATCATACAGCATAATCAAGTGGTATTCATCCCAGGGATGTAAAGATAGTATAATATTCACAAATCAATAAATGTAATACACCACATAAACAAAAATAGACAAAAATCACATAACCATTGAATACATGCTGAAAAAGCATTCAGCAAAGTACAGCATACATTCATGATAAAAACACTCAGCAAAGTGGGAGTAGTGGGATCATATCTCAACATAATAAATGCCATATATGGACTTCCGGCCAAGATTGAAGCACAGACAGATACATTTTATCTCCTCGCACAACTAAAAGAAGGAAAACAACAAATTTAAAAATAAAAAACAACCAGAACTGACAGCAAATCAAACTGTATGGAAGTGCAACAACCAAGGAGTAAAAGAAGAAACATTCATCCAGACCAGTAGGACAGGTGGAGACAGGCAGCCTGGCAGAGAGGACTCATGGCAAGGCAGTGACTGGAGGACCCGGGTGGGCAAGGCAGTGGCTGGAGGGATGGGTGGTTCCACATCTGTGTGCAGATAAACCAGGAGGAACAACTAGGGAGTGAGACTGACTACACAACCCAGGGTTCTAGCATGGGAAATAAAGCCTCAAAACCTCTGACTGAAAAAAAACCTGTCGGGGTTGAGGTGGTGGGAGAAACTTCAGCCTCACAGGAGAGTTTGTTGGAGAGATGAACAGGGTCTTAGAATATACACAAAACCACTTACCTGAGAATCAGCAACACAAGGGCCCAATATGCTTATGGTAGCTGTGAAAGTAGCTGAAAGCCAGCAGAGGGCTGAACATGCAGCATTGTTCCCTCTTGGGCTCCTCCACCACACACAGCTCCCATACTGGCAAATACTATGTAATAGGCAAGTTGAGACAAAAGAAAAAAATTGGCCCAAATGAAAGAACAGATAAAATCTCCAGAAAAAAAAATGCAACTAAGCAATGAAGAGATAGCCAACCTACAAGATGCACAGTTCAAAACACTGGTGATCAGGATGCTCAAAGAATTAGTTGAGTATGGTCACAAAATACAGGAAAAAGTGAAGGCTATGAAGTGTGAAATAAAGGAAAATGTACAGGGAACCAACAGTGACAGAAAGGAAATCTGGACTCAAATCAACAGTTTGAACCAGAAGGGAGAAATAGGCAAACATAAGAGAATGAAGAAACAAGAATTCAAAATAATGAGAAGGTTCTTAAGCCTAAGAACCTTCAGGACAACGAGAAATATTCCAATATCCAAATCATAGGGGTGCCAGAAGGAGAAGAGGAAGAACAAGAAATTGAAAACTTTTTTGAAAACATAATGAAGGAGAACTTTCCTAATACGGCAAAGGAAATATACTTCCAGGAAGTCCAGGAAGCTCAGAGAGTCCCAAAGAAGTTGGACCCAAGAAGGAACACACCAAGGCACATCAGAATTACATTACCCAAGATTAAAGATAAGGAAAGAATCTTAAAAGAAGAAAGAGAAAAGGAGACACTTACCTACAAAGCAGGTTCCCATAAGACTATCAGCTGATTTCTCAAAAGAAACCTTGCAGGCAAGAGGGGCTGGAAAAAAGTATTCCAAGTCATGAAAGGCAAGGACCTACATCCAAGGTTGCTCTATCCAGCAAAGCTTTCATTTAGAATGGAAGGGCAAATCAAGTGCTTCCCAGATAAGGTCAAGTTCAAGGAGTTTATTATCACCAAGCCCTTGTTGTATGAAATGTTAAAGGGACTTATCTAAGAAAAAGAAAATAAAAAATATGAACAGTAAAATGACAACATTCTCACAACTATCAACAACCGAACATAAAAAACAAAAACTAAAACTAACCAAACAACTAGAACAGGAACAGACCACAGAAATGGAGGTCACATGGAGGGTTATCAGCAGGGGATGGGTGGGGAGAATATGGGTAAAGGTATAGGGAACGAGTAGCATAAATGGTAGGTAAAAAATAGGCAGGGGGATGTTAAGAATAATATAGGCAATGTAGAAGCCAAGGAACTTACCTGTACAACTTATGGACATGAACTAAGGGGGGGTGGAATGTGGGTCGGAGGGGGTGTGTAGGGTGGAGGTGAATAAAGGGGAAATGGGACAACTGTAATAGCATAACCAGTAAAATATATTTAAAAAAATGAATGAATACCATATATGAGAAACCTACAGCCAACATATTATTCAACAAGCAAAAGCTTTCCCCTAAGATCAGGAACAAGACAAGGGCATCCACTTTCACCACTTCTATTCAGCATAGTATTGGAAGTTCTAGCCACACCAATCAGGCAGGAAAAAGAAATAAAAGTTATCCATGAAAAGGAGGAAGTAAAACTGTCATTTTCTTAAGATGACATGATAACCCTGTAGACTCCACTAAAAAAAACTACTGGACATAATAAGTGAATTTGCAAAATAGCAGGATACAAATTCAATATTCATAAATTAAAGGCATTTTTGTACTCCAACTATTTAACAACAGAACAGAAACTAGGGAAATATCCATTTTACTATAGTAACAAGAAAAATAAAGTACCTAAGAATAAACTTAACCAAAGAGGTAGAAGACCTGTATTTGGAAAACTACAAAACACTGAAAATAGATTAAGGAAGATATAAATAAATGCAAGCATATATCATATCAATGAATTGGAAGAATTAACATCACCAAAATATCCATACCCAAACTAGTCTGAAGATTCAATTCAATCCCTATAAAAATACCAATAAATATTTCAGATTTTGAACAAATATTCCAAAAATTTATATGGAACCATAAAGGATCCCAAATAGCCTTAGCAATCTTGAGAAGGAACAACAAAGTAGGGAGGATCACAATACCTGATATTGAACTATATTATAAAGCCACTGTAATCAAAAGAGTCTGGTATTGGCATAAGAACAGACACATACAACAGAATAGAGAGCCCAGAAATAAACCCAGGTCTCTGTGGGCAATTAATATATGACAAATGGGACAGAAGCATAAAACGGAGTAAAAATAGCCTCTTCATTAAATGGTATTGGTAGATCTGGACAGATACATGCAAAAATGAAACTAGATCACCAACTTATACCATTCACCATAATAAGCTGAAGATGGATAAAAGACTTAAATGTAAGAGGGAACACTAGATAAGTCCCAGAGGAAAACATAGTCAAATTTCAGCTATCCCACACAGCAATATTTTTGCTGATATGTCTCCTAGGGCAAGGGAAATAAAGGAAGGAATAAATAAATAGGACTAAATCAAACTAAAAAGCTTCTGCTCAGCTACAGAATATATCATCAAAATGAAAAGGGAACCAATTGTATGGGAAAACACATTTGCCAATGATACCTCAGACAATGGTTTGATCTCCAAAATATATAAAGAACTCACATGACTCCATACCAGGAAGATAAACAATCCCATTTTTAATAACCATACTTAATATCAATGATCTATATGTACCAACTAAAAGACAGATATTGTCACAGTAGATTAAATTAACCAATTCCTTAAGGGACACAATTATCCAAAACTCACCCAAGAACAAATAGACAATCTGAATAGATTTATATGTATTACAGAAACCTAATCAATAATTAATAACCTTTCAAAACAAAAAGCACTAGACCCAGATGGGCCTACTGGTGAAATCTACCAAATATTTAAGGAAGAAATTATACCAATCCTCTACAATTTATTTCAGAAGATAGAAGTAGAGGCACTACTTCTCATTCTATGTTCTTCTCATTCTATAGTGTTCTCATTCCTAATTCATTCTATGAGGTCAGCACTACCCTAACACCAAAACCAGACAGACATTACAAGAAAATAAAACTATAGACTAATACCTCCAGTGAATATAGATTTAAAAACTCAACAAAATGTTATCAAACTGTGCCCAACAGTGTATAAAAGTAATTATACACCATGCCCAAGTGAGATTTAACCCAGGTATGCAAAGCTGGTGCAACATTAGAAAATCAGTTAATGCAATCCATCACTTCAACAGGCAAAAGAAGAAAAATCACATATTCATCTCAGTAAATGTGAAAAAAATTAACAAAACCAAACACCCATTCATGATAAAAACTCTCAGCAAACTAAGAATTAGGGGGAAGTTCCTTAACTTGATAAAGAACATGTATGAAAAGCCTACAGCTAACATCATACTTAATGGTGAGAAACCCAAAGCTTTTTCAGTATGATCAAGAACAAAGCAAGGATGTCTTTTCTCACCAAAGCTTTCCAGCATCCTCCTGGAAATATTAGCTAGTTCAATAATATAAGAAAAGGAAAATAAAAATACAGATTGAGAAGTAATAAATAAAACTGTATTTGCTCACAAATGACCTAGTCACCTATGTAGAAAATCTGAAAGAGTGTGTTTAGTTTTGTAAAAAACTATTACGCTAAGCGAAATAAGCCAGGCGGTGAAAGACAAACACCATATTATCTCACCTTTAACAGGAACCTAATCAACAAAACAAACAAACAAGCAAAATATAACTAAAGACACTGAAATTGAGAACAGGCTGATAGTGACCAGAGGGGAGGGAATTTCAGGGGAAAAGGGAAAGGATCTTCAGGAACAAGTATAAAGGACACATGGACAATAACAAGGGTGGGGTGGAAACGGGAGGGAGGTGGGGAGGACTGGGGAGTGGGCTGGGATGGGAGTAAAAGGCAGAAAACTGTACTTGAACAACAATTAAAATTTTAAAAAAACTATCAAACTATCTTCCAAAGTAAACATATCACTTTGCACTTCTACCAGCAATAGTAAGAATTCTGTTATTCCATATTCTTGGCAGTATTTGGCATTGTCGATGTTTTAGTTTTGGGCCATGCTGATAGGTATATAGTGGTATCTCATTTTAATATGAAATT
The DNA here is from genome assembly GCA_028533065.1 of Trachops cirrhosus. NCBI lineage: Eukaryota > Metazoa > Chordata > Mammalia > Chiroptera > Phyllostomidae > Trachops > Trachops cirrhosus. The sequence continues at coordinate 56,578,675 of CM052549.1, forward strand.
CCCTAATGACATTAGATATTGAGTATAATTTAATAACCTTAATCAACATCTATATACCATCTATATTGTGGCTATCTCTTTGGATCTTTTATTCAGTTTATAATTGAGTCATTTGTTTTCTTATTGTTGAGTTTTATGAGTTCTTTCTTCTTGAGTATTTAAAATCACATTTGATGATTCAAGCAAAAGTTATATTGCTGTCTAATGTGTGCTCAAAATATATAGAAAAACTAATTAAGTAAATCACATTTAAAAAGTGGGCAGGATAAAAGGAAATCAATTTTTTAAACATTACTCAAAATAGTAAAATGTCAATACCAGCAGACTGTTACATATGTAGACTGTGAAGTAGAAATATGCTTACTGTAATATCTAGGGCAACAACTAAAAACCTATATAATGATATATAGTCAAAAACCCTGTAATTAAATAAAGTGATACTCTAAAAAAATGTCCAAGTAATCCACACAAAGAAAAAAGAAACAGAAGAATGAGAAACAGAAGGAACAAACAAAAAACAAATAATAAATGGAAGGCTTATCACCTAACATATAAAAATGGCATTAATTTTAACTATTCTAAATATATAAATTAAAAGACAGATTGGATAAAAACATGATTAAACTATATGCAGTCTACAAGAAACTTACTGCAAAATGATTTAGGCATATTGAAAGGGTAGAAAATGCAAAGCTTTGCTTTTTTGAAAGAAACAAAAGTAACTCTATTAATATCATGTAAAGTAACTTCTGAGCAAAGAAAATTACCAGCAAAAACGAAGGATATTATATAATACTGAAAGGATTAATCTACCAAGAGATATAGTGATGTTACATGGATATATATCAAGCAGTTGAACATTAAAATAAATGTAAAAAAACTGATAGACTTGAAAACTGAAACCAAAAAAGGCAAGTCCACAGCTTTAATTAGGGTTTTCAATACCTATAACTGCTAAATTTATAATTAAAAAATTATAATTAAAAAACTTACAAAAAAGAAATCCTTAGGCTCAGGTGGCTTCAGTGGAAGAATCTACCAATCATTAAATAAGAATTAGCACCAATTCTACATAACCTCTTCCAAAAATTATAAGAGAAGCTAACATTTTCCAGTATTATCTTGATGTCAAAGTCGAACAAAAAAAGTACAAAAAGAAAAGAAAGAGAATTGCAGATCAATATCTTTCATTAACTTAAATACAAAACTCCTCAATAAAATATTAGCAAATTGAATCTAGAAATATATAAAAAGAATTCTTAAAAATGGCACCAAAAATAAAATTCATAAAAGATATAATAAATAAATTGGATTTTATAAAAATTAAAATTTTTTATCCTGTGAAGTCTTATTAAAAGGACAACAAAATAAACCATAGACTTGCAGAAAGTATTTGCAAACCACACACATAAAAATGGACTTGTGTCTACAATATATTAAAAGAGGGATAGGCAAAGAAATTAGTTTGATTATTATGTTATTTAACCAATTCTTTTCTCTTGTAGATTTACATAATGTAGCCCAATATTCTAGTGATGGCTTGTACTGTTAGGTATTCTGGAAGATAAGGTTCTGCCAACTAACTGATAATCCTGGTAGTAAAATGCAGTAGATTATTACAATTAGAACAGCCAAAAATATCATACTTCTCTGCATTCATCCATTACATAGTCTTTTCCTACATTGCCTCTGGGCTTTGTCAGCTTAACTTGGTCAATGATACATCTTACAGGCAGAAATTTAAATTAATTTCCACATTAAGGCTGGTCCCTTTCCTTTCTGCTTTTAGATCCTTGATACATATGAAGAAGCTGAGTTTTCCTATTAAGAGCAAATGATCTAGCAGGCAGCCAACATAAACCATGCTTTGAATGACACTATTTTAGACCATCAATCCCCAGGACAGTGATCAGAGTATTTAGAATGATCAGCAAAAGAACCACAAGGATGACTCCAGTCCATATCATAAAGAAGTAAAATAGTTGTTATATTAGGTCACTAATTTTCATAGTAGTTGGCATTGCAACAAAACATAACTATACAGCTTAATATCACTAAATATTTAAATCTTCATTCGACTTAAGTAAATGGGTTGAATTATATAGTTGAGTACCATCTCAATTCTAATTTTTAAAACCTTTAATAATTATACCATTCTAACTTTTTTGAATCTGAAGTTGGTCCTGGTGTCCCAAGACCAACTTCATTAACAGCATAAATGTAGATGATTTAGAAATTTGAATTAAGTGTGAATTTATTTGGAACCTACCTTGCATATTATATTTTAAGTTTGCCAATAATAATTTTGCCTTCAAATTCTACCTGCCTTCTTAACATCAAATGGTGAAAATCAGTAAATTCAGAGTTTACTCAGAAACAATTAATGTTTTACCAAATACATCTTTATACAAAGATTCTAGTCTTGAACCATTATGGACTATGAACTATTTTTCTTATCATCTGTTTGAAATCTTTTAAAGAAGAACCAACTGCCAAACATGGGGATCACCATTCTTAAAAGATTAAATGTTCATCTGTCATTTTAATTTTGTCAAATAATATGGTATTAAGAATAATCTGTGGAAATTATTATTCAAGCTATCAATTAGATCAAACAATCTAGTAAGCACATTAATAAAAAACATCCCATTTTGAAAAATCTTAACTATAGCAAACTTTAAAATATGTCAATCTCTATGCTCTAGGGCATAATTTGGCTACCAGCTGGGTCAGGAAGAAATTTTCCCCATAGTATAGTGTTGCCAATTACCACAGATGTAAAGAGAACAAGAGAAAGAGTCAGGGGGTTACACAACTCTCTATAACATCTGGTATTAGATGCTCTCTGAGTGAGAATTCAGGATAAGATAAAACATTCAATTGTTCCCGTATGTCAATTCCAATATTCCTATGAGCTCTTAATATGACACTCCCACCACAAGGGAGGGATTTCTTACAGAACAGATGTCACTTACAGTATTATGTGGACTCTGTATCTCAACAAATAATTGCTTGGCACTTCTGCCCTATGGCAAGGGTCTGAAAATGTGTTAGGGTAAGAACACAGCATAAAGCAGATGGGCACAGAAAAAAAGAAAGAGCAAGAGGATACTGAGTCTTAAATGCATGTGCAAAAGCCAGATGGGGGTATCGAAGCAGATGCCTTTCCCTATCTTCAGTAACTAAAACCCAAGATAAGAATTTTTTCAGCTATTAGTTATTTAGAAGTGCCACACTGAAATTTCTTTAGATGAATATGTGTTGCATAAGACTCCATTTTATTAAAACAAAGAAACCTTACTTTTTTTATTCAAACTGCAATTTCCATTTGAAATAAATGCATTTTGCTTAAGGTCTGAAACTGATATAAAACTCCCAACACCAGTGCCAACCCTCCTGGCAAAAAGAGAAAAAGGAAAAAACTAGGCTGGGATAAGAGAATGGACACAAAGACTGACAATGAGTGACAAAGTACAATTGAGATGTGACTTGCCTGAGAGAGACAGCAAGAGAGGGAAAAAAGTTCTTTTAAAATATCAATAAGAGAATCAAAGAAAGCAAGATCTTTTTTTCTGATAAAAGGGGCAAAGTTAATAACTGTGAAGAAAGAAGGCAATTGCAATATGCTCCAACTGTAAAAGAAGAAAAGAAGATGAAGGTAACCATTTTAAATAAGTTTAACATATGTGTAGCATTCACACTTTACATAATATAAGGATTAAAGTTTTTCAAACATTTAAACTATTTGCTTGAACAGCACACCTGACTGACTATCCAAATAATTGGGTAGAGAAAGGAAAGGACTGTTTTTGTCCATGAGAACCAGTGAATGAATTTTTACTTTAAAAGAAAAAAAAACAGAAAATCATTATTGCAGAAAAAAAGTTTGGGGTGGTTTGGGAGACAATATCAATATATTTCACTTACTAAAAGGCATTGAGTGATATCAAAATAAGAATATGCTTGAGGGTATTATTGATATATTTTTATAGCTATAATTGGATACAAGCAATAAATGCTTTGAAAATTTTCTAGACAAAAAAGTTATTTGGCCATTCAATACTGTCTGAAAACTGTGTGCCCATGTGTAGGAACATATCCAAAGATGATTCTTAAGGAAAATTCTAAGTTTTCCTTGCTAGTATCTCTTTGTAATTATTTTCATTTTAAGGAATATATCTTTAGCATATAGTATATGCTAAAGTGTAATCCTACCATATTCCTCTGTTTTCAAAGTTTAATAATCTATCCTCAATTGTTAATATGAAAAAATGCAATAAAGTCCTTATTGGGGAATATGATCTAAATTTTTTATAGCTTTAGTTCCACTGAAAAAACTATAATATAGGGAAAATTACCTAAGATTCAATCATTAATTTTTCTGAGTACTCAAAGCAAGAAAAGTTAGTGGAGTAAAGATATATACCAGGCAGCACCAGGCAGTTTAAGGAGTTTCGATTTTATCTTAAAGGGAACAGAAAACCCCTATTGTTGGTGTGTTTGCTTGTTTAGGGGAAGGTTTCCACAGTCATTTACATAGTAAAAGATCCCTAGAGATACATAGTGGAGAAGGACAATGGGAAAAAGACAGAAAACAAGAATATAAAATATGAAACATTATAGTAATACAGATGAGAAAAGATGATGATCTCAACTAATGTAGTGGCAGCAGCAATAGAGGAAAGTGGACAGATCTGAGAACTACTTCTGAGGGAGACTCTACAGTATGAGGGAGACTCAATAGTTGTTTTCAGTAAGAGCAATGACAGAAAGAAAAAAATGAAAAGATAATCTCTGTTTCAAGTCTTGCCCAAGTGTATGGATAAGTGTTCTGGTTTTGAAGTATAAAACACTGAAGAATGGTCAGGGTGTTTGTTTATTTGTGAAGGCATTGGGAGTCACTAGATTACTAATATAGTTTGAGTTGTATTGAGTTTGAAGAGGTATATAGATAGAAGCAGCTGGATATTTGTATATTAGTTAGATAAGGGTTATAAACAGAAAACAAATACTTATAGTTATCAGATTTACATTTATTGAAGTCATTAAAGCGGAGAAATTTGCCTGAGGATAGTCAGGAGAAACTCTTCTTGACTTTTGCCTGAAAAAAAGTCAAAAGAATCCCCAAAACATAATTTTAAGGAAAACTATTGTACAGATAGTTCATAAGCACCTACTGTGTTCTAGTCCCCAGAGTGGCAACTGTAAAACAAATTAGGTTCATTCTCCCATGCAGCTTACATTTTCAATTGTTGAGCCAATTAGCCAGTAAACAAATAAACAACAACAAAACCCCCAGCATGATAGACTATGTATTTTCAGATACTTTCAAGAGGTATCTGAAAATAAACAGTGATACCAAGTGCCTGGAATGGGTGGGATACTTTAAGGGAGGGTTGAGAAGGTGAAGCAGGCCAGAGAAAGTAGGAGGGCACACGACATGATGTTCAATCTCCCTAATGATTAGGGAAATGCCAATCAAAACCACATGAGATATCACCTCACAACCATTAGAAACTCTATTACCAAAAAGACAAGAAATAAGTGTTGGAGAGGTTGTAAAGAAAAGGGAACCCTTATATACTGCATGTGGGAATACAGATTCAGATTGGTACAAAAACTATTAAAAGCAGTATGGATGTCAAACACTGAAGAAAGTAATTGAGGAAGATACAACTAAATGGAAGCATATACAGTGCTCATGGATTAGAAGAATTAACATCATTAAAATGTCCATACTACCCAGAGCAATCTATAGATTCAAAGCAATTTCTATTAAAATACCAATGGCACATTTCACAGATCTGAAACAAATATTCCAAAAGTTTATATGGAACAAAAAAGAGACACTGAATAGCCCAGCTATCCTGAGAAAGAAGAACAAAGTTGGAGGAATCACATTACCTGATATTAAACTATACTACAAGGCCACTATAATCAACACAGCCTGACACTGCCATTAGAATAGACACATAGATCAATGGAACAGAACAGAGAACCCAAAAATAAACCCATGCTTTTATGGTCAATTGATATTTGACAAAGGTGGCAAGAGCATGCAATAGAGCAAAGAAAGCCTCTTCAATAAACGGTGTTGGAGAAACTGGACTGGTACATGCAAAAAAAATGAAACTAGATCACCAACTTATACCATACACAAAAAAAACTCAAAACGGATTCAAGACTTAAATGTAAGTCATGAAACCATAAAAATCCTGGAAGAAAACATAGGCAGTGTAATTTCATATATCTCACATAGCAATATTATTGTAGATATATCTCCTAGGGAATTGGAAACAAAGAACAAATGGAACTACATTAAATTAAAAAGCTTCTGCACAGGTAAAGAAAACAGCAGCAAAATGAAAAATAAACCCACTGTTGGGGAGAACATATTCACCAATGATACATCTGATAAGGGTTTAATCTCCAAAATATATGAAGATCTAAGACAACTCAATACCAGGAAGACAAAAAATCCAATTTAAAAATGACAAAGGACCTGAATAGACACTTGTCCAAAGAGAACATACAGATGGCCCACAGAAATGTTAAATAATGCTTAACATCACTGGTCATAAGAGAAAGGCAAATTAAAACTACAATGAGATATCACCTCACACCTGTCAGAAGGGCTACCATCAATAAATAAACAACAGTGCTGGCTAGGCTTTGGAGAAAAGGGAAACCTAGTGCACTGTCCATGGCAGTGCAGTCTGGTGCAGCTACTGTGGAAAACAATGTGGAGTATTCTCAAAAGATTAAAACTGGAACTTCCTTTTGACCCAGTGATGCCACTTCTGTGAATATATCATAATCCCAAAACACCAATTATGTATATATACACATGTATATGTATATGTATATGTATATGTATATGTATATGTATATGTATATGTATATGTATATATATCCTTATGTTCATAGCAGTGCTATTTACAATTGCCAAATTTGGAAACAGCCTGAGTGCCCTTCAGTAAATGAGTGAATGAAAAAGCTGTGTACATTTGCACAATATAGTACTATGCAGCAGGAAAAAAAAGAAACTTAGTTTTTGTGACAGCAGGGATAGACCTGGAGACTATCAAGTTAAGTGAAATAAGCCAGTCAGTGAAAGACAAATACCACATGATCTCATTTATATGAGGAATCTGATAAACACAATAAACTAACAAAGAAAATAGAAACAGAATCATAGATACATGCAACAGACTAATAGCTATCAGAGGGGAGGAGGTGAGCGGAACTGAATGAAAGACGGTGAAGGGATTAACCTAAGAATATTTATGCATAACACATGGACACAGACTATGATATGGGGAATGACTGAGGGAGAAGAGTGGGTGGGACTGGTTGGAGGTGGGAAAAGGGAGAAAAAATGGGCACAACTATAATAGTATAAACAATACAAAAAAGTAGTATGGAGATTACTTAAAAAATTAAGACTAGATCTCCCTTATGATTCAGTTATTGCACAGCTGGGCATTTATCCAAAGAAAACAAAAACATTAATTCAACAATAAATGTGTACCTCTATGTTCATTGGAGCATTATTTAGAATGCCAAGATATGGAAACAACCTAACTGTCCATCAATGGTTGAATAGATAAAGAAGATGTGGTATATGTGTATATACTACTCAGCTTTAATAAAAGAATGAAATCTTGCTATTTGCAAAAACATGAATGGATTTGGAGGGTATTAGGCTAAGTTAAATAAGTCAGATGAATAAAGATAAATACTGTGATTTCACTCATATGTGAAATCTTGAAAAAGATACAGACAAAAAGCAAAAAAAAATGTATTAAAAAAATAAACAAACTCATAGAAAACATATGAGTGAGTGGTTTCCCGAGAAGAAAGGGGTTGGGAATCAGGTGAAAGGGTTAAATTATAAGGTGTTGGATACTCACTAGATATGGGGGGGAGAGTGATCACTTTGTAGTGTTTATAGATGATGAATTATAATATTGTACATCTGAAACTTATACACACATGAACTCCTTTATTAACCTTGGAATAAAAAGAGGAAATTTAGACACAGACAGGCACAGAGGAAGACACAGGGAGAAGAGGGCCATCTACAACCAATGGAGAGAAGCTTTGGGGTCAACCAACCTTGAGGTTACATCTAAAATTTCCAGACTCCAAAACTGTGAGATTGTAAATTTCTGTTGTTCAAGGGGAGTAAAAAAGTAGAAGGCACCATCTCTAATCCCGACAAAGTAGAGTGGGGAATAGGCACTCTGACAGGCAAAGGGAAACTTTTGTAATTCCAACAAAAAGGAAGGAAATTAGAAGTTAGTTTTCTCTCTAATACAGCTACCAGAAAATGAAAAGTGTTTCTGCCAGAACTGCTGCTTGCAATCAGACTGTACAAGTCTCAAAAAAAAAAATAATGCTTTGAACCTAAACTTTAGGAAGTTAAAAGGAAAGCATAAGGGGTTGGGACTGTTGAATCTAGTGAGAGAAAACAATTAATACACCAAGGAAAGACATTTCCTTAAACCTTTCACTCAATTTCTTAGCTTATATAGTTATATATTAATATTAAATAATATAACTTATAATGAAAATATATACTATTCCTATTTTTCTCAATTATTCATATTTGAGATTTTACCCACCTGGTCAATTAGCACACATAGACATTATTCATCTAGTGAAAGCTACTAGAGCTAATTAGCATCTATATATCTGGACTCACATATTTAAAAATAATTGAAAATGAAGATAATGTTGCCACTGAAAATTAGCACAACAAAGTTATATGTTAAGTACCTACTAACTTTTTCTGCTTATACCCATGTTAATGAAGAATTAAAAAATACAGTGTATAAAGACATATTTAAAAGGCTAGTAGCAGAATAAGACAAATGGAACAATTTTTTATATTCTAAATAATTACAAAAGACTTTGAAAATGTAGTTATTCATAACTTCTTTCCAGCTTAAAATTTCTATCCATTGCCTCTATCTTTGGTGCCAATGCAACCAATAAACACAGTGTATGGTTTATAAACCTAATTACTATCTTCAACTAAGAAAAAGTAAATCAACATTATTTCTTTAAAAATAAAATAAAAAAGGCAGTTTACTGGAGGGCACAGAGACAGGAGAGAGGACAAAGAGGCACCCACACAGGGGCTGTAAGCACCTACGCAAAGCCCTGGTGAGTGCACACTCCACCCCATGCATCCAAAGGCACCCGCCCAAGCCTGCGCCCCCAATCCAGAGAGAGCGTGGTTTGGTGAAAGTCTCGGAAAACACAGTGTTGAAAAAGGAAAAGGCGCGGGCACTTCCCAGGACCTATGATGCCCAGGCTGTGAATTTGGGGGAAGTGGGCGCCCTTCAGGATCCGAAGAGCGTGCACCCCTGAACCCGGAAAAGGGGCGGGCGCTCCGCCGGATATCAGAACACACGGTGGTGAACTCCCAAGGACGCACATACTTGCACCCAGCCCCGACACACAGGTCCCTTCCGGGAGGCACCAGACGGGCTGGGGGAGAACGTGCGAATACACTATGAACAGCATGCCAGAGGCTGACTGAGTCCTGAACGGGAACAGAGAAAAACTGTCTCCAGTAGCCCCTCAGAGGGCCGAAGCCAGCTAAAAAACAAGTTTCGCCAGTCTGAAACCAACAATAGGTGTGTTTTTTTGTTTTTGGTTTTGTTTTTGCTGTTTTTTTGTTTGTTGGTTTGTTTGTTTGTTTTTCTTTTTGTTTTTGTTTTAATTATTTTTAAGTAAGCTTTTATCTTTTAATTCGTATTATTTTATGATCTATCAATTCCTTATGCTTCTCTTTCTGTCACCCTAGTCTTGACCCTTCTCCCTTGCTTTCCAAATTTATCTCTTCTGCTTCCTTCCTTCCTTTTTTTTTTTGAACATGCAAGTAATTGCATAATTGTATAACCATTATTTCATTATTCATACATCTTTTACTTTTATAGTATTTTGGTATTCCTCTTCTTTTTGTATAGACTTCTTTGCTTGGCTGATTATATGCTATCATTTGATAGGTTTCCCCTGTTCTCTCATTTATACTATATTGCTAATATACTGTCCTCCATTTGTGTTCCATTAGTACAATACTCTCTATTCCTGAGTAAAAGGCTCAATACTCTCTATTCTTGTTATCTAGATTTCATAGATTCTGTCATAAGATTGTTGCTCTAATATTACCGTAAATAATAGCTATTACATACAATTGTTAATAATTCACGACACCCATTCCAGATCTTAGCCCACTTCACAGTTTCCTGAACTCTATTACTATAGTGGTTAACTCTATTCTTTCACACACTCCACATATTTACTACTATTTACTCTCACCCTACCTCAGAATCTGACTTCCCACATCCTCAATGGTTTCTAGAGCCAACTCACAATCCTTTCCTTCCCAAAAAGAGTCTTAGCTTCCTTCCATCCTTCCTAAAAAGTGGCAAGTGGGGTGGAAGATCACAATTAACACTATACATAGCCAAAGTATCTCCTATCTCCTCTCTACTAGCTGCTACTGTAAATATCATAGAATACTCTCTTGCTGTCTTAAACCATTTTGCCTTGCCCCTCCAATTGATCACAAAAAAGAGTAGGTGGAAACTGTGAACACCTGGTTACACGAAAGAGACTGCACTACAGAATCTCACAGGTATTCTACCACAGAAGTTCACACCATAAACCTAGGGAGCCAGAACAGATCAATTTAACAACCTGACGCTAGCAAGAAGAGTCTCATGAGCAATGAGAACACAAAGGAACAATCCCCAAATGAAAGGAAAGGAGGAAGCCTCAGAAAGAATGATAAATGAAATAGAGGCAACTCAACTATCAGATTCTGAGTTCAAAGTAATGATTATCAGGAATTTCCACAAACTCTCAATGAGTTTCCAGAAACTACAGGGAAGCTACAATGAACTCACTGCAAACTATATCAACCTGAAAAAGGAAATAGAAACTATCAACAAGGGCCAAGAGGAAACGAAGAATACAATTTCAGAACTGAAGAACACAGTAGAAGGAATCAAAAGCAGGATCAATGAAGCAGAAGATCGGATCAGCGAGCTGGAGGACAAAGTAGAAAAAAGCACCCAGAAAGAGCAAGAACAAAAAAAGAGGCTCAGAAAGAATGAAGAGGGATTAAGAAAAATGCAACACAATATGAAACGTAATAATATCCATATAATAGGGATACCAGAAGGAGAAGAAGAAAAGCAAGGGGTAGAAAACCTACTTGAAAAACTAATGACAGAAAACTTCCCTAATTTGATGACAGAAAAAGTCATACAAATCCAGGAAACACAGAGAGTCCCGATCAAGAGGAACCCAAAGAGGCCCACCTCAAGATACATCATAATTAAAATGGCAAAATTTCAAGACAAAGAGAGAATCTTAAAGGCAGCAAAAGAGAAACAGGAAGTAACATACAAGGGAGCCCCAATAAGACTAGCAGCTGACTTCTTAACAGAAATGCTCCAAGCCAGAAGAGAATG
>CM052549.1:56590666-56634688 GCA_028533065.1 Trachops cirrhosus
GAAAGAATGTGACCCAACTTAATTTTGTCTCAGTTGATACATTATTTATCTCATAAAATTACCTGGTCTGCAAATGTCAAACTTACAAAAATTGTTGTGGCAAATGTTATGCACATATATTGTTATGTAACTCTATGAGTGACCATTTTAAATCATAATGGTGATGATGTGAATATATTTAACACTGTTACATTAATTTACATTGATTACTACTTTATTTTAGTCATTAACAACTACAACATTTAATAATGTGTTATGTAAATTTAAGATAATTAAACTATCTTTTTAAACTGCAAGATAACAAAGCTATAGCATATATGTACCTGAAGGCATTATGAGGGCATATTATCTTAAAATTCTAATAAAATATATTTTGGTCAATTCCATGATGCACATTTTCAATTAGGTATGAGAAATTTGAAGAGGTAAGTACTGGTCATAATAATTCATTAAAAGGTTCAAAAAAGAGACAAAGAAAAGTTGAAAATAAAAAACAGTTCTCACATTTATGCAGGGACATTATAAAGTTAAAGGTGACCAGTTTTCTATGTTTCAAGATAAGTAAAAGGAAATTAGGCTAAAATTATAGGCCAATCATTGTTTAGAACATTAATATTATAACTACTCTAGATGTTGCAATTTATTACCCAAAAGATTATGTAATTCTCTCAGCTTCATCACCTAAAATAAGGCAGACCCTGAGGAGCAGGTACTTACTGATTAATAAGAATCACAGTGACAGACTGTCTTATGCTTGAGGACTCTAAGGGAATAGGTGATTCCCACTCCTTCCCCTTCAGCTTCAGTGAGCCAATGTCCTCCATTAGTAAGCTCTTGTGCTATAAAGCTAGTTCACAGGGGAGGAGATGCTATGAGTCTCAGGTATACAATGTGTTATTCAGACAACACAAGAGGGATTAGGCATCTTCTTTAGGTCTCATGATTATGAAATTAATCATACTTTAGATGAATGGTATAAACCATGGCCACCATTTCAGTCCATCCATTGCTCATAATCCAAAGGTAATAGCTATATTTGCCTAGGTCCAAATCATGCATTCCTCACATTTACAACAAAAGGGATTTTTTTTTAGGGGAAAGAAATGCCTTCATTCTCATTTTTATTTTTAAGTTTTTACAGGCAATGCATAGCTGTCACTTTATGTTTTTCAGCTCTATGACTTCCGTAATTTCCATCCCTTTTATCAACACTAGAGTCAGAGGAACTTTTAAAATGTGTAAGGTATAATGCCTGACATAGGCCCCTTGACATAATTTTCTTTTCTGTTATTAGTCTGTAATTAATTTAAAAGCCATGATTTTAAGAGGTCATACAAATTGACAACTTCAAAACTTGTTCAGCATAAATGTAAAGGAGATTTATATCTAGAGGAAATGATAAAATCCTACAGTTTATTTAATAAATTTAGAACACCCAAATTACAACCAAAAATGGGATCTGGCCCTAGATCTAGAAACTGATTCTGTAACTGCAATTTTTTTACTGTCTTCTCTTCTTAAGTTTTACTTCAATATCACAGTAAATACCCTTGACATACACTTCTGGATTTTTCCTTTTCTGTATCTCAGATCCTTTACTTGCAGCTCTCCTGCCCTTTGACCCCAGAGAAAAGTACTTGCCAATACTGGAAGAAAAAGATGTAGGAGGTTTTTAGCAAACCAACACAAGTAATATGTTTCCACCAAAAAAAAATTATAGAAAGAGAGCAAAGGGAGACAGGACAACAGACATTCCAGACAAAACCATTAGTGTGTATGCAATGGATAGTTTCTAAAAAGACAGAAACCAACAGAGAGAGAGGAGAAAACATCAACAAGAGGAGCTTTTGCTGTGCTCCCCACTTAAAACACAGATAGTGTTGAGTGACCTCAGCATGTCAGAAATGGTGACTTGACAAATATTCTTGCAGAACCCAGTGCATGATGGGTGGCATAAGGTAAATTTAGCTTAGGCTTTGTGACTGAGACCCATGGCCCACTAGCACTGATGGCTGATGCTGCTTCTGCCAAAAGAAAAGGCCATGATCCCATTAGCCTCAGAACCAGCAGCCAAAGCCAACAGGAAGCCTGATGGTGAGGCCAAACAAGGAGCATCACAGAAGGAGTCATCCAGGTGAGGGGACATGTGGACATATAAGCTTCACCTCACACCCATGAAAGACAGTGTTTACCAAAAAGAGAAGATTCCATCTGAACGCAACCTTTACATTGAAAGGCTTCAAAACACCTTTCACTGGAAAGCTAAATTTTTATCCCATTATTCTTTTTCCAATTAGCCATTTCCTCCTCCCTCATCTCTTATCACCCTCATCCCCCAGTAAGATATGAGTATTGGGAGGGTAGAGGTGAACTCGCAAAATATTTGAAATCATTATAGAAAAGGAAGAGACTACACTTTTCTTATAATGTTTATCCTTTGACACATTTTCAGCAACATGAAATTAGACACTCCAAGAGGCTAGAATTTCCCATATAGTCTCTCTTCATTCACATTCAACACAAGCTGGCTCATGATACTGCCTAGAAAGAGTGTTCCATTGATTAAATAAGCCTGTTGTTTTACATACTTAAAAAAGTTAAATTTAATTTTCTAAATAAAGAAATATTTTTTGAAATTTATATCACAATGTATTATCAAGAATTTTCATAGTATTTAAAATGTGTTTATCACAATATGAGTCTCTAAAGCTTAGAATCTTTTTTACAGTAGTGTGCATCAACATTTTACAGTCAAAAGTATGAGCTGTCTAATGGCTTCAAACAGACCTTCAAAGTGGACAGTCCTTCATAAAGTCAGGCAAGAGTATGGCCCTCTCCAGGTCCATCCATGCTGTCCCAAAGGCTAGTATTTCCTTCTTTTTTATGGATGAGTAGCATTCCATTGTGTAAATGTGCCATGGCTTTTTTATCCACTTTTCTACTGGTGGGCATTTGGGCTGCTTCCAAATCCTGGCTATTATAAAAAAAACCCTGTAATGAATATAGGGGCACATATATTCTTTTGAATTTATGTTTTAAGTTTCTTTGGATAAATTCCCATAAGTGATATCACTAGGTATCATAAGTGGTATCATAAAGCAGTTCCATTTTTAATTTTCTCAGATAACTCCATACAGCTTTCTGCAATGGCTGCACCAAGCTAAATGAAATACAATAAGCTAGTCAGAGAAAGACAAGTACCATATGATTTCACCCATATGTGGAATTGAATGAACAAAATGAACTAACAAGTGAAGTAGTGACAGACCCATAGATAGAGAGAAGGCTGATAGCTATTTGGGGTAGGGAGCTGGGTGGGGGGGTAGAGGGATAGAGGCAAAAAAAAAACTCATGGATATGGATAATAGTATGTTGCTTGCTTGCCAAGTGAAGGTAGAAGAGGGTATGGGGGATAAATGGTCATGGATGGAGACTTGGGGTAGTGAACACACAGTAATAAATGTAGTTATAAAGGAAAAAAGGATCTAGTCCTCAGCTTTACAAACTCAGAAATTTAATTTTTATCATATCACATAGTGTTGATTAGGCTCTGAGATTCTGGCATGTGATAAACCAAGGATAGAGTTAGCCAAATAGACCCATTGTATAAGGCAAGTCTGTCCATATATCACTCCTACAGACTCTGAAAACTATCAGTCATGAGTTAATTTTTATTTATTTTAAATTTAGAGGCTGATTCTGTTCCCAATCAGAAACAGAATTGTCTACATTAGAAAAATAACAAAGATCTAGAAAATGTATCTAGAAAATATATCTGGGTCAAACCTACTGCAAATGTGTTAAAACAAACTTGGCAGTCTTTAGTTTAATGAACAAAATTAGATAAAGCCTCTCCATCCTGAAGATACGTTTTAATAATTATAATCAGGGTATCAACTGGCAAAGAATTAACTAAGGCAATAAGAATAGGTATCATAATGTCCTCAGTTAATAGACACAAATTGGATGACTACCTGGCTTTTACTATTTTCTTAGAGACCATGTCTATAGAGCACCCCATCCCAATTCTAATAACATACTATTCCTTTTATCACTCTCTACAGCCATAAAAGCGAACTCCTGACTAATGAAAACTGAGCATAGTACTCACCATCACCTTAATGACCAGGCCAAGGGATGAAAATGTAATTTTGGCATATCTTTACCTGGAATTTTTCACCCTAGGACTGAGTAATGTAAGCCCATTTTTTGCCTAGATGGCAAGTTGTGATGATCTGGACCTAGAGGAATGAATTCTACAGTTTGCTGCAAGGGGAAGCTGGCTTCAGAACAAAAACAGTATGTGGATGAAAAATAGACATGTTCTTAACAATATTTGAAATTCTGGCTCCAGTTACCCCTGTTATTAGCTAACCTTCCTAGTAACAGGAACCAACAAGTTCTTTCTGTGGCTTAATCTACTTTTAGCTGGGTTGTTCTTACTGGAACTCATCTTAGTCCTCACTAATAAAGCTAGTGAGGAAGTGTAACCCCCAAGTAGGTAAACAATAGTAACTTTCAGTATTGTCATGGTCACACAACAATGCATCTTTCTAATTTTGGACAATTCTTAAAATCTGTGAGGTTCAGTTCATTATTTGCAAAATAGGACTTACAACCACTCTACTGGGTTATTGAAAAAGTAAGAATAATGTATGTATTCTTACATTATTAGCATGATGGTTTTCCCATAGCACCTGCTCACTAAGTCCTAAAAATTTACTGTTCTGATAAGTGAAAATGATGATGATGATACTAAAAGGACAAAACTTGTAGAACTCAGAATGTTACATGAGTTTTCCATTAAAAGTACAGCTGCTCAAACATGTTTTTAGTAAAGCAGGTTATAAGGACTTGAAGAGAAAAATGTAATAAAATCGGACATGATTATAAACAAAATATATCCATTACCTTAAAAAAAATGTTGAAGGTTAATTTATAATAAATAAGCATTTATAGTTGAAAGTTTACTACACTGTAATCAAATAGTATTTTTAAGAATAGGTTTAATATGAAAGTTAAAGTAAATATGATTAATATAGCTATTCCCTGACAATGGATGTAGCAATACTTTGGAGCCAATTCAAATGCCCCCACAATAATAAAAACTTTCATGACATCACCAAATCATGTAAAATTGCTATGCACCACACCTATGGTAAATAGTCTTTTTTTATTGTAATTATTTACCTTTTACACTAAAAAGCCTTCATAACAAGTTCCTCCTTTTTCATACTTGCACCCTATAAATTACAGTTCAAAAACTTGCTCAAAAGTTGCTATTAAAATATAGTATTTAAATTTAAAAATAAATTAAAGTGACTTACAGAAGTATACTGGTAGTCAGAAGAAATGGATTCTAAACTTGCCTCTACCACTTGCTGGGTATGTTCCGTCAAAAAAGTTATTAGCCTTAGGGTCATATACTCATTGTGCTGTCCTTCAAAGTTATGTACCCTAACCTCCCACCATGGCACAGAATTGCCATCTATAATACATTTGGTATCTATACACACTGAGTAGGTCCTCTACAAAAAGTAGTCTTCAAACAAACTTTCCAACCACTTTTGACATAATTATTATCTCTCACATTGAGCCACTGAACAAAGCAATACTTTAAAAGGCCCAATATTATAGATACAGCAATGCAAACCTAGAATTCTTATTCAAAGATAGCATCCTTTCTACACATTGCACCAGGTGTTTTTTGAGTGTTGGGTTGCTTTCAGAAAGCTTATCACTCGTAACCTTTCTACTTACAGGGCACACCTCAGTGAGTGGTTTAGATAGCCAAATGAGGTGATATGAAAAGTTTGTAAAATAAAAACGTTCTCATGTATCAAGTAGTAGTATTATTCTGATAATGACAATGATAAAAGGGAAGATAAAATTATGTATTTTGGATGCTTTCTTGCTCTAATATTTACATGCTTTTAGATGAGCAACTTACTAGGAATTTTAACCACTTACTGGAAACTGGGAGAAGGCTCTAAATGTTGATTCTTTTTTCTCTTCAACTTTTGAACACAGTTAAAATGTATGGATTTTCAGAAGTGATTTCACCTATTACATTTATTTAGAAATTATACCTATATATGTATACAGATATATACATTGGGAAAAGATAATAATTGACTTAAAGAAATTTCTGGTCTTACTGGGAAAAGTATTGGAAACATTGGTGTGTATAAAACTTACATGTGGAACTATGTATGTATGCTGAGCCCTGGCTTCCTGACTGAGTTGAAGTCTCCTCCCTTTCTCTTAATTGTTCTTTCATTTGAAATTGGAGTCCAGTTAAAGTTTGTAACACATTTCTCTTCTCTTCTTCTATTAATGGATTTGTAAAAAAAGGTGTGCTGCAAAGAAAAAAACATGCAAAAATTATTTTCTTTGTCACTTGACATTAAATATTGTAAAATAAATCTAGTAAATTACAGGGGAAGCATCTGAAAGAAAAACAAACCCGTTCTTTAAAGGTGTACTTCACCCATAAAGACACAATTCTTAATGTTCAAGTTAAAAAAAAAAGATGAGAAGAAACAGTTGGCATTCAGCTAACAATTGTGTTTGGAGATTTGTGTCTGACTTTGTTATTCTGAGCAAAGCCAGGTACCTGTCTCTTGGGATTATGTACAAAGGCAAGAAAAAAAAAGTGGACATGTACAAACCTCAAAGGTGACCGCTGGGTTAATAAAACAGTCTGTTTTCTGTTCGCCCACTCTCGCTCTCAGTGTGCAAGTATATTAAAATATGTCAAAAGGAACCATTCACAGTGCAAAAATAATTCAACTGCAAGTCACCATTTCCAGCTGGTGGAGTGCCTTAGTGTATTTAAGTTAAGTGCACTAACAAATGACCCATACATCTCCCTGGATGAAAGTTGTATCCTCATTAAAGGAGAAACAAACACAAAATAGGAACAACTGTCACATAGAAAAACAGACCACAATAGACACTGCATTCCTTCCACTCTGATTCTGACTTGTGCTATCACAGACTGAAGAGCAGTGCTGTCCTAGAAGTAACCTCCTAAAAGCCATGGAAGTAAAAGGAGAAAGCTGCTAGAGGAACTAAATGTGTAGCTAATGGTCACCCTTATTATTGTTCAATGTATCTGGGAAACATTTTTCTTTCTTTTCTCCCACCACATAAGATATTGTAACAATGTAAAGATTAAACAAACACACTCCAGGGAATTTAGAATTAGTGCTCTAATTTACATCTTTAAATAATCTCACTTTGAAAAGTTCTAGTTTAAACTTTCATAAGATAGCATGCCAACTTTGGTTTCTGGTTTTTTCCTAGAGAACTATATAATTGATATGAATCTCAATGAAAGAAAAAAGGGGTTAATATTGCTCAACTCTAATAATATTGTTCTAGTTTGATTAGTATGTTGCATATTATTGTAAGGCAAAAACATACATTGGAAGCTCCAGTCCTAAGCATAGCAAGATATGTAAAAAGGGCCTGTGCCTTCAAAAAGTGGATAATAATCTAGAATTATAAGGGAACAATATTTAAGAGAATATAACTAATTACAAAAGCATGGTAATAACAATTATCTGAAAGCTGGATAAGGAACTCCTCTGGTATACTTGCAATACCTTGGTTCTACTATTTTTGCAGCAGTTACCATACATTATTACAACTGTCTGTTTCTTCTATTGTGCCCCCCATAATAAAAGGCAAGTTCCTTAGGGCAAGATTTCTTATGTGTTGTTTCTTACATCGTTAGAACCCCCATTTCATACAGCTCTTGGCACATAACAGGAATTCAATAACTATCAATTGGTTGCATAACTAATTAAATATAGTTGTACAGATGACAATTTGTACCATACTTTGAACTGCCAATTCCTTACTGGAAGACATCAGAACTGTAATGGCAAAGAGGATCTAGAAAGAGACCAACAATTTCTGTCACAAACTATAGCCCATGAAAATGGATATACCCATAAAAGAACTACTCAACTTTGAATTATGCTTTAGACTAGAATACATAGAACAATCATTACAATGAAATTAAAGTCAAATATAGAAGTAAAATTAATAAGGGATCAGCAAATCAATCTAAATAAATTAAATTTTCAAGGCCCAGAGCAATTATATGAGCTTGGAAACAAAAAAAAAGTGTGTTTGAGGAACCAATGTTAATGATAAGGATAACTTAATAAAATGGGAAATAATAGATTTGGAAACCAAGAAATAATGAGCTTGATTTTTAGCCCCCATTAAATTTTCCAGCAGATTATTAAACAGCTGGTCTACAAAGTCATGAAAAATAAATAAATAAAGAATTCCATAGGAAAAATAGAGCTGGAGTCAAAAGAGTATTGTACAAAGACAAAAGTCATGGGTCCATGGACTGTGTATATGCCCCAGTCACTTCACTAATTTTTTTCTTTTCTCTATCTGTTGTAGGCTGAATTGTGTTTTCCTACCCCCCAAAAAGTATATTGAATTCTTAATGTCTTGTACCTGTAAATATCACCCTGTCTGCAAATAGAGTCTTTGCAGGTATGATTTAATTTCAAGTTAAGATGTAATTGTATTAGAGTAGGGTAAGTCTTTAATCCATATGTCTAGTGTCTTTATAGGCAGAGGGAGAAGAGACACAAAGAAGGCAGATACAAGAAAGAACACCATATGATGAGGGAATCAGAGATTGGAGTTGTACCAGGACAGAAGCATGGAAATCTATCTCTGAGCCTCCAAAAAGGAACCACTCCTGCTGACACCTTGATTTTTGGCTTCTGGCTGCCAGAACTATGAGAGAATAAATTTCTGTTGTTTCAAGCCACCCAGTTTGCAGTAATTTGTTATCAAAGCTATAGAAAACTAAAAAACCATTCTATAAAATGTAATTAGTGATGTATCTTCCTAAGGTGATTGTCAGGAGGATCATAATTCTTAGTTTCAGCAAAGCATTTCACAAAGTCTTTCATAATGTGTTCACTGAAGAAATAAATCAATGTGAGTTCAATTATTATTAATAGGTTCAAAGTTTTTAAATGTATCATTCCCAAAGGGAGCTAATTAATAATTCAACATAAACCTAATTTTTCCCAAAATTTTCACTTCTTGGTATATTGAAAATATCTCTCAGGCCTGAGATGTCTATATGTTAGGGACCTTTGGAGACAAACAGGAGTTTGGGAAACACCTTAAGTAACATTTTCAATGATGGACACAGAACCTTTCATTCACATATTGCAGTTTTATCATACTTAAAAGGACTTAGAGAATACATAGAATTGTTGCTGCTCAAATATGGGGGAAAAAACTAAGTTGGGAGAAATAACATTCACTAAATGACAAAGTCAGCATTTAAAAAATTAATAGTACCTTCATAATTATATCAATGTTATTCAGTAATCATTAATAACAACTTAATACTGTAAACACCTGACAGTTCTTGACAATTTAGTAAAGTCTCAATAAATTTCTTATTATTAATAGTGTGAAGGCATACAATAATGGTCCAAACCCACTTAAATGGGAAATATACAATATATCCTTTGAGTTCAAAATTTAAATACGTACAAGATGGGAAATGTCCAGGTTCATCATCAGTTCCTATGAAATAGATTTGGTGACTTCTGCTGTCCAAACAGTGTTTATGTGGTCTTGGTAACATAAACAAAACAAACAACAAAAGTAAGAACTCAGGATGAATTAATAGGCATGTGTGAGCCTGTGATAATTTGTGGAGAAGAAAGGTAAGAGGTCTGGTTTTCTAAAAACAGCAATTCTCTATTTTACATTTGACAGTGGTCTACATGGTGGAGGGAATTGAATGAAGTTCAAAAAGAGATGGAGAGCTCACTGCACATTCCCATCCAAACTTCAGAGAGATAAAAGGATACAGACCCCCAAGGCACATAAATGTGTGCCAGGAGAAGTAGATCTGGGTGACAGGCATTTCTTTTGCCTTCTAAAAACAACTGAACCTTCACAAAAGCAGCATCCAAGAAATGGAATAGCAGTAATAAATGTTAGAGACTCCCTCAGTGCAGACTGAATTGCAAAGAATAGCCACAGACATTTGAGGAACTACAAGGAATACACCATCTAGGAAGAGATATTGGAGCATTTTCACTCACAAAGATCCAAAGGAGACCCCAAAGATAAGTGAGAAGGGAGAACATTTGACAGAGGATGAAGCAAAGCCACCAAAAGAGAAGAATTTCCCCCACACTGATTGTCATTAGGCACTGGTGATACCCCAAAAAGGGAGGCAAGGGGAGGGCAAATTTAACACTGTTAAGTGTGGGATTTTTTGTTAATGAGACCTCTTTCCCAAGGCTGTTAGGAGTATCACATGCAACTGGGAACCTTCTGAATATAAAATGTATTTTCCTATATGTTGACTAGGGCACAATGCCTGTCATAGTCATCATAGAAGTAACTCAGGTTTTTTTTATAATTGAGTTCTTTTCCAATACAAGGTTTTAGACAGATCTGTATACCCACTGTATTAGTTTCCTGTGGATGCTATAAAAGTAATTACCAAAAATTTGGTGCTTTAAAAAATATAAAGTTTTTTCTCATATAGGAAAAATGTATGAAATCAGTTTCTCTGGTCTAAAGTCAAGGTGTCAGCAGGACTGATTCCTTCTGGAGGCTCTAGGAGAGAAGCTATTTCCTTGCTGTATTTGGATTCTAGACATTGCCTACATTGACTTGCAGCTTCTTTCTCCATCTTCTAAATGTGTCACAACAATCTCTGCTTTCAGGGTTATATGTTTTTCCCCCTGACTCTGTCCCTCTCTAAACATAAATGCAATTACATTGGGCCAGGATAATATCCCCATTTTAAGATCCTTAACTTAATCATGTCTGCAAGGTCCCTTCTGCCATATAAACTAATATTCTCAGGTTCCTGGGATTAGGATGTAGACCTATTTGAAGAGACCTTTATTCAGCATGCCAAACTCAGTTCAAAAGAAACATAGAGAGGGACTATGGTATAGAGTGAAAGCATAAACTAACTTTGCTTGCTTTGTAGACAGTTATAATGATTTTTACTGGCCAGATGCTTTTCTAAGTGCTTTACCTAAAATAATTCATTTAATCTTTACAGTGCCTTACAAGGTAGGGATCATTATAGTCCCCATTTTACTAATGAGAAAACTAAGGCACACAAGCATTCTCTGAAAAATGGTGGTTTAATTTGGAGAAGAAAAACATTATGGGGACATATTAGCTGTCTTAAAATATGTAATAAACTTTCATGTGAAAGGAAAGTAGTTTTACTTTAATGTTACCCCATAAAATTACACTAAAGCCTAATGTTGGAAATTGTATGGTAATAAAATCTAGTTCACAAACACAAAAAAATTTATAATTATTGTGATCCATCAATAAAAATAGCTGCCTCAAAATTTTGTAAGTGGTCAGTTTGTTGGTTGGAATGTTCAAGCACAGGCTAAATGACCCTTTATAGTCTGTGCTTTTTCACTGTCTCCAGCAAAGATATGCAGAAGCTTCACCTAATTTTGGACCTACAAACAAATTAATTAATATAGAACTCTATTTAGTCTGATTTATCCTGGGAACTATTTAAAGGCTATCTACCTATCTCTCTACTATGGGAGATTGCTTTTGGAAAATTACCTGAATTGCACAGGTAATTCAAGAAAGTCTCCAATTACTGAGCAGAATGTGCCTAGTATCTATATCACCATATGACTCTTCATCACATAGTGTCCAATGGTATTTATTGCACAGCTGTTAGTGTGTGTCAGAATTAAGCAGATAATTAGATAGCGCTCTATTTGATTTTTGCTACTTACAATATTTTCTTTGCTGAAAATGCAGAGCAGGAATGAAAGGTCAACTAGAGTTGACCTTTAATAAGATCTTACTACATAATGGTCATCATGTGAACCATCATAGGCAATCCTTTCCACACCCTGTCAGGCAAGTGTTGTGTAAAGAACGTGATGAGGCCAAGATTAAAACCCAAAGGGTCATGGAGCTCTTGAGCTCCCATTAACTGATAAACTGCCTCCACAACCTTTAACCACCTCCCTAACAAAAACAAATAAGTTAGAAGAAATATTAAAAAGTAATTACAGCCCTGGCTGGCGTAGCTCAGTGGATTGAGCAAGGGCTGCAAACCAAAGCATCGCAGGTTCAATTCCCAGTCAGGGCACATTCCTGGGTTGCAGGCCAGGTCCCCAGTGGGGACCACATGAGAGGCAACCACACATTGATGTTTCTCTCTCTCTCCTTCTCCCTCCCTTCCCCTCTCTAAAAGTAAACATATTTTTAAAAAAAAGAGTTGAATGGCTATTTCCAGAAAGTATTAAACAAAAAAAGTAATTACAAGTCTGTATTTAAATATCTTCTACAGATATAGTGAGTCAAAGATGGGGTTAGAACTTCATTCCCTAGATACCTGTGTTCCAAATGACTATTGATTAATTCAAATATAAAAAGCACTCTCAGTGTCTGAGGGCTAGCCACAACACTGAATTATTAAATATCATGCAAGAGTCTGTATAGGTGAGAACATTTTTTAAAATATGGTAAGTTTTTTCTCTTCCCCTTAAAAATGCCCCAAGGCACTTGTATTCATTATGGGCACCACAGTCCTGAAAATTCTCAGTTGAGGAAAAAAGAAATCCAAAATCCTTGAATTATAAGAGCACTAAAAGCATCTAAAATGGTAACTATTTTGCCCCTTTAACACCAAAAGATCAACTGATTTTTATTTTTCACTTAAAGTTGACCTTTTTTAACCCATGACAATGCCAATGTTATGGCCTGAAGCAATTTTCAGTGAATACCTTGACTTGGGCCAAGAATAGACATCTCACTCACCTGGTCTCTAAATCATTGTTTTATACCACAATTGATGGCCAGTCAAACAAAGAAAAAACATTTTTCAGTATTTAAAAAACACTAAAACTTTCTATTCAATTATTTCCTCCATTTCGAATACATTTAGAACAGCATAAAGTATTATAATTCCAGATTAATCTACAGTTATTCAGGTCTCACTAAAATATTTGCTTCAATATATAATTAACCAGTTGATTGTGTATGCATCACAAAAAGTTATAAAGTTTTCTTTTTATCAATTGACTGCCTCCTGGCATTTTTTCCTAATAGGGAAATTAATTTTAAGACAGTTTGGCACTTCTTTTACCTCCTTGATAAGGCGTGCACCTATGCACAATTGTTCCGAGTTACTCCATTATTTTCATTGCAATAAATGAGGTATATTTAAAAGATTTAGACATGATTAGTATAATCAGATAGTCTTTTTCTAACAAAAACAAACTCAATACTTACATATTATGAAAGATTACAATACCAAAGAGAAAAAGTCCAAAAATACAGTAGGAGGTATCTAATTTAGAGATTAAGAATTTATGGCTGTAAAGGTTGTGAGGCACCTCTGTGAGTTATTCAAGAGAGAATACAGATTCTCTGGAGGTTTTTAATGACATAAACAGCTATATTTCTGAGCTGGCTTAATAGGATCCTGTCTTACAGGTAGGCAGCATAATAAGATAACTATTTGTGGAGAAAAGGCAGATACAGTCAGGCTCAGGAATGTATAGAGGAAACTATTCAACAAAAGCTATATTTATATGAACATAATTTAATAGTAGCATGTCTTATACTGTGCATTATGTTACCATAGTTTTATTTCCTAGGCAGCATTGATCTTTAATATTTCATGAAAAAAGAATCAATATTACTATATATTAAGCACTTGGCTACGCACTTTATATCTGTTATCTCCTTCACCATTTTCAATAAGCCTATTGGTTAATGCTTGTTATTGCTATTAAACAGAGAAACTGAAACTCAACCAGTACAAGTAATTTGCCCCATGCTACACTTCAGTAAGTGGAATATTAAATCTAGATCAGTCTGACTTCAAAATGTATGCTTCTAAACATCTTTATTATGTAGTAAAATAGTCTGAGTAATAATTGAGAAAAACATGAATCCAGCCAATGCAATAGATCAGTAAAGAGAAATTAGCTAAAAACCAATAGAAAAAATGCATAAATACTTGCAAATGATGTAAATAACAACATATAAAAATCTAAGAGAAACAACAAAACAAAAATTATAAATTAAACACAAATGTAACAAATTTTTAAAAAATTACATGAACTAACTTATTATTATACTTTTAAAAACCACTCATCACTGTAAGAGAATGAATTTTATGGTATGTAGATTATATCTGAATAAAAAATTTTACAAAAAGAAGAGTATACTACCAATTGATGTGGGCAGAAAGGAAGTGAAAGGAAGACTACTCACTGACAGTTTGAATGTAAATTAGAACGTTTTTTTCTTGAGAGTAATTAAGCTTTGTTATCAAAATTCTGATTATATTTATTTTAAAAGGAACTAATCAGAGATGTACCATTAGATGTATATACAATGAAATTTATCATAGTTGGGTTTATAATAGACACTCCCAAAGAATTAAAACAATGGAAACTTAATAAATCCAGAAACTTTCAAGTATACTTTCATTTAACCATAAAAAATCATGTTTCAGAATACTTAATTACATTGGAAATGCTAACAATGTTAAGCAAAGAGAAAAAACTACCAAAAAAATTTTTTTAAAGAAACTAAAGGTTAGAAAGAAATTAAACCTGTAATAAATGGTATGACAGAAGAGATATTTTTGCAAAGATGTATTGGACAAGATAAAGGAAGCTGAAAAGGTGCATTTGGGTTTAGGAATGATTCATTTATTTGCTGTTTGACTGTGAGATAAAATAGGGACTCAAGGGATTCTGGCTTTTTCTGTTTATATTATCTCTATATGTCAGAAAAGAAGATGGAATTGTTACTCCGTATCATTTTCCGTCAGATACATCAAGGCTATTCCCTCCAAGAAGCTTTGGCAGAAGTTCTTTTCTCTCCCTGGACCTTTCTTTCCCCAGATTTTGACCTGGTTGGTTCCTGATGCACATTCCACATTCCTGTCCCTGGTGAAAACTCACTTACTAAATAGTAAGGCCTTTTCTGCTACAAAAAGCAGCATGGTCATCACCTGTAAATTGGTTGGGAAGACAGAATCTCACACTACACTCAAGACCTGCCAAATGCAAATCTGCAGTTTAACATCTGTAGATGACTCTCATGCACACTGAAATTTGAGAAGATCTGATTTTATAGTCTGTGAGGGAAACTTATACTGATTTCCTGCATCATTTTATCTGTATCTAATACAGTTTCTCCCTGCTTACATGTAGTACCATTAGGACAAAAATATTTTTGTCTTTTTGCCTCTTTTTCCAGTTCTTAAAATTGTTCTTGATGCAGAGTTGTAACCCAATAAATGTTTGTTGAGTGAAAGTACATAATGGGGAAAGGAATGCCTCAATAATTTTGATTAAATAAATACCATTTAATTTCCTTAAACTGTCTAAATTACTGTGTCTTTGGAGACTATTTAAAATGGAGACAGGAGCTAACAGATTAATATTCCAGCCCAACACATTATGTATAAATAATATTTATGGTTGCATAATAAATCCCACTTAAGAATTTCCTGAAAAATAACCAATATTTAGCATGCATAAAATAAAAGTAGGTTCCTAATATAGTTATAGTATATACTAAAGAGAATTGAAAACAGGTATCTCAACAAATACTTGGACATAAATATTCATTGTAGCATTATTCATAATGGTCAAAACATGGAAGCAACACAAATGCCCATCAGCAGATGAATGGATAAGTAAAATGTGTTATATACATATACTGGAATATTATTCAGCCATAAAAATGAGTAAGTACTGATATGTGTTACAACAAGGATAAACCTTGAACAAGTAAAACAAGATACAAAAAGCCACATATTGCATGATTACATTTATATGAAATCTCTAGTATAGGCAAATCCATAAAAAGAAAAAGATTAGTAATTGTCAGGGGTTGAAGGAAGGGAAAAAGAAGTAGGGAACGCCTACTTAATGGTTATAGAGTTTCATTTTAGGGTGATTAAAATGTTTAGGATTAGCTAGTGGTGATGTTTGGATATCATTGTGAATGTACTAGAAGTCACTGAATTGTACACTTTAAAATTGCTAAAATGTTGAGTGTTATATTATGTGAATTTCACCTCAAAAATAAATAGAAGTAAATTACATTTTAAAAATGTACACCATTTAAATGTATTGACCTCTATCAAGCAATTTTATGTTACAGATTCATTATTTCAGGCATCAGTGTTCCAAATGATTAATGTTATGTGATGTTTATCTCTGCCTAACAGAGACAAAGCAGGGAAATATGGGAAAATAAATGAGTCTGGGACTTGACTAAGCCAGGATTCAGATTTCTTTGATCCTTGGCTAAAAGTCCTGATTGGCCCAAAAGGTCAAATGGAAAGGAAAAAGCAGTCAAGAATAAATCAGTAAAATTTAAAAAAATCATTAAAATTTTGATATTGGGAGGGAAGAAAAATAACCTTCTTTCTTGAACTAAAGAGAAAATTGATAACCTAATGTTCACAACAGGTAACAATTATATCACTATAGCTAGGTGCCCAGAATTTCTTCTCTCCAGGGAAAAGTTGAAAATAAATTTAGAAGGACTTTTCAGATGTACTGAAGCCACCAAAGGTTTAATTGTTGTTACAATTGTAAGGGTTTATTAAGATCATAAGGAAGTGTGGCATTAAAAGAGTTTGGATAGATAAGACCCCCTTTAGAACTTTAAGACTGTACTGTTAATTACATGTTGCTGTGACTAAGCACTTCAAAGGTGA
The DNA here is from genome assembly GCA_028533065.1 of Trachops cirrhosus. Taxonomy (NCBI): domain Eukaryota; kingdom Metazoa; phylum Chordata; class Mammalia; order Chiroptera; family Phyllostomidae; genus Trachops; species Trachops cirrhosus. Next base: position 56,607,435 of record CM052549.1, read on the forward strand.
CTTTTATGCACTATGCTATTATTCGATTTAATAAGAACTCCTTATGAAGTTACAGGTTAACAGAAGTTCTTTAGTGTGTTGAATGTTTAGAATTCAGAAAGCACTTCCCAACAGAAAATTGTCAACCATAGTGGTTGGGCTCTATGTCAGCAGCATACAAAGGAACTGGTAATCCACATATATCTGCATCGATAGTACTAAAGAACACACATGTAAAAAGATTCCATGGAAATACTCATTTGGCATTCTGGGATGTATACCATCTCTTCCCTCTGTGCATTACTAATGTTCATTTATTCATTCATCATTGGATCACTCTCAATAAGCATCACCAGTACCTGCTATGTGCAAGGCCCTTCATCAAGTCATCTCTGTTTCCACCTGCCAGGTAGCCAGCTTTCTTCAACTTGCAATAAGTCCCTGTGGCTTAGCTTATAAATTCCGTTATGGTGGGGTGTCTACAAGGGCAGGATATGATGCTTTAGGACAAGCAGACATAATGAAGGTTGTGGAGCAGTAAAACAAGATGATGACATGGGAACTATACATCAGTCTAGCCACCTATGCCCCTCTTTCCAATACTTTTCCTTGTGGTCAGCACTGGCTTTCAGGTAGAAACCCTCTAGGAAATGATACTATGAAGGCCAGAAAAATAAAATACACCTTTTCCTGGCTCACACTTCTCTAAGGCAGGGACCTGGATTGGAAATGCCAAGGAATAGTGTTTAAGCCAAACAAGTGTGCTAACGGAGATCTAAATATTTCTTTTCTCCCAATCTTCCTTATCTTACCTGAGAGCACAGACCAAAGATCATGAGGAAAAATGGGAAACGTGTGTGCATGTATATTCATAGGTATTAATGTATCAGGGCTTGTATGAAACAAAATCATGGGTTTTCTTGAAATTGCTGAACTCCTATCTTTAAAGAATCACAAGCTACCAACTAACAAAGACCACCACCTAGTGGTCCAAGCAAGATTATTGCACTTGAATAATATGCATTGAGATTCAAAAATATTGGGGTTTATTACAAGAATGTAAGGAAACACTGATACTTCTCCTTTGTCCCTTGGATTCTAACCTCCCATTTTCCTTTTATTCTGCAGTTGGCTTCTCTTTATAATTCTAAATTGTCACAAGAGCATTCATTTGCAGTTACTGTTATCTTAATCTTTACAATTAGCTATCTACTTTGTAACATTTTGACGTCCTCTTCTTTTATTTTATATCATAAACCTCTATGAGACATACCTGAAGTCAATTTCTTTAAACATCATTTTGTCATACCATCCTATTAAAAACTTGAATGCTTAAGTGAATCCTGCTGTTACCTTTAACCAGCCTAGCCTTACCCACATAACCCCACGGTCCACTTAGCACAATTAATTGCCTGCCCATTAGTCTACTTTCCTCACTGTTGCTTAGCACACCCAAATCTCAAACAAATCCACCGTTTTTACCCAGTTCTGAGTATTCTAACCCAACTCAAATTCTACCTTTTCCATTAGTTCTCCTCTACTTCTCCTGCCAAGCTCACTTCTTTCTTCTCTAACCTCTTACACTCATGGTTATTACCACCAACTTTACTATTTATCTATCTTATAATTGTTATATGTTTTATGTCTGCAAAAAATGTTCCATGGTTTTAGTACATCTGTATTTCCCACAAATATAAGCATGGTATTAAATATAACATGAGAATACAATAAATAAATGGCTAATTTAGAATGGGATAGAGAAAAATCTTGCAGTTAAAGTGCATTTAGTGGTCTGGCCTGGGGTACAAGGAAAGAAGAGGAAGACAACAGTGGGAAGGATTGTTGGAATTATATTCTATGAATAGAAAATATTAATTCTATCTACCTTTATCATGTAAAATAGCAATGACAAACTAAATAGAGAAGTATCCCTCAAAATCCCAGGATACATTTAAACATATTCCAAAATATATAATGGATTTAATCATAAAACTTTGCAGTGGAATTATAATTGCTCTGAGTGCAGTCAGTGAGAGAAGCTCACTTCTCACATAAAAAGAGGGGAAATGCAGGGGGAAAGGAATTGTTATTAAGCAAATAAGGAAGTGTTAACTTACACTCTAAGGTAGAACAAAGTTTTACTTCTTGGACAGCAGCAGAAAACCCACTCCAGGGATGTGAATTACAGACACAGGTAGGCAGCTACACACTTGGAAACAATAAGACCAAGAGAAAATTCTCTGCATTCAGACTCTGGCATGCTATTCAACCAACTTCAAATGTGAATGGAAATATTTTACCCCCAAAATGTGAATAATAAAACAAATAAAATATTAAGTAATCTACTCAAATGAAGAAGTCTGCAGAATAAGTAATGTGAACTTGAATAATCTCATTAAGCAACACCAGGATTCTATTTCTAGGGCAACTGCAAGTAGTTTTATAACTAGGCCTCCAGTAAAATAATTAGACTATTTTAAGGGAAGGCAGATGATTCTATCTTGAGAAGAGAAAGAAAATATATATATATATGCTTCTCCTATGTAAATTTCTCCCCCAATTCCTCAAACTGATATTTTTAAAGACATCATAGTAGGACAGATACTTATATGCTATATATATTTCTATTTTACCACAAAGAGTAATACATATGCAAGGCATTGTTCAAGATAATATGGAGGGAAACAAAGAATATAAATGCCAGAATCCCTGTCCTCAAGAATCTTACTGGGATGTGTCCTCTGTATATTTAATAGATAGCAAATAATTCCATGGTAACTTTATTGGTAACTGCACATATTATGCAGATAGTCTATGTTTTCACACCTTCAGAAATATTAAATGCCCACCATTGGCAAATGCTATGCTAGGCACTTTGGGAATACAAAGCAAATTGATTACTCAAATAACCCCGGAAAGTAGTATGCTGATAAGAAATGTATGGCAGGTATGTTTAATAGAACCAAAAGACTGCTTGATAGAAATGGTGGAATTTGTGATTCATCTTAAAGTACAGATATGGTTTAACTATGCAGAGTTGAGGGGTATTAGAGAAAACATTTCATGCAGAGAAATTTTATCATGTACAAAGGCACAGAGTTAGTATATCTAGGATGAAGATGGAATATTAATTTATTTCTTTAAGATGCATAGAACATGTTACATGAAACAATGGGAAATTATATTAGAAATCTAAGTTGTACTTAAACAATGGAAGACATTCAGTTTCAGATGAAGAAATTTGGCTCTCATCTGGCAAACAAGGAGTCATTAAAATTTTTGAGCAGCTGAGTGGCAGTTGTGCTTTAGGACAATTAATCAAATAGCAATTCATACAATAGTCTTGAATATAGAGGCATGGGGAATTCATTAAGAGACTATAATCCATTAGTTTAGACCAGAAGAAAAATTATTAGTATATACAAAGGTACCAAGACAAAATGGAAGAGACAGTCCAAGAGATTCCACAGAGATAAAATTGACTGAGATTACATACAAAGAGTAATCTAGAGAATGAGCTCAAACTGATTAGAAAAACTAAAAACAAAAAAAGAGTAAGGTCAGTAACAATGGGGAGTTGCTGACTTTACTAACATATCTGCAGTCTGATATGTCTTTCTGAAGGAAATATTCAGCTGAAAACTGCAGTGACAATTAAGATCACAGCTAAAGTTGTTGATTTGAAAATGATCTAGAGTGAGTAATTTCAGTAAAGTCAGTTATTTAACTGAGCAAACTGAAATACAAGAGCTTGTGCAAAAGGGCAACAAGAAGAGCCAATTTGGTATCACAGAGGCCCAGTAGAAGAATAGGGAGACTGTAAGAAAGAGTGACAATGAGCAGTTAGCACCCCATGTCCCCACCTTCCATGTAGTCCCCTCCCAAGATGGAGGTGGGAGATATATACTTTAGAAAAATCAAACCAAAAAGTTGCTCAATAAGAATGGCATACAAAAGAAATTTAGAGAAAATGAAACTGTGAGGTAAAATAATAATAATAATAATAATAATAATAATAATAATAAAGCTTGAAGTTTTATTAGAGAATCTATTTTAAGAAATAAAATTAGGATGCTCTAAAAATTATTAAAAATCTGTTTTAATCTTTATAAGTATATATAAGGGACTATCCCTCCACCAAAAAAGGGACTATCCCAAAATGCAAAAATTAAAAACTGGTAAAAAAAAAAAAGGGAGAGAAAAATAGGAAATGCAATATTAAGTAAACTGTGAATGTTTCAGAAAGAAAAATAAGGATAATAAAATAATTAACAAAATAATAAATCTATAATAAAGTTTCTAGAACTGAAGCTCAACAATTTATAATTTACAGGTATAAAAGTTATCAAGCTCCTAGCCAAAAGAAAGACATGTCACACTATCAAGAAATTTTAGTGAAAAAGGAACATAGGATCAGAACTCCAGATGAAATTTTTGTCTGTAACTCAGAAAGCTAGAACAAAATAGGCATAGGCCTTCAAAATCTGAGGGAAAATGACTTCTGGTCTAGAATTCTTTACCAAACTATTTATTATGCAAGTGTAGGGGAGGGAAAAAATCTCACAGACATGTAAGATTTTGACATATTATTTCCCTTCCATACTCTTCTGTTCTATACAGAATAATGTACTTTGGTCAATGGTAGGAGTATACAAAAAAAGGAAGAAAGTGGGATTCAAACAATAAATGCTGGGGATTCAACAGAGGAGAAAACAAAGTACACCTAAAGGACTGCCCAGATCTACACATCAACAACCAGTCCAGAGTGGAGCAAGAGAAAGGAGGAGTCCTGAAAATTACTGGGAGATGAGGGGCAAAAAAGAAGTGTTTCTATGTAGAGAAATAGTAATTTTAGGAGTGCAGAACAGTTCAGATGCAGAATTTTATCTAATTTAAATATTGCTATCACATTTCTTTATTTAGATTTCTAGCTTATTATTATTTTATTATCAACCTTTCTAAGTAATTTAGTTTTGAATGGAGCTTTTGAAAACAATACATATTTGGCCTTTGGCTTTTTATGCAATGTAATGATCCCTGATTTTAGTAGGTGAAGATAATTTTCCCAATCAATAACATTAAGGTAAAGTCTAATGTCTAAAAAAGTTTCAAACAATTACTCTCAATGCCTATACTTTCTCCAGATCAACAAGCAACTCATGTACAAGCACAAATCTGATGAGCATTCCTTGAGTAGCACTGGAATAGAGTTTTAGTACCCTTGATTTATAAGAATAAAATTATTTTATACAGCCAACAGTTAGATATATTCACATGTTTTATGATTTCTGTGCTCATCATTGTTGCTTGTAAAACCCACATTTCCTTTGGCACCAATTTTATTCTTGATAACTAATCTTTACTAATTGTATTTCTAAAAATAGATTTATTCTTCTCTAACCCTAGAGTAGTAATTTAGTTAGGCATAAAAGTTTAGATTGATAGCTATTTTCCCTCTACTACTCCAGTCTCTTCTGGTCTCTATTGTTGCTGATGAGTTCTTCATTATTCTAATTCTCATCAATCACTTTTAAGATACTCAATTTTTCTTATTGACTATTTTGCATTTTAATTCAGAGCATATTTAGTGTGTGCTTTAGAAAAGTTACATCCTTTGAGTTGCCTGTTTTCTAGTAGTTCATCTACAAATCTTTTCTTGTGGTTTCTGGCTTTGATTTTACTCAGAAAAAGCTTCAGAAACCCAAGCACTATACAAATTTCCATTTAAGTAAAAAAGAATAATTTGGGAAAAAAAACTGTTTAAAAGCAAGTGGGTAAAGAATATAAAGGTGACGTGTGGGTGTGTCTGTGCTAGAGAAGGCAACAAAGATGAGCTATAACATGATATGTGCATACAATGTGAGGGAAGAGTTGTTACTGAGAGATATAAAGGAAACAAGCACAGATTTATATTTTATTTCTCTTATGTTGCTTTTATATTGGCTTACCATATTTCAATAAGCATATAGAGAAGATTGGATGTCATTTGTGTATTAAAGATAATATAAATTGACTCCCAAGAGTCAACAATAAAGTAGTGAAACAGCAAATCTAGAACAGAATTTCTTTGTGTGTAATTTTTCTTGTTACTTCTGTGGTTCCCAATATTCTCACATTTTTATAATTTCTGAAGTTAGTTCTTAGCCAAATTCTGAAGAAGAGGTTATTATTACTTTAGATTTACTTCCCTGATGTTCTTCCCCGTCGTGGTGGTAGTTCCATACCATCTTCAATTTCAAGTTATCTTCATGCCTGCCCTCCTATTATAATGTTAGAGTCAGTGTTTTATGCATTCTTTTCTATATCATACTAGTCCTACCACCACACATTCAAGAACACACACAGGTGCACACACACACACAACTTGCTTGGCAAACTCCTTTCTGCCCACTTACAAATATGAAGCTTCTCTATAAGAAATTTCCTCTAACCAAGTATAGCTTAGGCATGCTGGTTTTTTTTATAAGTTCCCTATAATTGAATTAAGACATCCCTTATCATAAAGTGCTAACAGTTTGTTTTCATATCCGTTCATTAGCTACAATATGAATTTCATGAAAGCTGACAACTAATCTGTGTTTTTCACTCTTGCCAATCTAGAACAGCACAACAAATACATAAGCAAGCATAATATCAAATGGAAGAAATTTTATCAAATACAGAGAGAAGCAAATGAAAATGAAAATATGGTAACCAAACAAAAAATTAAAACTACACAATTAAAGTTTGATTAAACTCCAGTAAAAAGACTAATAAGGAAGAAGTGTTCAAAATTCTGAGTTTAAAAGATATGTTAACTTCCAGATAACAATTCCAAAAGTATAACACATTATTATTCACATCCTTCTCTTAGATATCAAATGATGAAAGAGAAATTGAAAAGCAATAAACCCACAAAGACAGGAGACTAGGACAGGAAACATTAGTTGATACAGTTTTTATCAAACTTTTAGAAGATAAAAGCAGATAGAGGAATTGTAAAAATCTTTGTTATAAAAAGTCTATATAGTCTATAATTTACAGACAAACCTCACAAATTTGAAAGTAATGCAGAAGCATTTATTTAAACTCCAGAATAGAATCATAAATGTCTATGTTATTTATCTAGTATTTCTATGTTGAATGAGGCTTTAGAAGTTGTCCATATCATGTTTTATACAATAAAAGACTTCTACAAAATGCTTGAAAACAGTCATGACTGGGCATCTCTCTCTCTCTCTCCCACCCCGGCCCCCACTGCAACATCATATTGTTGATTTGTATTGACTCTTATTTAGAAAAGAAAAAATCAAAGAATTGAGATGTAACAATAACAAAATATTTTTTAATAAGAGAAAGTTCATTTAGAAAGTTACAGAGGTAGTAGACATGAGCCAGCTGAGCTGCATAGGCTTAGGAAACAAGTTACAGAGACAGAAGAAGGACCTGGATGCTTAGGAGAGAGAGAGGCGAAGGTAATGTACTTGGGGGGAAGAAGAAGGGGAAAGAAAAGCAGCAGGCTTGTTCCTAAGAGTGCACACAAGAAAATCTGGGTTTAAAATTGGACTCTACCACTTACTAGCTTGGCTTAATTTTTCTTTAAACAGCATTTTTCCTCATTCCAGATTCTAGGTTTCAATAAGCAAGGATTTTTGCATATTTTGGTATTGTTGCATCCCAGCATTTAAAACAGTTATTGGCATATTTAGGCACTTCATAAATATTTGTTACATAAATCAATGAGTAAATGGTAATGGCAACTGAGTCATAGGTTTGTGGTGAATATCAAATGAAGTAAAACATATTACATAATGTCTTACACAAGTGACAATTCTGACTCCCTAAGATATTTTTTTATAAAATCTGTCATTTTATTTTATCTTTTAGTTGTTCAAGCACAGTTGTCTCCATTTTCCCTTCACCACTCTCCCCTACCCCACCCATCCTTACCTCCCATACTCAGTCCTACCCCACCACCAGTTGTTTTTGTCCATGGGTCCTTTATACATGTCCCTTGATGATCCTTCCCTTTTTTACTCCTGTTATTCCCCTCCTCTCTTGTCACTGACAGCTTGTTCTTTATTTCCATTTCTCTGGTTATATTTCGCTTGCTTGTTTTGTTGATTAGGTTCCAAATAGGTGAGATCATATGGCATTTGTCTTTCACTGCCTGGCTTATTTCACTTAGCATAATGCTCTCCAGTTCCATCCCTGTTGCCTCAAAGTGTAAGAGCTCCTTCTTTCTTTCTGCTGCATAGAATTCCATTGTGTAAATGTACCATAGTTTTTTGATCCACTCATTTAGTGATGGGCAATTAGGTTGTTTCCAGCATGTGGCTATTGTAAATTGTGCTGCTATGAACATTGGGTGCATAGGTTCTTTTGAATTGGTATTTCAGGATTCTTAGGGTATAATCCCAGCAGTGGAATTGCCAGGTCAAAGACAGCTCCATTTTTAGTTTTTTGAGGAAGTTCCATAGATTATTTTCCAAAGTTGTACCCCTTCATCATCATTCCCTTTGCCAAGATTTTGCCTAGATCAAACTTTCCCAAAATGTAGTACGCACACTACTTTATGATGTGATCATATAATTGAACTTTCCTTTTACTTTAATAGAGTTTATGTTAATATGTACTTATATAAAATTGTACCCATCACATCAAGACACATACCGTAATCTCATTTATAGTATTACTTATAAATAATACTCTACATGCAGCAAATACCATATAATTGCAGACAAAATACTGCCTCATAAAGAGTTCTCAAAAGTAGAAAAAAATGAATTATTTTAATTAGCAATGTTTAGTGTTTATATTTAAACACATTTTCCAAGAGAACAAGAGAGTACTTGAAAAAAAATACTTCCTCGAGTATTTCCTTTGTGTTTTAAATTATCTTCCACTACTCATAAAGAGTTTGCCAAGCAATGTCTTCACTGTTGTGACTCAGTGGACTGAGTGCCACCGGCCTGCGAACCAAAGTGTTGCCAGTTCGATTTCCAGTCAGGGCACGTGCCTGGGTTTCCAGCCAGGTCCCAGGTAAGGGGCATGCGAGAGGCAACCACACATTGATGTTTCTCTCCCTTTCTTTCTCCCTCCCTTCCCCTCTCTCTAAAAATAAATAAATAAAATCTGTTTTAAAAAGAGTTGGCCAAGCAATGATTAAATTAAGATGAGCCTCTGCCCTAAAATTACCCATTGCAAGTGATGGTTATTACAGTATTTAGTACCCTTGAAATATTAACACCTGTTTAAATATGAAGTGGCTTGGGCAGAGCTTTTGCTACATGGCACAATAAGTGGTAGAATCCAGGTACTTAATCATTGTTGCCAGTTTTGCACATCTAAAAATTTTTCTTTGAAGTTTTACTTTTGCTTGTGGTCTGTCATCACACTAGGTCATTATGTTTCACTTTATGCTTCAAAATTCTCTGGAGAGCATTTGATGCAGAGGTCAGAATGTTTTATTTTGTTTTGTTTTTATTAGAAAGTAATGCTGTTGACTAGATATCATCACGACATGCACAGATGGTTAGAGGGAAAGTGCAGAGCAACTGGCAACATTATTTTTAGGAGTTACTGACAAAAGTTGACTCTTGAGCCCTGGTTGGTGTGGCTTAGTGAATTGAGTTCCAGCCTGTGAACCAAACAGTCACTGGTCTGATTCCCAGTCAGGGCATATGCCTGGGTTGTGGGCCAGGTCCCCTGTAGCGGGGCACTCCAGAAGCAACACATGTTGATGTTTCTCTCCCTCTCTTCCTCCCTCCCTTCCTCTCTCTCTAAAAATAAATAAATAAAATCTTGTTTTAAAAAGTTGACTCATGTTTAAAAAAAATGTACATTACCAAAATTACTCATGGAAATAACTTCAAAAAGTGTAAACTGTGAACTTTCTTGTTATTTATACCACAGTATTCAAAAATACCATTTCTTAATGTTTTCTTAAGTATTTGAACAAATTCCTGCTGCTTTGGGATTGGACAGCAATGAAGTACTTGCCATTTAGGCTTACACTAAATAAAAAATACAAATGCAAAAAAAGATTAATGCTCCAAATTCAGGAGTTAGTTGGAATATCACCAATTAAGCACAGATCACGAAAATCTGAATTTGCTCACTGGTCAAGGTTTTTAAAAGTAAATAATTTTTACTGCTTCATCAAGAGCAATTCTTAAATATAACTGACATTTTTTTTCTTTAATCATGAGTACACAGTAGTTAAGAATGACAGTGAGGAACTCAGTCACTACTCGCAGTTTGGTGCCTGCTAAGATTCGTGAAAGGGCACCAGCAATTTTACTCACCATTGCATTTGCACCATCAGTGAAAATATGAAAACTGTGAGAATGATAAATAACACCATGCAATTAATATAAACATAATTTTGACATTGTGGGCCTTGTGAAAGGATCTTGTAGACTCCCTGGGGATCATTCTTTGAGAACGATAGCATTTAATCAACACTTAAACTATAGAATGTTAGTAGCTGGAAAAAAGTGAAAATTCTGTTTTAAAATGGCAAAATATCCTTAAATGTTATTGTGAATGTTTTATAATAGCTACATAAATTTAATCAAATAATATGTACCAGTTTTAAAACACATTTAGTTTTGTCTTATCTCACTTCTTGTTTTTCCTTTTTCTATACAATGCCAATTTTAGAGTTTTGCACAGCTATTTTTAAATTTTTCATGGGATAAAAAAAGAAATTTATGGACTAAAAACTGTCATAATATTTTAATCCTTACCTGAAGATAATTTTTTATTGATTTTAGAGAGAAAGGGGGGGAGAGAGAGAGAGAGAGAAACATCCATCAGTTGCCTCCCATATGTGCCCCAACCAGGAATCAAACCCACAACCAAGGTATGTGTATCGGACAGTAGTCGAAATAACTAAGCCACTCAGCCAGGGCAAATCTACCATAAATTTTTAAAGTGCCTATAATCTTTTAAGTTTTGTCAATTTTCAGAAGTTATATAGTGATAAATGTTGTGACAAATAGTGATTTATTTTATTTAAATTATAATGCTTTATGTTTAGAGTCCTGGTAACAAAAAGTCCAAACATTTATTTAACAAATAAAAAAATAATTTCATTAATTAGAAAAGTTCCTTTCCTAAAATTTTTTTTCTTGGAACATGTAACATAATTTAATCATTTCAATTAAGGATTTTTTATACCACTCGTGTTGATTTCCCCCAAAACTCACTCTTTTATTTTCTGACTGAATTGTACTTTGAAATAATTAAAAGAAACTTTTAGATTTTTACTTTTACCTGTTTCTCATTTTCTTTTATTTCAAGGTTAACCTATTAACTAAAACTTCATCAATAGCAGTTTTTTAGATGCCTAAGATATCTTTAAGATTTAATAACAATGTTTATGAGGTAGAATACCTTTGAATTCACAGACAAGGTAAAAGAGAAGAATAGGTCCTAAAAGGCAATAATCCAAAACAACAGAGAAAATAAAAAAGAACAGAGAAAAATAAAAAAAAGATTGACACAAACTCCTAATGTGTAATCACTGACAAGAAAAGCCTGCACACCAGCCAGGGGATAGCAGGCCAGACAAACCAGACTAAAAGCCTAGCTAAAAATAACTACCTCATTAGTTCCTTGTAGAAAAACTACATTCTAAGGATATCAATTTAAATGTGTCTGTCTGGTTTATAAATAAAAATATTTAGAAACAAAAAACTGCATACATTAAAAGAAATAAAGTCAATATAATAGGCTGAATCAAGTAAATGATCTATGTGAGTTCAGAAACTTCTTGATTACACAGTAGTAAGTGCTGTAAAACTAGAATGACAGTTTTCATCTTTAATATACTTAAAGCAGGGAGTCTATGCCTGGTTTCTATTCTATGCTAAAAATAAAAAGTAAATAACATACAAAAGGGGGAATGAAAAAAATAACATCTTTAAATCAATTAATTGTACACAAATTGAATCACTTATTTCCAAGTTAATCAGAAATATTACAGTGTGTAGAAAAGACCTGTCTTCCATCCCAGCTCCAACTCAAAACCTTCCCTTTACATCTGACATTTTCATGCAGTTGACAATTAATTTTACACATAAAAGGAAATATGATTATTTGTAGATCCCTTATTTGGGAGGAAAAAATGTTATGAGAAAATTTTGAGATTAATAAGATTGTGACCAATATGAAAGAAGTCCTGTGTTTTTTGTCTTTTATTTTTGATATATGGACATAAATATTTTATCTATCTATATACATCTTACAAATGTGGCCATATTAATGGAAAACAAAAGTTATGGTGTATATTCATAGTGGAGTGGCAAAAATGTAGCAACCTACACTTGAAGTATTAAATAATGTTACAACAGTGGTCTTTAAAACCAAAACAAATGTTGTATTTATTAAGCATCAGGAAAACCTCTTCAGCTTCTGTTCAAATATATTACACATTTGAACCCGGTCTCTGTAAGACTGATTTTAGACTATGAACATTTGACCTAGAATGCCATTAACAACTTATACATTTTAAAATCACGTTTTGAAATGTGGCAAAACTAAGATTGTAGTGAATTTCATTTCAAAGTCATACTATACCTCCTTTTATGCTGTATGTGGTAATCCTTGATTTTTTGCAGTGATGCTAAATGTTAATGAACAGAGCCAACATGCACCATTTCACCTGGAGCAATGAAAACATTAAAATCTCTTAGAAGCTTGAATAAAACTTTATTTTATAAATATAATCCATGTTAAAGCTCCACCGTTTCACTGTACTTTTGAAATAAGGGCACATGGAAAATATGGAAGCGTTTCCTTTGAGATGGCTAACTAAAGCTACAAAATGAGCACTGCACGGCATTTCCAAGGAACATGGTTCAAAAGTTGTACGATTACTACTAAGGTTGTTTTATTCTCTGCCACATTTGGAACAGGAAGTCTGTGTTGTTCTTGAAGAATTCTGAAAAGCAATGTCACAGTCTGATGACCTCTTCTCCTCATTAAAACGTTCCCAAAGACAGCGCTCTGCATGATGTTTTGTAGCTTCAGCAGCCATGAACTAATTTGTACCTCTTATTTTGATCATGCGCTGGTGAAAGCACCAAACAATATTTTTCTTTAAACACAGAGAAGTCTTTCAACAGCTCAGCATGCACTTCTACCCTCTTTTTAATCTTGAAGCACCTATTTATTTGCTCTTTTCACCACTAAATCTTCTTTGCTCCTTTCTGCCCCCTACAAAGCGCCTAGTTAAAAATCTTCAGTGTTTTCTCTTCATAGGCTTAACCATTAAAAGAGTATTAACATAAAAACAGAGATGAGGGCTTACAGATATAGTACAAGGAGAAATTGCATCTCTAATTCTCAACCCAGTTAAACTAAAATAGTGTTTATTTACTTACTACCTTTTCATAATGTTCATGATCACTAAAACTAATGTGAAAAAAACATTGCTTTAGGAATTAGTTTTTAGGGTTCCCTGCAAAACTGATTAGTTGATCACAATGAATACAAGAAGGCCTTACTTAAAGCTTATTAGTATGTACATTTCTTATTTATTTATTTTGCATATCCCTACACTTTCTTTGGTTCAATTACATTAATCCTTTCTATATATTCCTCTATATCACTGAGAAGGTCTTGAGATTATTGTATGCATTGTGTAGGAATTCAATTTTAAATTGTGCATTTAATCTACAGGAAAAAAAAGGGGGGGGAAGAACCATCATAAAATGACATTGTTAATAGATATGATTTTAAGCAGTAATATTTTGAATTGTATTAATGAAAACAAGGTCAAAAAATTTAATAATCAAAATATTGTTTTAAAGGTATATAAATTGGAGTTACATAAAATTTAAATATGGGAATATGCTAGCAACTTAATAAATTACTGTAGATGTCATCAAACCAGTGGTATAACTGCAAATACAACATATGTCTGAGATTATAGATCTAGATGAGGAGAAATCTTTATGTACTAATAAATTGATTCTAACTTCAACATGAAAAATTTATTCTCTCCAAATGTAGTTACTGATCATACTAGATTTCTCTTAAATAGGTCAAAGATAATAATGTAACACTTTCCATTAATGAATCATAGTATGTTTTCAAACTTGATAGAAATTTTAATACTAATACTAAGTTATTTTAAGTGTTAACTCATTGGTTTTCAAGTTTTAAAAAATCAATAGATTCTTCAGTGTTGTTTTAAATAAATATGCCATTTATCCAAATTGTTTTTCAATTTATTTGTAAAACTGAACATTTATATGAAAATAAGTGAAATACCAAAAAGGCATTGTTTCTAATGATATGATCAATATTTAATTTTGGTGACATTTAAAAATATTTTAACCCAGTAAAATTAACAAATCAATGTTATCAAAATAAATTATGAACTTTTAAGTCACCACATGCAATTAATTCACCGTTCTCTCTATTCCAAATTGCTCTAATGAATACTTTTCATTGTATTATCTGTTCCAATGGCAATGGAAAATTGGAATTTGTAAAAATTGTTTATTTTATGTAATATTTCTCAAAATTGATCAGTTTTGTTATTTAGAATTGTTTCTTCCATAAATTTGTCTTTGGTTAATTTAATACTGAACTTACTCACATGTCCTATTGTGTCTTTGTCATATCTTAAACATTATTTCTTCATAAATACAGATCTCAAAGTAACTAGCAATTGTCTAGATGATCTTTACTGCCAAGATAAAAATTTCACCGTTGTTTTAATTTGTCTTTTAAAATAATTTTTAAGAAATCTTCTGAGATATTTAACTCTAAGTTGTCTTTATGCTTCACAGGTCAAGTCTGAGACTTTGGGAACACCTACCAACCTATTCACTACCAAGGAAGTAAATATATATAGCACAAAGCTTGTTCGCTCAAGGGATGCTTTTCAGCCTTGTATAATAAAGTCAGAGACCTAAATAAGAAAATAGGCCCTGTCAAAAAATCTCTGGTGAGCTTGAGCTGGTTATTTCACTGCTTTGACTCTTAACTTTTATAACTACAAATAGGGTTTAATAAATATTTTCTGCAAGATGATTTAAAATGATGCATGTAAAGGACAAGGTCATCATTGATGCTAGCTGGTGGTAATTAGATGTTGAAAGTAGCTGTATTCTCAAAATCATTCAGAAATTTACTTGTACCACATAGACAGTGGAACCTACAATTAAGTTGTTAATGAAAATGGACTCTTCAGTACACAAATCACATTACCCTCTTATCAATTTATAAAATTTAAATTAAATAACTAGGACATTTTTACTAATAATAAACTTAACATTTGTGAAAAATCCTAAAAAGTGTCAAATAGTATGCAAAATGAAAATAATATTATACAAATAGGATTTCAGAAGAAACATTTGTCTATTTGTGTACTTTACACGGGAAAGAACTTCAGACAGGATTTCCCAAGATTTCAAGATTATATGACTAGCTAAATACAACATTAATTTGTTCTATGTAAATCTACCTTTCCAAGGCTGATAGATATCTCCCTTTACATATAGGATATATTAAATTAAAACCTGATACTGTCATAAAAAAATTGTATTGAGTTTAATTAAAGAAGATAAGCCATAATATTCACAATGAGTTCAAAATAAAGCTGAAATAAGACTTAAAATATACATGACATTTAATCTTCACAGAGAGTATGCTGATCTTGTTATAAGGTTGAAATATTTTCCAATTTTGTAAAAGCACAATGTTATCAGAAGTTAGAATTCTGCTTGGGTATATCATTCTATGTTCTATTCTGGCTTTTGTCCACTAGATGTCCCTAGAATGTCATATAGAAGCTCTGATCTCAGATGTGGCCCTGTTAGAATCTGCATCTACTATTCTTAATTGAAGTGAGTTCCTGAGATACCATGTCAAATGATTTTTATTCCTGAGCTCATTTCATGTTCAAAATTAACAAGCTACTAATCTACAGAGAGATGCAGTCATTTAAAGATTTTTGTCTAGGAGACAGAATATAACTTTGCCAATTTAAGAAGCAATTAAAGAACATGTATATCTTCTTTTCTGAAATGTGTTTAAGAAATCAAAGACCTGAAACAAGTTCAAAATCCTTAGAGAAAAAGTTCATAGCCTTGAAGAGGAGAACTCTTAACACAACTTTTAATTGTATTGATTTCAAAGGGTGAATAACATTTACACAAAATAGTTCAGAAAACTCTGGTAACAGCAGGAGTCTTATATAATTTGAACTTTAATAAGTTAAAGGAAAAAAGTAAAAGCTTGAATGGTCACCCAAAGCATCCCCACCTAACTCTAACTCACACAAAACCTCTGTAACAAAGACTATGAGAGACTGAAATACAGTAATTGCAACACAGAGATGTTCAATCATTAAGCTTGCAAAATGCTCTCTTTTTTCCCCCAAAAGCTGAGTGAGCCCATGTTACAGGATGATTCTACTTCTGACTGAAAAATAACACTCTCTGGGGTTGCTGTGGCAGATTGCTGCACTAGAGGACTGAGAATCTACTCTTCTAAAACAGTCAATGAGGATTCCTACAAGGTGTCTCAAAATGGAAGCACTCAGGCAGCATGTCTCTGCCTCACAGAGCAAGAGGTAAAAAGTTCAGCTTCTGAAGTAGAGGTGTTTCTGCCCTGAGCAAGAGAAAAAAATACAAGAGCATTCTGATGAATTATCTCCTACAAGCTAACCAGGCCTCCCAGGAACAACGGCCAAGTCTCAGCAGAGTTGACAGCCTCCATTCACTGCCCAGTACTCTACCCTGAATAGTGTGGGAACAATGGGGCATTCTCACTGCTCCTAACTGGTCCACAGCCTTTCAACTAACACTCTCTGTTCAACAGCCACTTCATGGTCAATCATGCTTTCTTTAATTAAAATTCACTTTTCATCTCTCTAGTTATTTATTGTTATTATTTATGAAGAATTCCAAGAAGGTAAGTAATGTCAAAAATGTTTAAACCATTGAGACTTGAATTTATTTAGTTTATAATAAAGGTTAGAAAAGTCAACCCAATCATAAGGAACAACTAGAACACAATTTAGTGATAAACTATAAGATCGTGGCCAGAATTACAACTGTAGTTCACATAAGCTTATATTGGTATCCTGGATAAGAAGTGTTTATAGAGGAATGGGAACATGAACTAAGTCTAAAAGGATTTGAGGAACTGGTAAAATTAAGGAAGGCAAAAGACAAGATGAGAAATCATCAAATGAAAGAACACAGATATTAAAATGATCATCACATAAGTAGAAGATGAGAAAAGCCAGCTGGCCAAACATCCAGGGACATTTGGACAAAAGTGAACATAACATCCAGAAAACTGGATTGTAGAAGGTTAAGAGAAACAGGTCCATAAGTTTAAAAAGCAAAGTGGAGTCTTTTTAATGTTCATGCTGAGACATGAGGCAGTAGAAGGAATGTTCTAGAAATACAGTCACAGCAGATTAACCTGTCAAGGCATCAGTGCAAAAATTTACCAAGAAAAAATATATTAGTTGGCTATTTAAAAAATCTGGGATTGTGTCAATAAAGACCAAGACCTGAGGATTTATTGTTGAATATAGAAAAAGAGGACAATGTAATAATAAAGTATGGTAAAAATTGAGATAAATTTTTTAAAAATGTGTCTTAGGAACAAAGTAAACTATAATTTAACATTTTCTTCACCAAAAAAAATCTGTATTTTCTACTTACTATATCATAGAATGAATAACACATTTCAATTAATGTGCCTATTTAGTGACTCTATCCTACAAGAAGATATTTTATGTCCCAAGACACTATCTCAACAACAATGAAGGAGCCTAGAATAAGTAGTGGATCCCTTTGAATAACCTGAATTTCTGCTGAGGACAATTTTAATATAGTTTCAAGCTATTACATCACTAATATAAATAACAAAAGAAGATATATACAATGTAAACTAATGCAATGACATTAGTGACAGTGTCTTAAAACATATGAATGCCAATATCTATTTTAAATGTATTGACTAAAGGAGTACGGTAGTCCACAGACCCAACCTTAGAGGCAAAATAATAAGTCAGGTAAAAATTTTTTATTTTCTCCCTTACCATTTGTGGCCTTCATTGAACTCTCCCCACTCTTGAGGCCATAGTATTGCAGTATTCCTGTCACTCAGCAAATATTTTATAGAGCAGCTAGGACATGCCAGCAGTATGCTATCCACTAAAGTCATAATGTTGAATAGGACATAACCTATGCCCTCAAGGGACTTTCAATCTAGCATCCATTTTGGACTGTCACCAAATTTCCCCCACGTCACAGATATCAGCCACTTATAAAACAATTATTCTGTATAAAATACTAAGCCACGTAAAAGACTTGAGAAAAACTTTACTACATAATCAATACCCTCTGAAAATTTATAATTAATAAATTAAAGAAGTACATGCATAAAAGTATATGTATTACATGTTAATTAATAATGTATATTAAATTAGTGAGTGCTATAAGACTTGTCCATGGGTTTGCAGGAGAGGTAAATTAATCAGGCAGTATGCCACCCCACAAAAAGTAAAAATTAAAGGCTAATTGCTAGTTCCAAATTTAAATTGCTTGAGTAATTTTAAATATTAGGAATTGTGAAAAAGAGCTGGAGTAGTCCAAACTGTTGTCTTCTCATCATTATGTTAATGTCATGAATAATAAACAAATTTTCATGGGTATTTTTCCAAATTTTTAATAATTTTTAAGAGCTAAGTAAAAAAAAAAAGAAAGCCTCTCTGTACCAATGTTCCCTAGCAAAAAGTTATAAGTATCTCCTCAAGTTAGAATAAATATGTTTAATCATCTTCTAAACAAACAAATTCGTTAGACTAAAATCATGCTTCATACAACTAACTGGATGAAAGAAAAAAAGGATAGAGAGTGTCTCTGTGTGTATGAATATGTTTAGAGTGTTTTGCTTTGCTGGTTCTGCTCTTTTCTTAATCACATACCTTAGAAAAGAATCATCATCCAAGGACTATGGAAGCACCACCACAGTCAAATAAAATTGGATTAACTACTTGCCACAGCCAGAAAGGCAATACCCATGAGGAACTATCAAACACATTTCCAGGGCAGTATGGAGAGCTGGTTATAGGAGTGGGCCTTGTATTCAGTGATTTTAAGGAATGATACAAAGGAGCAGCATTATTCTACACTGGATGCTATCAGAAAGTGCATGTGAGTCAGTAGTTGGGTATCGATTTTCTAGGAATTAGGAAGAGCAGTGAGTCTCAAGCAACAGTCACTCATATTAGCCAGAAGAGGGAGTTGCTTGGTCATTTTGGGGGTTTGCAGTGTTTTGTTTCTGTCTTCTTGTCAACATCAGAGTGACCTCAAGAAATGCTGGTGCTGTTTAGGATAAGCAGGAGAACACCAGGCCTTAGCTGTCACTGTCAGGCCAGCTCCCAGCTGACAGCTGTCACACCTGCTCTTTCTCAACAATTTTCTGTAATAAAAAGGTTATCCAAAAGATGAAAAAATTGTAAATCTTCAGAAGGAATTCTCCATTTTCTTCACAACTCCCAAACAATGACAATTACCTATGAATTCTGCTGGTCTCTAGGAATGTTTGCTTTAGCACTAAACTAGAAGATCTGGGAACAAAAGGAAAGGATCATATTTGAAGTGATGGATTTCTAAATATACTGATAAGGCTGGAGGTAGTGGAAACATTTTAGGGAACCCCCCATATTTTTCAGAATGTATCCCCATACATCATTGGGCCCTACCAGCTACAATTACATTACCTGACCCAGCAATTTGCCACAAGTAAGAGGACAAAGGCAGAAACCTGACCCGAACTAGACCAATCTGATTCCTCTACCCAGAAACTTGGACTGGGATTCAGAGAAGCCTAATGTGTTCTCCATGCAGTTGGAATTGTCACAGGTTAACTCGGGGGCTCTATAGATACTCTTTTTCCTACATGGCCCAAGGGTCACAGAAAGCCATACAATGGAAAAAGAATGAATCTGAACTGCAGAAAGAACCAGAAATGCAGACAGAAGCAGGGGTCTGACAATTTTCCATTCTTATATCTAGTCTCTTCCTGAGGTCCAGAAGCATTTGCACCTCCAAGTTCCCTGTATCTTTATAATAAATTCTCTATTTTCATTTAAGTCTAGCTCAGATGTATTTCTATTATTTATAATAATAAAAAAAAAAAACACCTCCAGGATTCTGGCCAAGATAGAAGTATAGGTACATAAACTTTACTTCCTTGTACAACCAAAGGAAGAATAACATCCAATTTAAAAACAAAAAACAACCAGAACAGTCAGAAAATAGAACAGTATGGAAGTGCAACAAGCAAGGAGTTAAAGAAATATTAATCCCAACTGGTAGGAGGGGCAGAGATGGGCAGCTGGGGCAGAGAGCATGTGGCAAGGCAGCAGCTGGTAGACCGGGTAGGCAAGGTGGCTACTGGCAGATGGGGCAGCCCCACATTCCTGTGCCAATAAACCAGGAGGAACAACTCAGGAGCAAGACACACTGCACAACCTAGGGTTCCAGCATAGGAAAATAAAGCCTCAAAACCTCTGGTTGTAAAAACCTATGGGGGTTACAGTGGTGGGAAAAACTGCCAGTCACAAAGGAGAGAGAGACCATCAGAGGGACCAAAGCGGTCATAGAATGTACACAAGCTCACTCAGCATGGAATCAGCACCAGTGTAGCACCTGGAAGAGTCAATTCTCTTGTGGGAAGTAGGGGAAGAGACTAAAAGCCACAGAGAGCCAAGCAAGTAACATTGTTCCCTCTTGGACCCCTCCCTCCACATATAGCACCACAACACAGCTACACAGGTTTCTCTGTCCTGGAAAATACCTAAAGCTCCACTCCTTACAACATAACAGGTACACAGAGAAAAGAAATATGGCCCAGATGGAAGAACAGATCAAAACTCCAGAAAAAGAACTAAGCAACAATGAGATAGCCAACCTATCAGATGCAGAGTTCAAAACACTGGTAATCAGGATGCTCACAGAAATGATTAAGTGACAAAATAAAGGAAGAAGTGAAGGCTATACAAAATAAAACAAAGAAAAATATACAGGGAACCAATAGTGAAGGGAAGGAAACAAGGACTCACATCAATGATTTAGTGGAAAAAAGGAAGAAATAAATATTCAACCAGAACAGAATGAAAAAAACAAGAATTCAAAAAAAAAAATGAGGAGAAGCTTAGAAACTTCTGACAAAACTTTAAAAGTTCCAACAACCGAATCATAGGGGTGCCAGAAGGAGAAGAGGAAGAACAAGAAATTGAAAATGTATTTGAAAAAAATAATGTAAGAAAACTTCCCTAATCTGGCAAAGGAAATAGACATACAAGTCTAGGAATCTCAGAGAGTCCCAAACAAGTTGGAACCAAAGAGGAATACACCAAGACACACCATAATTAAATTACCCAAAATTAAAGATAAGGAGAGAATATTAAAAGCAGCAAGACAAAAGAAGTGACCTACAAAGGTGTTCTCATGAGACCATCAGCTGATTTCTCAAAAGAAACATTGCAGACAAGAAGGGGCTGGAAAGAAGTATTCCAAGTCATGACAGGCAAGGACCTCCATCCAAGATTACTCTAACTAGTGAAACTATTATTTAGAATGGAAGGACAGATAAAGTGCTCACTAGATAAGGTCAAGTTAAAGGAGTTCATCATCACCAAGCCCTTATTATGTGAAATGTTAAAAGGACTTATCTAAGAAAAATAAGATCAAAACTATGAACAGTAAAATGACAACAAACTTAACTTACAACTATCAACAACTGAACCTAAAAAACAAAAACAACTAAGCAAACAACTAGAACAGAAACAGAATCATAGGAATGGAGATCACATGGATGTTATCAGAAGAAAGGTGGAGGGGAAGATTGGGGGGATAGGTACAGGGAATAAGAAACACAATTGGTAGGTACAAAATACACAGGGGAAGGTTAAGAATGGTATAGGAAATGGAAAAGCCAAAGAACTTGTATGTATAATCCATGGACATGAATTAAGGAGGACAATGCTGGAGGGAATGGGCATTCCAGGAAGAGGGAGATAAAGGAAAGAGAAAATAGTACAACTGTAATAGCATAATCAATAAAGTATACTTATACTTGAAAAACTCATAACTATCAATAATAAACAATTTAATGTAGATATAAATGTCGCACAAACCAACTGATTGTCATTCAGTATTTCTACTTCACCTCTGCTTCCTTTTATAGAAGCTTTTGGGTTTTAGCTGGGTACTTGATTTTCAAGCTAAAGGTTAAACTTTCCAGGTTTTGTTTGTAGCTAGGTGCAGCCATATGACTAAGTTTAGTATAATAAGATGCAGGTGTTTCTGGCCAAGATGGAGGCATAGATAGAAATCCTCTGCTTCCTCGCACAACCAAAAGGAGGATAACAACCAATCTAAAAATCAATAAACAACCAGAAGTGTCAGAAAATCAAACTGCATGGAAGCTCCCACAACCAACAAATTAAAAAAACAGTCAAACAAAACAACCAGATTGGTAAGAACCCAGGGTGAGGCAGAGGACCATGTGAGCGGGGCTGGCTGAACAGGAAACTGAGACTCAGAACTGACTGTGGACTACAGTGGTTGCTGTGGTGGGAGAAACTCCCAGTCTCACAGGAGAGTTCATTGGAAAATGGGCTAGAGCCGAGCAAGCGAGCTGCATTGTTCCCTCTCTGGCCCCTCCACCACAGGCAGCACTGCAGCACAGTAAAAAGGGTTGCCCTGCCCTGGTGAATAGCTAAGGTCCTATCCTCTTATAAGTTAACAGGTTCCCTGAGACAAAGAAATGGGGCCCAAATGAAAGACCAGAGCAAAGCATTAGAAAGAGAGCTAAGCAATGAGAAGATAACCAACTAATCTGATGGAGAATTTAAAGTCCTCAAAGTGCTCACAGAACTGATTGAGCTTGGTCGAAAAATGAAAAAAAACAAATGAAAGATACCCGAAGTGAAATAAAGCAAAATATTCAGGGAACCAACAATGACAGGAAGGAAACCAGGACTCAAAGCAATGATTTGAAACAAAAGGAAGAAATAAACATCCAACTGGAACAGAATGAAGAAACAAGAATATTTCTTCAAAACAAAAAATAAAAAATGAAGAGAGGCTGAGGAGTCTCTTGGACAACCTGAAACATTCCAATATCTGAATCATAGGGGTGCCAGAAAGAGAAGAATAACAGCAAGAAATTGAAAACTTATTTGAACAAATAATGAAGGAAAACTTCCCTAATCAGGCAAAGGAAATAGACTTCTAGGAAGTCCAGAGAGTCCAAAAAAAATTGGACCTAAAGAGGAACACACCAAAACACACCATCTTTAAGGTATCCAAGATTAAAGATAAAGAAAAAATCCTAAAAGCAGCCAGAGAAAAGGAGAGAGTTTCCTACAAAGGAGTGCCCATAAGGCTATCAGCTGATTTCTCAAAAGAAATCTTGCAGGCAAGAGGGGCTGGAAAGAAGTATTCCAAGTCATAAAAGACAAGGACCTACATCCCAGATTGCTCTATCCAGCAAAGCTTTCATTTAGAATGGAAGGGCAGATAAAGTGCTTCCCAGATAAGGTCAAGTTAAAGGAGTTCATCATCACCAAGCCATTATTATATGAAACGTTAAAGGGACTTGTCTAAGAAAAAGATAAAAAATATGAGCAGTAAAATGACAACAAACTCACAACTATCAACAAATGAACCTAAAAGAAAAAATGAACAATGAAAACAAAAATTAAGCAAACAACTAGAACAGCAACAGAATCAGAGAAATGAACATCACATGGAGAGATTTCAGTGGGGATGGGGAAGGGAGGAATAGGGGGAAATGCACAGGGAAGAAGCATAATTAGTAGGCATAAAATAGACAGAAGAGGGAGAGGTCAAAAAATGGTATACGAAACATAACTCAACGACCTTATATGTACAACCCATGGACATGAAGTAGGGGGGGCAGATGCTGGAGTGTGGGGGGCTGCAGGGTGGAGGGGTGATACGAGCCCCAGCCCGTAGTGTCCGCAGTGTCATGGATGAGATGAAATAAATTCACACTGACTACTGAGTCCTGTGGAGGGAAAGGGACAGTGCAACTTCTCTCTCAAGGGGAGAGCAAGCCTCAGAGCACCTCGGCCACCCTCTCAAGAGCAGAACACCCTGACACTTGCCTGGAGAGACTTTTTATTGGATTCAATTTGCATAAGAATACAGGGTGTATACACAAAGCTCATTAATCATTATCAGGCAGTAAGGATCAATAGATAACATACGAAGAACTCTGAGGGCCAATTTTGAGTCAGGGTCAGATAGCTAAATGACCATAAAACTTTGGGGAACAAACTCACTTGCTGCTTGGGCACTTATCATTTAATTGAGAACGTTCTAAACAAAGCAGGTTTCATAGGATTTTACATATTCTTTCTTAGGCCTGATTGCCTGAGGGAACCCACCCTTTCCAGCACAGGGTGGGACTGTTTTAGGCTTAAGGCATTGTTTCAGGCTGAAGTCAGGCAAGGGAAGTAAGGCAGCCAGGAGATTAGGAGACTTCTCACAGACAGAATGAGGACTCAGGTTATGTCAAAGCCCAGGGGGGAGGGTCCGTCACCCCTTTCCTGTAGCTCCCAAGTCCTTCCCTCAGGCCCCCATCATGATCGTGCCTGTCTTAAGTCGTCCCTCCCTTGAAGAATCTTACCCATCATTCGCTAACCAATCAAGCAATGGGGACCAGGCAGAGTGAGTAAAAGGAGCAAAGGCAGCACCCCTGCCAGGGAGATAAGCTTTGTCTCCTTAATGACTTATGGTCCAAAGGTCACTCATTCAGCCTTAGCTATGGTGGGGTTACAGCTTCTGAAACCAGACAGGGCAGTTCCCAACAGAGTGGGGATAAAAGGGGAGAAATTGGGAAAACTGTAATAGCATAATCAATAAAATATACTTAAAAATAAATAAATCTTTGGTTGTCAGACTTAAAAAAAATAAGATGTGAGTGAAGTGATTCATGTAACTTTGTAGTTATCTCCTTTAGATAAGAAGCCTGTCTTGAACTTGCCTCTTTTCTGACTGGCTAGAAAATGGTAACCACTGGAACAACTGTCTTGGACCAGAAAAAAAGAAACATTTGCAATGATAGAGACAACACACCAACCAATGTACCTGGTTGACAATCAGAAGAAAAGAATCTACTATTCTTCCCCAGACCACCTGCCTAACTTTGGACTACTTACCTGAGAGAGAAATAAACTTTTATCTCATTTGTACCTCTGTATCATGAGTTCTTTTGTTGCAAAAGATCAGTCTCTCTAATGAATACAGATATGTGGCCATAACAGACATTCAGAGAAAATGAAGAGTTAGCCGAGTAGACATGTGAGGTAATAACTCTCATCCCAGAATGAAAAGCTGACTCTCCATGTCATGCAATGCTGTAGTAGTTGGTTAAATTCCCAAATGTAGTCTCTTGGAAGTCAAGTGATATTCCTACCAAAGGTGACAATATTTTAGAGCTCTTTGTTGATTGTGGGAATTTCAAAATGTGAAGTCTACTCTTTAGGATAAGCAATGAAGGACAACATAAAAGAGAAAAACACTAGTCTAGGATTTCCCAGCTGAAAGAAGATGGAGAACACATGTTTAATGAACTGAAATTGTTAAAGTCTAAATCAAGAAATAAATAGATGTCATGCCAAACTGAATTCTGCACATTACCCCTTACTGTGTATGTTATTGATGCTTTTATTATGGAACTATGGGTTCTTGAGTATTGAAATAGGATCTGGGAGGAGTCAGAGAAGAGGGGAAACCCGCCCTCCACATTCCTCCAACATATCTGTCTCTACCCCTCTACAAACATATAATAATGACTCCAATTATAATGTTTAGAACAAAATTATGGGTTAGAAGGAAGAGACCCAGAGAAAACTAGAGATGAAGGACTCTGAGACATTCTTCCTAAACCTAGTATTTTGTAAGCATTTCATGATTCATTAATACTCTAGTACTAAAAAAGATAAGCATCTAAGTACAAAAATTCATAAATATCATTCATCTGGATATTTAGATTACTAAATTTGGGTATAAAAAAGGCTTTAGCAAGTGGAATCATATTAAATGAAATTGGCAAGCAATTCACTGAGATTTTACAGGATTGTGTAATGACTAATTTTTCTGTCATGTTGGCTAGGCCGTCATGCTCAGGCCTTTGTTCAAACACCAGTGTAGATATTGCCATGAAAGTATTTTTTAGATGTGATTAATATTTAAACCAGTAGACTTTAAGTAAAGCAAATTGCCTCCATAATGTAGGTTGGCTTCATCCATCAGCTGAAGCTCTGAAGAGAAAAGATAGGTTTTCCTAAAGAAGAAGAAATTCTGCCTTAATATTGCAATATAGGAACAGTGCCTGAGTTTTCCTTCGGCTTGCCTGCCCTGCAGAGTTCAAACTCAAGATCACAATAACAACTCTTAACTGAATCTCCAGCCTGCTGAAACCAACTACTGATTTCAGACTTTCCAGTCTTTTCAATGATGTGAGCCAATTGCTTTAAAAAAAAAAAAAGCCTACCTCTTCCTTTCTCTCTCTCTTCTCTCTCTCTCTCCCTCCCCCTTCCTCCATATTTATATAACTATTATCTATATCTATTATCTATCTAATTCACCTATCTACATCCTGTTTCTAACACAGGTTGTAATGCTACTAAAAAAATGCAATCCTGGCTTATTATGGCAAAAAACATAAAAACAAATACAAATATTACTATATCGCAATAAGAATCACCCCACTTTGACTTCCGACCAAGATGGAGG
Source organism: Trachops cirrhosus (assembly GCA_028533065.1). Classification (NCBI taxonomy): domain Eukaryota; kingdom Metazoa; phylum Chordata; class Mammalia; order Chiroptera; family Phyllostomidae; genus Trachops; species Trachops cirrhosus. The sequence goes on from CM052549.1 coordinate 56,634,212, forward strand.
CATAGGTAGACACACTGTGCCTCCTCGCACAACCAAAATAGGGACAACAACAATATAGAAACAAAATAAAAACCAGAACTGACAGAAAATTAAGTGTATGGAAGTCGGACAACCAAGGATTTAAAAATAGACACGTTCATCGTCGGGCCAGGCAAGGGACTCGGAGCAGAGAACGGAGCAACCGGGGTGGTGCGCAAGTCCGCAGCAGGCAGACCCTGGACGCACAAGCGGCAGTGGTTGGTGGGCCCCAGCCAGGAGGTGGCAACCGGCAAATCCAGTGAGGCGGCCATTGTGAAGCAAGGCACTGCTCCCAACTCAGGGTCCCAGCACTGGGAAATAGAGCTTTGGGTCACTGACTGAAAAGGAAGGTCCTGCAGGGTGCACAGGCCCACCCACAACGGAATTGGTGCCAGAGTTTCCAGTTGGCTTTCGGAAAGTGGCGGAAGGGTCTGAGGTCCTACAGAGAGCAGAGCAAGC
>CM052549.1:56635188-56661793 GCA_028533065.1 Trachops cirrhosus
CAGGGTGGAGGGGAATGAAGGGGGGATAATAGGACAACTAATAGCATAATCAATAAAATATATTTAAAAAAAAAGAATCACCCCACTTTTTCTCCCTGATCTTGGGAAATTCTTGATTTTTATTCTCTCACAACAATACATTTTTTCAAACAACTAAAGAATGATTCTTCTTCTTTCCCTGGAAATTTAGCTGTCCTAAATGTCTTTTCCTGGGTTCTCATCCTTCCAAAGTGACATTTACCTTATCTTATAATCAAATCCATGGTAAGAAGGGAGCAGGCTAATATCAGTAAATTGTATCTTTCCCCTGTGCCACCTGAAAATAGTGACTCCTGCTTATGTTAGAGTCATCTAAGTCATAGCTAAATAGAGAAGGAAGTCATCTGGTCTGGAGGGGCCTGACAGCACCATCAAATCATACCTCAGAGGCACTTTCTTTACTGCACACATATAGATAATCATAACTGCTAGACTCACATCCAACAGATGTTCAATAAATTACAGTCAATTCTTAGAAACCAGAGTATTTTCAGCCAAGTAACAAGACTCAGAAGCCAAAAATATGTAAAATTTTGATTTGTTAAGGGACCCAGGAGTTTCCCAGCAATTTCAAAAATATTTCCAGGAAATCAAGTCACTTTGGATTAATTTATGTCAAGGTGACAGGTTGAATCCACATCCATATGGACCTAAATTCCTCCATCACATTGTTTCAGAAATACCCATGATGTCTACAAAAACAAAGTAATAGTGGAGCAGGCAAACCTCTCAGGTTGCTTAAAAATTAAGATATCATAAATCCTATGACAACTCAAAAAATAAATACTTTAAGATTCAAGTATGGCACATGATAAAAATGAGCAGTATCACTTCCTTTACATTTTCAAACTCAAAGTAACACCAATAAAGACAAATTTAAAGTTTCAGAACAAAGTAAATCACTAACAGGAAATATAGGTTTGAATTCTGTTTCTAGCAACTTTGAAAGACATGAAAGTAAGTACAAAACCTACCAGTATTATATACCTCATACAGTGAAATAGCATTTTTAAAAATCGTTTTAATGTTTCTTTAAACAAGGGAAGACAGCCAAGGATTTCTTCAACTACTAGAAACAACAACAAAAACATTCAAATTAACAAGGACAAATACAGCCCAGAATAAGAGTTTTCCCAGGACTATTTACCAATCCTTAATAAACTACAGATCTAGATTTAATAGGCTCACAGTTGGGGTACAAGAGACAAAATCTGGGACTTGAGTGGATCAAAGAATACCCACCAAAGCCAGAATCTCCAAAGAAAGAACACTTAGTCAGTGACTGAAAAAAATTTCTCTGCTTACCAAGCCTATGGAGATACTTGCCTGTTGTAGTTGTACCTCTGAATGGAGGTCAGAGAAATTTAATGATCTTGCATTCTTAACCACAAACCTCATTCTCAAGTGTCTGAGGCAAGAATTCACACTTCCTGTATGGTCTAAAATATATATTCATGTCTGGCTATGTAGATTAAAATGATCCAGGATTGGTAGTAATACAGGTTTCTGAAAAATGTGAGACAAAATTAATCTTAACAGATGTCACAAAAAAGTCTCACAGTTAAGGCTTCAAGATTGGCTCACAGTGAAATATCACTAAACACAAACAACTAGAAGTGAGTCAAGAAATAAATCAAGGAACTGCCAAATAAGATTCTGAACAATGGTTGCTTTTCTAATCAGGAAAAGCCTACAAAATGAGTTTACTTGATATATATAAATAAAACAGAGTATTGTCGAGTACAATGGAGGAAGAAGAGATTATAGGAATTGACCAGAGAGATTTTTAGAAATGAAGAAATGTAGTATCTAGAGTTAAGACCTCAAAGTTTAGATTAAAAAACAGGTTAGATATAAGTGAAGAGAAATTTGTGAATTCTGAGACATGTATAAATAAACTACCCAAAACGGAGCACAGAAGAGCCAAAGAACAGAAGACATGAAAGTCAAGAGACAGGAAATAGAAAGACTGTAATATATCTGTCAACGTGCGTTTCAGAAATGAATGAGAGAAAAGATGTAGAGGAAATATTTGAGATGATAATGGTTGAGATTTTTCCTGATATGATGAGACATGGAGCCTCAAATTTAGAAACCCTAGTAAATCCCAATTAGAATAAGTAAAAAGAAATCCATACTAAACATGTAATAATGAAACTGCATAACATTGAAGACAAAAAGTTTTCAGATTTAAGATGGCGGCAAGATAGGTGGGAGCAGAGTCCACTTCCCCCTGCACAGGGGTGGAACACCTAGCTGATCAAGCTGATATTCTGAGGAACAGAGTGAACAGCCAATGGTATCCCAGTGTATATGAAGGTTGTAGGCCAAAACTGCAGAGGACATTGAAAAGTCAGATGGTAAGGAGATTGCTTTAAGACAATAAAGGTCCTTGGCACTAGTGCAGGGACCAGGACAGCTGCAACCCCAGGCCCGGTGCCTGCTGGGTTTGCTGTAGGATTCTGGGGAGAGAGTCAGGTCAACAGCTGCCTCCCCTGCCAAAAAGGGAGGTTTGAGCAGCACCAAATGGACCTGGATGCTTGAAGTCACAGAGGGGAAATAAGGACAAAGTGGCAAATACACAGGGGTGGTGTGCACCCACTGAGACTGTGGATGCCGGCTGGGAATAGTTGGCAGTGTCAGACCCCAACCCAGCGAGTCTCCGGTCTGGTTGGAGAGGTGGGCTGTGTGAGAGGGCAGGTGCTTGTTTGGCGCAGCAGGCTTGAATAGGAGGAATATTTCAAAAAGGAAAAAAAGAGGTACTCAGTGGATGTTTAAGGAATTCTCCCACAGGAGCCGCCCCTGCCTCCCCTACGTGTATCCATGCAGCCTCCACAGCCTTCACCGTGGGCCCACCTCTGCCACCAGGATCGAAGCTGAACCCCTACCCTACCCCCAGCCCAGTGATGGAGGGCACCCAACTGTGCCTGCAATCCCAGTGGTACACTACGGACCCAGCCACCCCCTCACCCCAGCCCTGTGGCTGCCGCAGTGGCAGCAAAGGCCAGCGTGTGCCCGACACCATCACCCCATGACTGCTCCCACTGCAGCAGCGGAAGCCTAGCACTCACACCCGCAGCCCAGGGAAGATATGCACTGGAACTTGCAACCCAACAGCTACCGATCCTGTCCCAGCAGCAGAGGCTGCACGCTCATGCCCACAGTCCCAGGGGTGGAGCACACCTGACCCCACAGCCCAGAGGCACCACATACCAGACCCCACCACTCCACCACAGCAGCAGAGGAGACACAGGCCACATCAGCTGCAGCAGCCATAGCAGTGCCCCTGACCTGCTGGGCATGGGCCCAAAAGGGCTCTCTAAGAGAAAGGTAAAGCGCCCCCCCCCCCACCCCGCCCCGGCAGAGGAGAGCAGTAGGGCTCAGGGAGTCAGCAGTCCCCAGAAAAACTTAACTCAGTGGGGGAGCCGAGCTACACTGAAGAGTCTCTGAGAATCCCTATCATCTAGGACAGCAAAGAGGGAGAAGGTGGTGTGTGAGTTGCCCCTAAATGGTGCAGCTCAAGGACAGCACAACTGGTAAACTGAAGGCATAGGCCAGGTGCACAAGGGCAACAGGGCCGGCATTGAACTGAGGAAATGGGCTGGAGGCTGGGCAACTGCAAAGGGTGCAAGAGTCTAGCTGGGACCTGCCCCCATCCCCATGAAACCACAGGAAGGGAGAAAAGCAAAACCAAGCCCCCCTCATCCTGCTGCAGCCAGGAAGACCAGAAGACCTAGCTTGGCTGGTTTAAAGCCAGCAGGAGGCTTTTTTTTCCTTCTTCCTTTTTTTTTTTTTTTTTTATTCCCACAAGTGAGACAATAAAACATGGAGCTAAGAAAGGACCAGGGTTACACCAAAAGAGGGGTCATCCCAACAACTGAGATAGTGAGACAAATTTCACTTTGCCATTTCAGAGAACTTGCAAGTTACTGTATATTTGTATTATTATTATTTTTTCATTATTTTTACATCTTTTATTTTATTAGTATTTTTTATTTTTTCTTCTTTCTGTTTAGTCTTCTTCACTTGGTTTGTTAAATTGCATTGTTTCACTGGTTTTCCTTTCTCTCTCTTTCATAGTGTACTTTAAATTTCTATCTTTCACTTCACTTGTGTTCCAACAGCACATCACTCTAGGTCCAGTACTTCCTATTATTATTTCAGATCACATAGATTCTTTCATATGATTGCTGCTCCATTACTATTGTAAATAATTGCTATTCCATTCAATTGTAAATACTACACAGCACTGCTCCTGGATCTGATCTCACTTCACTGTTTCCTGAACTTTATTACTGTTATGGTTAACTCTATTCTCTCATGGACTACACCTATTTTCTATCCTTTACTCTCACTTTACCTCATAATCTGACCTCCCACAAGCTAACTCCTTTCTATATCCAACTCACAATCCTTCCCCGCTGAACAAGACTCTTATCTTTTTTCCATCCTTTCTAAAAAGTGACTAGTTAGTCGAAATATCACAGTTAACACTATACATATCCAAAGGACCTCCTACCGCTTCTCTGTGGGTTAGTACTTTAAATACCATAGAATGCACTCCTGCTATTTTAAACCATTTTGCGTTCCCCCTCAAACTGATCACAAAAAAGAGTAGGTGGGACCTGTCAACACCAGTATACCTGCTGGAAGAGAAAACCCACCAACAAATAACAATGGAAGACGGTGAAGGAGGGAGTGGAAGCCACACTAACCTCAACCCAGGACTGATCTGGAAATACAACTAAATGGTAGAGAAATTACCCAGAACAAACAACTGAACAAGAAAGAGAGAGAAGCCTCAAAACATCATACACAGAAGAACCAGCTTCACACAACCTGTTCACACCTGCACAACAGAATATAAGACGTGGTGGACAGAGTGACCCTCAGTAAATCAGCTGATGGGAAGGACCCACCAAAGAAAGACCACAAAACAATCAAAACCCAAAGACATACAGAGAAACAACATAAATGACAGCCCAAGACCACTGAGCTCAGAAGATCAAGGAGACTGCACCACTGAATATCACAGGTTTTCTACCATAGAAGTTCACATGATAAACCCAGGGAGTCAGAACAGATCAATTTAAGAAGCACCAGCTAACAAGAGTCTTGCAAACAATTGGAAGACAAAGAAACAACCCCCAAAAGAAAGGAAAGGAGGAAGGCTCAGAAACAATGCCAAATGAAATAGAGGCAAGTCGACTATGAGATATTGAGTTCAAAGCAATGGTTATAACAAAGTTCAATGAGCTCACAGAGAATTACCAAAAACTACAGGGAAACTACAATGAACTCACTGCACACTATATCAATATGAAAAAGGAAATACAAACTATCAAGGGCCAAGAGGAAATGAAGAATATAATTTCTGAACTGAAAAACACAGTAGAAGGAATCAAAAGCAGGCATGATGAGGCAGAAGATCAGATCAGCAAGAAGGAGTAGAAAAAAGTGGAAAAAAAACAGAAAGAGCAAAAAAAGGAAAAGAGGCTCAGAAAAAATGAAGAGGGGTTAGGGAAATGCAGGACAACATGAAACATAATAATATCTGTATAATAGGGATACCAGGAGAAGAAGAAGAGCAAGGGATAGAAAACCTGTTTGAAAAACTAGATAGAAAACTTCCCTAATTTGATGAGAGAAAGTCACACAAATCCAGGAAACACAGAGAGTTCCAATCAAGAGGAACTCAAAGAGGCCCACTTCAAGACACCTCATATTTAAAATGGCAAAATTCCAAGACAAAGAGAGAATCTTAAAGGCAGCATGGGAGAAACAGGAAGTAACATACAAGGGGTTCCCCGATAAGACCAGCAGCTGACATCTCAAATGAAATGCTCCAAACAGAAGGGAATGGCAAGATATTTTCCAAGTAATGAAAACCAGAGGCCTTCAACCAAGACTACTTTATCCAGCAAGGCTCTCAATTAAAATGGAAGGCCAAATAAGGAGCTTCCAGACAAAAGGAGACTTAAAGAATACACCTCCTCCAAACCAGCTCTGCAAGAGATGCTAAAAGGACTGCTTTAAGAAAAAGAAGAAAAATAGTGAGAGAAAGAGGAACATAGGTATGAAAAATGTCAATGCATAAGTACCTATTAATAATGAACTTATATGTAAATGGATTAAATGGCCCAGTCAAAAGATAAAGAATAGCTGAATGGATAAGAAATCATGACCCACACATATGCTGCCTACAAGAGTCCCACCTCAGAACAAAAGATCTACACAGACTAAAAGTGAAGGGCTGGAAACAAATATTCCTAGCAAATGGACAAGAAAAAAAGCCAGAGTAGCAATATTCACATCAGATATCATAGACTTCAAAAAGAGAACCATGAAAAGAGATCCAGAAGGTCACTTCATAATACTCAAGGGAAGAATCCATCAAGAAGACATAAACATTGTAAATATTTATGCACCCAACATGGGAGCACCCAAATACATAAAGAAAATCTTGGAGAACTTCAAGAAACATACTGACAGCAACACAATTATAGTGGGGGATTTTAACACCCCACTGCCAAAAATGGACAGATCTTCCAAACAAAATATCAACAAACATATTGTGACATTGAACAATGCCCTAGATCAAATGGACTTAACTGATATATATAGAGCCTTTCATCCCAAAGAAGAAAATACAAACTCTTTTCAAATGCACATGGAACATTTTCAAAAATAGACCACATGATATGACACAAAACAAGCCTCAACAAATTCAAGAAAATTGAAATCATACCAAGCATTTTCTCCAAACGAAAGGGACTGAAACTAGAAACCAGCCTCAAGGAAAAAAACCCAAAACACTCAAACTCATGGAGATTGAATAACATTCTGTTACACAATGAATGAGTCAAGAAGGAGATCAGGGAAGAAATCAAAAAGTATCTGGAAACAAATTAAAATGAACACACAACAATCCAAAACTTACGGGACACAGCGAAGGCAGTCCTGGAATGGAAGTTTCGTAGTGATACAGGCCTACCTAAAATACACAGAAACATTTCAAATAAACAACCTAACCCTACACCTACAAGAACTTGAGGAATGACAACAAAGACAACCCAGAGCAAGTAAGAGGAAGGAAATAACCAAGATCAGGGCAGAATTAAATGACATAGAGATTAAAAGCACAATTCAAAGGAACAATTAACCTAGGACCTGGTTCTTTGAAAAGATAATCAAAATCAACAAACCTTTAAGCAAGCTCATCAAGAAAAAAAAAAGAGACAGGACCCAAATACACCCAATCACAAATGAAAGAGGAGAGATTACAAATGATACCACAGAAATACAAAGGATTGTAAGAAACTACTATGAAGAACTATATGCCAAGAAATTTGACAACCTAGGAGAAATGGACAAATTTCTAGAAAAATATAGTCTTCCAAAACTGAATGAGGAAGAAGCAGAAAGCCTGAACAGACCAATAACAGCAAATGAAATTGAAGCAGTAATCAAAAAACTCCCAACACACAAAAGCCCTGGACCAGGCAGTTTCACAGGAGAAATTTACAAAGCATTTAAGGGAGAGCAAACCCCTACCCTGCACAGATCATTCCCAAAAATCCAAGTAGATGGAAGACTCCCAAACTCTTTTCATGAAGCCAACATCATCCTAAACCCAAAACCAAATGAAGACATAACAAAGAAAGAAAACTTCAGGCCAATATCGCTGATGAACATAGATGCTAAAATCCTCAACAAAATATTGGCAAACTGCATCCAGAAATATGTTGAAAAGATCATACACCAAGACCAAGTGGGATTCATGCCAGGGATGCAAGGGTATTTGCAAAACAATAAACATAATATATCACATAAACAAAATGAAGGACAAAAATAACATAATCATACCAATAGATGCAAAAAATGCATTTGATAAGGTACAGCTCCCATTTATGATAAAAACACTTAGCAAAGTGGGAATAGAGGGGGCATTCCTCAACATAATAAAGGCCATATATGAGAGACCTACAGCCAATATCATACTCAATGGGCAAAAACTTAGAGCTTTCCCACTAACATCAGGAACAAGACAATGATGCCCACTTTCACCACTCCTGTTCAACATAGTACTGGAAGTCCTAGCCACAGCAATCAGACAAGAAAAAGAAATAAAAGGCATCCAAATTGGAAAAGTGCAAAACAAAACTGTCATTGTTTGCAGATGACATGATAGTATACATAGAAAATCCTATAGACCCCACCAAAAAACTAATAAATGAATTTGGGAAAACAGTGAGATACAGTCAATATTCAGAAATCAAAGGCATTTTTATATACCAACAATGAAATATCAGAAAAAGAAATCAGGAAAAAAATCCCATTTGATATAGCAACAAGAAAAATAAAGTACCCAGGAATAAACCTATCCAAGGAGGTAAAAGACCTGTACTCAAAAAACTATACAACACAGAAGAAAGAAATTAAGGAGAACACAAACAAATGGAAGCATGTATCATGTTCATGGACTGGAAGAATTAACATCATCAAAATGGCCATACTACCCAAAGTGATTTATAGATTCAATGCAATCCCTATTAAAGTACCCATGACATATTTCAGATATATAACAAACATTTCAGAAATTTATATGGACCCATAAACAACCCTGAATTGCTGCAGCAATTTTGAGAAAGAAGAACAAAATAGGAAAGATCACAATACCTAATATCAAACTGTATTACAAGGCCACTGTAATCAAAACAGCCTGGTACTGGCATAAGAACAAATACATAGCCCAATGGAACAGAACAGAGAGCCCAGAAATAAACCCAAGTCTCTATGGTCAATTAATATTTGACAAAGGGGACAGCAGCATAAAATGGAGAAAAAAATAGCCTCTTCAACAAATGGTGTTGGGAGAGCTAGACAGCTACATGCAAAACAATGAAACTCGATCACCCACTTACACCATACACAAAAGTAAATTCAAGGTGGATAAAAGACTTAAATATAAGTCATGACATCATAAAAGTCCTAGAGGAAATCATTGGCAGGAAAATCTCAGACATTCCACACAGCAACATCTTCACGGATATGTCCCTTAAAGCAAGGGACATAAAGAAAAGAATAAACAAATGGGATCTCATCAAATTAAAAAGCTTCTGCATGGCTAAAGAAAATAGCATTAAAATGAAAAGAGAAACAACTACATGGGAAAACATATTTGCCAATGATACCTCGGACAAGGGTTTAATCTCCAAAATATATAAAGAACTCACACAACTCCCCTCCAGGAAGACAAACAACCCAATTAAAAAATGGGCAAAGCACCTGAACAGACACTTCTCCAAGGAGGACATACAGAGGGCCTAGAGACACATGAAAAGATGCACAACTTCACTAGCCATCAGATAGATGCAAATTAAAACCACAATGAGATACCATTTCATACCAGTCAGAATGGCCATCATAAACAAAGCAATAAACAAGTGTTGGAGAGGATGTGGAGAAAAGGGAACTCTAGTGCACTGTTGGTGGGAATGCAGACTGGTGCAGCCACTCTGGAAAACAGTATGGAATTTCCTCAGAAAACTAAAAATGGAACTGCCTTTTGACCCAGCAATTCCACTGCTGGGATTATATGCTAAGAGCCTGAAACACCAATCCAAAAGAACCTATGCACCCCAATGTTCATATCAGCACAATTTACAATAGCCAAGTGCTGGAAGCAACCTAATTGCCCATCAGTAAATGAGTGGATCAAAAAACTATGGTACATTTACACAATGAAATTCTGCACAGCAGAAAGAAAGTAGGAGCTCCTACCCTTTGCAACAGCATGGATGGAACTGGAGAGCATTATGGTAAGTGAAATAATCCAGGCGGTAAGGGACAAATACCATATGATCTCACCTGTAACTGGAACATAATCAACAAAAGAACAAAACAAACAAAATATAAACAGAGTCATTGAAATTAAGAACAATGTAACAATAGCCAGAGGGGAGGTGGGAGGGGACAGTGGGGAGAAGGGTTTTCAGGAACTCCTATAAAGGACACATGGAGAAAACTAAGGGGAAGGTGGAAGCAAGGGAGGGAGGTGGGTTTGGCTGGTGTGAGGGAAAGGGTGGGGAGAAAATACAGACAACTGTAATTAAACAATAAAATAATTTAAATTTAAAAACTATCCAGAATAAAAAAATAAAATAAATGAGTACAGTTAATAATATAAAACTAACTTTTGAGATTTTAAAATGATAAATTCTAAACATAGTTTTATTCAAACTATAGTATTTTAATTGATAGCCTTTGAAAATAATGCAGTGGACTTTTAGCAAGTTGTGTGTAGCATTCCATATACTCCATGGTTAGCATGTGAAAATGAATAAATACACAAGAAAGTCTAAAATTTTTAAAGGTTAATTAATCTTAGTTATATTCAAACCAGATTTTTTCTAATATTAATCTGAACATTCATTTGATATTACCTTTGAAATTTTTACTCTACAATAAATTTTTCTCCATCCTAATAGTGCTTTTTTTACAAATGAACATTTGTTAAATTACATTTTAATACAGTAGGACAAATATACTTATCTTTTTATGTAATTGTATAAATTTTCATAATTAGAAGGTATGTTTTTAATGGATGAAATAGTGAATGAATGAATATCTCTGGTGTGAGATAACATGAAGTGGACCAATTTAAATAGTTCATAAGATAATAAAATCTGTATTGGTTTGTTTCACTGGGTATTAAAACTTTTGTCCACTGAGACGTCCATGCTAATTGAATAAGCACCTAGAACTTCAAAAAAGGTTAAAACCTACAAGATTTTTCATTATTTCCCAATATAGACAGTAGGATAATTTACATAGAGACATGTCACCATGGTCATTTTCTCAAAAATGCGTCTTTAAACCTTTTCACATGGTGGTCCAGAGTAATGCTCAAATTTCTCCAAGTGTATGAAGCTTAACCTCTGAATTTTTTTTAAAAGGTGTTTAGGAACAATGTGTGCAAAAACTTTAGTTCAGTAAAAAAAAAAAAAGTCAGTGACTTCCATTGCCAGCCAAGATAGAAGAACAAGAACCAGATTTACACTCATATCTTAAAGAACTAAAAAGTCAAAGTATATGAAACAATGATTCGGACATTGAACAACAGGCAGCAGAGAGTAACATTCACTGAGAAAAGGAAAATAATCTATGGAAGTTCTATGACTGCTTCAGCTTACAACCTAGAGAGAGTTGCCAAACCACAGCAAAGAGAGAGGAAGTCCAAACAGAGCCCAGATTTCTCTCTGAATTGAGGAGACAGAAAGGAGAATTTTGGAGCCAAAGGCAGTTAGAATTTGCAGGGCAGAGCACCAGAGCAGACAAAGATATAAAGGGAGGTTGCTCCTGAAATCCAAGGAGGGTTCCCCTAGAATCTTCAACAGAGTTCTGATCAAAGCATGTGTGTAAGCAAACTACCTTTTAGCTGGGCAATGAACTACTGAAAAGGAGCAGGAGAAACAATTTCAGAAATCACACAGAGGAACGGTTTATGTTCCCAAAAGCAAGAGGTAAAAAACGTTATGATATACAGAGCATGCATCAAGAAGAGTACTCAGAAGGCCTAACTAATGGAGACAATTTAGCCTTAGACTAAAGACTACTCTGATTCCAACTGTCAAAGAATAAAGCTAGTTATGAAAGGGTCAAAATATTTCCCAGTAATTTAACTATAACCCAGAGGAAAGGTCAAAAATGATTTTAAAAATTACTACAAGCACCAACACTCACAATACTGAGTATCCAACAAAAAATCATGAGGCATGCAAAGAAGAAAAAATATGACTAATAATGTGGAAAAAATTATTCAATAAAAACTGGACAACAAATGGCACAGGTGAGAGCAACTGTAAAAGGCACATTAAAACAGCTGCTAAAACCATACTCTATATGTTCAAGAAGATAGAGGAAAGCATAAGCCTATTAAGAAGAAACACAAAAGAACTTTTAAAAACCTAATTCTAAATTCTAGAAATGGAAGATATAGTCTTTGAGACTAGCAATCGGCAAAGCTCCCACAGAGCTTGCTTCAGCCACTCTGCTCTGCACTCTCTGGGAACCGGGACAGGACCATTATGTGGACACACTGGCTTGCGCTTGTAGTGGTGGTGGTGGCCTGGGTCCGAGTGGAGCCCTCACTTCAATAATTTGTCAAAACTGCTCAGACTTCCTGACTTCCAGCCAAGATAGAGGTGTAGGGAGAAACTGTGCCTCCTCACACAACCAAAAGAAGGACAACAACAATTTAAAAAGAAAAAACAACCAGAACTGACAGAAAATCAAACTGTATGGAAATCTGACAACAAGGAGTTAAAGAAGAAACACTCATCCAGACCAGTAGGATAGGTAGAGACAGGCAGTCGGGGAGAGAGGACTCATGGCAAAGCAGCAACTGGAGGACCAAGGCAGGCTAGGTGGCAGCTAGCGGACCCAGCAAGGTGGACCCAGTGAGGCAGCAGATTGCAGACTGGGTGGTCCCACATTCACGTGCAGATAAGCCAGGAGCAACAACTGGGGAACAAGACTGACCTCTCAACCCAGGGTTCCAGTGCATGGAAATAAAGCCTCAAACCTCTGATTGATAACACCTGTGGGGGTCAAGGCTGCAGCAGGAGAAACTCCCAGCCTCACAGGAAAGTTTGTTGGAGAGACCCAAGGGTCCTAGAAGGTACACAAGCACACCCACCTGGGAATCAGCACCAGAAGGACCCAATTTGATTGTGGGTAGTGGGGGAAGTGACTGAAAGCCAGCAGAGAGCAGAGCAAACACCATTGTTCCCTCTCAGGCCCTTCCCCCTCACAATGCAGCAAGGTGGGTCACCCCACCCTGGAGAATACCTAAGACTCTGCGTCTTACCACATAAGAGGGCACAGAGATTTTTTAAAAAAAATGGCCTAAATGAAAGAACAGATCAAAGATCCAGAAAAAAATACAACTAAGCAATGAAGAGATAGCCAACCTGTCAGATGCACAGTTCAAAGCACTGGTAATCAGTATACTCACAGAATTGGTTGAATATGGTCACAAATTAGATGAAAAAGTGAAGGCTACACTAAGTGAAATAAAGGAAAATGTACAGGGAACCAAGAGTGAAGGGAAGGAAACTAGGTCTCAAATCAACGATGTGGACCAAAAGGAAGAAACATTCAACCAGAACAGAATGAAGAAACAAGAATTCAAAAAAATGAGGAGAGGCTTAGGAACCTCCAGGACATCTTTAAACCCTCCAACATCCAAATCATAAAGGTGCCAGAATGAGAAAAGGAAGAGCATGAAATTGAAAATTTATTTGAAAAAATAATGAAGGAGAACTTCCTCAATCTGGCAAAGGAAATAGACTTCTGGGAATTCCAGGAAGCTCAGAGAGTCCCAAAAATGTTGGACCCAAGGAGGAACACACCAAGGCACATCAGAATTACATTAGCCAAGGTTAAAAATAAGGAGAGAATCTTAAAAGCAGCAAGAGAAAAGGAGACAGTTACCTACAAGGGAGTTCCCGTCAGACTGTCAGCTGATTTCTCAAAAGAGACCTTACAGGCAAGAAAGGGCTGGAAAGAAGTATTCCAAGTCATGAAAGGTAAGGACCTACATCCAAGATTGCTCTATCCAGCAAAGCTTTCATTTAGAATGGATGGGCAGATAAGTGCTTCCCAGATAAGGACAAGTTAAAGGAGTCCATCATCACCAAGCCCTTATTATATGAAATATTAAATGGACTTATCTAAGAACAAGAAGATCAAAGATATGAACAGTAAAATGACAATAAACTCACAGTTGTTAACAACCACACCTAAAACAAAAACAAGCTAAGCAAACAACTAAAACAGGAACAGAATCACAGAAATGGAGATCACATGGAAGGTTATCATTGGAGGAGTGGAAGGGGAGAGAGGGTAAACAGGTACAGAGCATAAGTAGCATAAATGGTAGGTAGAAAATAGACAGGGGGAGGTTAAGAATAGTATAGGAAATGCAGAAGCCAAAGAACTTATATATATGAGCATGGACATGAACTAAATGGGGGAATGTGGGTGGGAGAGGGTGTGCAGGGCAGAGGGGAATAAAGGGGGGAATGGGACAACTATAATAGCATAATCAATAAAATATATTCTAAAAAAGAAATGGAACATATAACGTCTAAAATGTAAATGACATTGGATAATATAAATTCTAGCCTGAGAACTAAAAAGTTGGCAACCATGGTAAACACTACTAGACTTGACAAACAGTACTGATAAGCAATGATGGTAATATTGTGTTTTTTTCTGTTTCTTTGGTATCACAGTGTAATCGTATGCTTGTTTTATGTTCTGCATTCCCCGCTCTGATCATTTGCTTTACTGGCAGTGAAAAGTGATAATTGAGGAAATAAAAAACAAACAAAGAAACAAATAAATAAATAAACTGTTCCTGTACTGTTTTAGCAAACAAAATAATATTTTTAATAAAGAAAAAATAAAGAAGATAAAATGAACTGTAGATTTGACACTTGTATTAGTGAATTTAAACACATAACAGTAGAAACTATTCAAAATTAAACTCCTAGAAAAAGTCTGAAAATAATCAAGAGGACATCAGTGAGTTGCGAGACAATTTCAGGTGGACTATTATACACATAATTTGAGTCACAGAAGGAGAGCTAAAACAGAAAAGTGTCCCTAGGTTTTGAAATATAGTCTGTGGCCCATTCCTTTAATCAGAGGATTAGATGAGAACACGGACAGAACAATGATCTTGCCCTAATATAATGGTAAAGTCTTTGAACATTGTCTTGCAACACATATTAGGAGGATTGGACTTTAACTTTAGTTTATGAGTGTTTGAGCTACACTGAACATTCTTCATACAAAAATCTTCCCAAGTTGATATATGTACTGGAACAGCCTATGGCATAAGAGGGTGAGATGGATAAAGTAGTTAAGACTCAGGCAGAAGAAAATTTTCTAAGCTCTGAAATTATGTCATTTACTAATGCACTTCCTTTCCTCCTTCTCTCTTGTGTCTATTCTCCACTTTCTTCAGATGGAGGCTTTGTTATTTCTTGATATATAACAAAGTTCCTGTTCACACTATCATTGGAAGGAGCACATAACTCTCAGTGGTGATTAGGACTCATAAAAGTACAGTGGAAATGACAAAATTCATTCATATATTCTTGAATTTATTTAAAATTTTCTATGGGCCAAGCACTATCAAATGTGCTGGGAATATGTTAGTGAATAAGAGATACATTCCTGGCCTATGGAAATTTAGACCAACTGAGATGGGTATTATCAAGATAATAGCTTTAATTAATATATAATTATTTATTATACTAACACTAATTATTTGCCTCAGCTTAATTCCTTTTTCCACATCCTGTGCTATATCACAGAAACCCCCATTGACTATATTTCCCGGAATCCTTTGACAACTGTCTTCTAGGTAGTTTTGGCCCATGAGAGGCATTGATGTGGTATTAGAAAGTGGTAGGAGGAGAGCAGTCATGGGTCTTCCTCTCTTTTGGGTATTTATTCCTCTCTCTTTGCTTTGCTGTGGTCTTTCTATTCTTCTGTCGCATCTTTGGCCCAGATTTCCCAACTGTACTAGCGCATGCCAAATTTTTTTCTTTGGCAGTTCTGGCACTCTGCTAGGCACCCTAAGGAATCACAAATACACTCCCAGTCTGGATTACCTTACCTTGCTTTTATATTTCCTGAGTGTAGCTCACAAATCTGACATTTTCCACGTGAATCTTAATAAGCCCGAGTTTAACAGAAGAACCAGGATGTGGAATCAACACTTTCACCACTTGTATAACTAATTCTGCCTATGAAATTTACTCTCCTTGAAATATTTAATATGATTACCATTTCCCTTACTGATACACCTATCATTTTGATTAATGCTAATACATAGTCCAATGAACATGCATAATGAGAGATCTAATCTAAAATGGGGACTCAAAAGACAGTTTCCTTAAAGAATTAATATTTGAACTACGTACTAAAGTATTAAAAGTTAGTCAGGTGAATGTGAGCAACTAGAATCATATAGTCAGACACACATAATTTAACATACCAAAGAAGTGCTTTCAAAAGGCACTTCCTTGCTACACAGTTGGTATATTTCCATGTTGTACTTCTCACTGTGTCATTCAACTTATAGCAAGCCTGCCAGGGTCTCTACTTTAGAGGATTAATGCAAAGATTTATTTTGTTCTTTAGTATGATCCTATTAAACTCAATGATATTTTGTTCTTTATCAACTCAAAGTCCTCACTGTCCTGAAAAATCATTTCCAGAGAGAAATGTCCAGTTCATTAAAAATTCATCATTTAATTTTACATGCATCTTCTAAGCACATATCCTACCTGGCCACCCTCACACCACATATTTAATCAGGAGCCTTAAAATATCAGAAAGGTTAGGTTGTATGACTGAGTAAATGCTTCTATCTCTTCTATCTTTTTAGCCCATTCCTTGAGAAGTGGTTGCCTAATTCAAATCTAGCTTGCCAGTTACATAAAACTCCCTGTCCCACCCCAACTCTTAGATCAGTATTATTGACTTTTTTTCCTTTGCCTGAGGCTCTGATATGGCCTGTCACCACGTTGTTAACTGATCCTTTAATACTTTGTTCATTATGCTGGTTTTTTTGTTAAAATCTTGTTTTTGAAAAACATTAAAATATTATTTGCCTTGATTTATGAGATTTTTGGTGTCCTCTTAAATCGTGCACCTGAGTCACATGACTCCCTCTTCTTGCCCTAGTCCCAACCCTGCAGCTTTTGTTACTTACTGAAGGAATAGCCAGCTAGGAGCAGAGGAAGACATCTCTGTCTACACTGTGCTTGAACCTCCTATCCTTGAGCAAATAGAAACTGGAAGAGGGAGGGAGAGAATAAATTATCTTAAAGCAGATTCAAAGACAGTCACTGAGGACATTTACATAAACAAATTTAAACATTGGACATTGTCATTTCTGAAATTCATTATTTGCTTATAAAAATATATCATGGGTTTCAGATACATTTCAAGAAAAATGCTCTATTTTAAAAATTACTTAAACTTTTTATCAGTCCTACTTCTAAGATTATAATCAACTTACAATTAGCAAAAACATTTAAAAGATAGAAAAATGTGATATTATAAACCAGAGAAATATTTAGTTTCATGTGGGCTTTCCCGTAACTGCGCTCATACTCAGCCTTGAATCAGTTTGGCCATATGTAATAGAAATGCGTCACATGTATTTGAAGCTCTCTCTCTAGTGTGATTCTCTAGAATTTCTATTTGACTTGTCAGTGGCGTACTTTATATTTCTTGAATGTAGCTCACAAATCTGACATCTTCCACATCAATGTTAGTAGTCCTCAGTTCAATAGGAAAACAACCCAAGATGTGGAATCTGGGCAATGGTTCCTTTTTGTACGTAAAAAAGGTATCTTCATCTCCTTGTCTCCAAAATGAAGGTTTTAGACTAAAAGGTCATTGATATATTTTGCCATTTTCACATCCAATGATGAAGCGGTTCTACTCCACATACACTTAGACCTTATGAAAGACTTAGCTTAAGTTGGCCTTACTGGTTCTGTCTTTTCATCTCCTCTTTTCTGTGTAATACTAAGCTACATTTTGAAATATCTTTAACTAAAATTGATAACTTAAAAATAACTGCGGGATTTCTAATCATAGCAAGAGTTTTGATTTCATGGTAGGCCTCTGACATGTCTCACATGATCTTTCCTATACTTTGTTATGTGCATGTTCTATTTTTAAATTGTGTCCTTCTTTAACTGTATTCCCTAAAATGTCCTATCTCAGAATACTTTCCTTTCACATTCAGAGATTTGCAAGCACATGGAAGAATTAACATAGTGCTGATTACACTTGTTATTTTTCTTTTTCTCTCTCTTCCTCTCTTTCTTCTCCTTCCCCCTCTTCTCTATTCTCTTATATTCCTTGGCTCACTTTTCCCCTTTTCCCCTCATTAATATCCCTTACAGCAGTTGAGAAGATCCTAGATGTTCAAAACAAATAAGCAAGTACAAACAACATTTCAAATTCATACTGTTGAATTTTATTCAACAATGTACATACTATATGTACTACAATATATTCAGTGCATATGTAATAACACAATAAGGAAAACATATTCCATAACTGAAATGGATTGATGATTATAAATGTGTGGTAACAAAATACATTTAACAGGAAATGAACAGTGTTTGGGGGAAATCAGGAAACAGAAGGAAAACAAAATATAAGATGGTGGTGAGGCTGGGAGTGATTAGGAGATGATAGATGTAAAAATGTTCGAAATACATGTCCCCATTTTTTGGAAGGTTTGGCTGCTCAACTCTCAAACCTGTTGCTTCTTCTTAGAAGACTTGTTTGAGCACCCCATGTTGAATTGTCCATTCCTTCGTTTTCTCGCTTATATTCTAATTTAATTGCACACTTTAACTTCTATCATTCATCTGCATTTCTGAAAACCATTCATTTGCATCTCTGTTGTCCTCCTTCCCACTAAGTACCCATCTCCTTTAGTATATGGCTGTATTATTCAACTTTGAATTCTTCATCTGGCACATGTCAAGTACTTACTTTCAAATGCAATGGCCTTATTTGTTATTCACATAAACATACACAAGTTTTTAAAGTTCTCCTTAGCTACAATTCTCTCATTTATAAAATTAAGAAACTAATACCTAAAGATTAAAATGAAGTACTTAGGGTTGAGTTTTTATTGAGCACTAGAGAATTAACCAGACTCTTGTTTGTAAAAGCCTCAAACTTTAAAAATTATTAAACTGGCTTCTGTGTAAAACAAAAACCTCTGAAGGTTGATGAAAAAGCAAATTGCCTAAACCCTGGCAGCTGGATTATTGAGGTTCATTGGAACAAGAGGGTAGCAAGTTTCACAGAGACCTGGGTCTCTGAAGTGGTTGGCCTCCCACAGGGACCTGAAACAACTGGGCACTGAGATCCAGTTCCTTCAGATGAAAAACTGCAGACTAAAAGAATCTCCACAATGTTTTCTCTGAACTGTGCAAATCCTAGCATCTGAGAACAACCCAAAGAATAAAGGAACCACAAAATCACTGATACTAGATTTGGTAAGTGGGAAACTAAATTGTATTTTATTTTCCCCAATGGAGAAATATGACGGCTCTTGTCTTTCAGCATTTTCAAGCAATTTATGTGGTCTTGCACAACCTAATAATCTGAGGTTTCTGGTCAGGTGCACTATAGTTCAGAGAGCCCTGGCAATTTCGAGGAAGCCGAATGGAAAGGGCTTTTTCAGAAAAGCAGCCTATTCTAACTAGAAAAATTGCTTTGTGATTTCTACTCTAATATGGGGAAGAATATACTAATCTTGTTATAGAGCAGACCTGTGGAGGGGTGGAACAATATACTATTACTGAGTGGGCCTACCCCCTTCTCCTTGGGTCCCCCTGTACGAGGTTTGCCTGGCCAGCCACCAGGGAATTACATTGCCAGAGATTCATGAAAAGGAAAGGAATTATTTATTCAAAAGTTATACAAACTTAAGAGTAATTACTTTATGTCTTCTTTGAGATACCAAAGTCCCTTAGAATATCCACAAATGCATACAATCCTTCCTTCCCCTTTTGCCCAGTCCAGGGTACCATATCTCAGGGAAAGAAATAGAAGTCTGTGGCTCAGGTAGCCCCTCAATTCCTAGCAATCCATGCTTGGCTGGTCGGCCTCTGATGGTTCCCCACACTATTAGGTGTGTTGCCTCCACGATCTCCAGCTAATCCAAAACCATGTGGCACCTTCTCATGGCCCACCAGCAACTCCTTTAATCCCTTTTCTTCCCAGCAAGGTCTCTCCTGCTTCCTAAGCCACATGGCAAAAGGGAGCACCCCAAAGCTCCATGGCCCCCACCTCTCATGGCTGCCAAGCCTGGGTTTAAATCCCAATGCCAATCTTCCTCTGCATCTCCATTTCAGACTCCTCCCACAATCAGCTACACCAGCCAGCATTCCTATATTTTTCCAGCTTTTCTGGTCTGCCATAGTAAGTCTGGGCAGGCGTG
Organism: Trachops cirrhosus; assembly: GCA_028533065.1. Classification (NCBI taxonomy): domain Eukaryota; kingdom Metazoa; phylum Chordata; class Mammalia; order Chiroptera; family Phyllostomidae; genus Trachops; species Trachops cirrhosus. Next base: position 56,655,290 of record CM052549.1, read on the forward strand.
GCTCCATGGCATGGAGCCAATCATCTCCACATTCTCAAGGAAGTGCTGTAACCAGAGGGAGTTGCCTCCCAGTTACATCATGAGTTGAAGTCACTCCCATCCCCCTGGCTCAGAGCATGGCCACAGCTATTTAACATATCTATGAAACCAGTTAAAAGTTACAGATATGTTAAATGACCATGCCAGAGGTTAGCAACAAAACTATTGCTATGCAAAACAGCTCTCAATGGCCCTGCTCCATGTGTCCCATCCCCCAGTTCAGACTTGTCAGGGTAAGGACATCCTATATATATTTTTTAATATTTCCTGGACACCCTGAGTTCTGGACCCCATTACAAATCCCTATTTGGGGGCCCCCTGGCTTCACCCTGTATCAATCTCAGCAGAAGACAATTTGGGGAGAATTTTCATCAACAGCTCACATCTTGGAAATTATTTTCAAAGATTTTTAAAGCATATTCTGTAGAAGTGGCAGCCTCCATTTCAGGTCACACGTAGCAGATCTCAGAAAGTTCTTATTATTCAGATATTTAAATTATTTCAGTATCCCCTTATCCTTTGCTTTTCCACATGCAATTAAAATACTCCCCTGTTTCCTACATTCTTATTTATCTTTCTAATAATGAGTGTGGCTCACACTCATTACCATTTTTCTCATTTGTCTCATAACATTCTTCTAAGAAATAACATTATCATTTGAATTTCACAAGTTTGACTAAAAATTCAAAGAAATAATATATAAAGTCTATAAATGTGTAAAGGTAATAAGTCAACAGGAAAAATATTTCTAAAATTCAGTCTGATATCTTTCACCTAAGCTTCTCTAATATAATTGTACAAAAAGATATTTTGGGCCCATCTTACTGTCTATAGAGTATATTTTAAGTGACTATGTCTTTATTTCTCATTTTCAATAAGAAATACCAGCTAGAACTCTATAGCTTTAAATGAGCACTATGGATAAGAAAAAATATTAAAGTGAGTAAGTCAAATTATTTAGTTGTGTGAAATATTATACAGACCGCTGAAGCATGTATTCCCATTTCTTGTTGGCCTGATGTAATATAAACAACTACATACTTCTCTGGAAGACTTTAACAAATTTACATCCTAATTATTCTCTCTAAGTAATTTATTTTCTATTTTTTTTTAATTCTGACACAAATACCTCCAAAAGTGAAAGGTATGGTAAAGAAAGTTTTAATGACACCCAAAAGAAAAAAAAATTAACTTCTGAGCTAGCTATAAAAATATTTAATGAAGTTCTGTGTTCTCCTTGCTGAAAGTAGACAATAATAAATATCTATCTTTCTCCTTTCTTTTGTGATAGCATGTAAAGCATAATACTACTATCATACAACAACAATATAAATTCTATTTTACAGTATTTTACAAATCCTCATTAAAATTCTGTGAATTGAAGAGGGCTTTTACTCTTTGCTTAATTGTACTTTTGTTTTCAATATTTGATCAATTTTTTAATTTTTCAATTAGAGTTGACTTCCAATATTATTTTATATTAGTTTCAGGTATATAGCATACTGGTTAGACAATTATATAATTTACAAAATGATCCCCCTGATGACTCAGGTACCCACCTGACACCACACATAGTTATTATAATATCATTGACTATGTTCTCTATGCTGTATTTACATCCCTGTGACTATTTTATAACTATGAATTTGTACTTCTTAATCCTTTCAACTTTTCCACTGCTCTCCCCAAGTGCCTACTCTTCTGGCAACCATCAGTTTGTTCTCTGCATCAATGAGGCTCTTTCTGTTTTGTGTATTCATGCATTTTGTTCTTTAGGTTCCACATATATGTGAAATTACATGTTTTTCCTTTTTCTATCTGATTTATTTCACTTAGCATAGTACCCTCTGGGTCCATCATATTGTAGCAAATGATATAGTTGTACTTGTTTTTATTTTTGGTATTTTCTCAAATTAAAAATATAAAGTGGACAAAATATAATTAAATATCCATTTTTACTCTTAAAATAGTATAAAATATTGTTCTAATTTATGTACTACATAATTAATATGCTTCAAACAATAAAAGTCAACCATACAAGTATGAATTCATATAAGCCATATTTTATATCATTCATATCTAATTCAATTGATTTTAGTAGTTTTTATTTTTATATAACTCATTTTCTCCATTCCAGGGCTATCTAAAATAGGATTAAACATGATAAACAAAATGAGCACTAAGTTGCAAGTGTATTACTGCAGTGCACAATGAGAAATAATACCTTACATTGGATTATAGAATTCAAAGTTATTTATGTTCACATGAAGAAAATATAATTTTCAAAATATCAGATTTATAGTGCATATATCTTTATCAAAAATATACCCTATAAAATAACTTACTTGTCTGGTGCTCTTATTTTAAATTAATATATGATTGATAGATGATAGATAAGGAAATAATATATTTTACATTATATATAATAGTATCTCCAACCAATTCTTTGTGAACATATATATGCATAAAATGAACTAAACATAATTCTCTATAAACTTTGGCAAAATTTGAAACAATTTCTGCACAGCCAAAAGTGAATATTTTAGAAGTCTCACATATCAGTTCTTCAATTCACCACTTCCTTTTCTATCAAATTCATCATTGAAGCATTATAATAAAACATTACCAATAATTTTAACATTAGCACTAAAACCATATCTAGTTCTAACCTATAGAGTAAAATATAAGTTAAAGTTTAAATATTTCTGATACTTAAACACTTAAAATTTAGTTGAAATTTATACATACGTGCTTTTAAAACCCTAGACATAGTGATTTTATATTTTGCATTATAATTAAATGATTTAGAGGAAAAAATTACCTTTAGTAAGGCTCAGGAACATATCTGTGAGAATCAGTCTCTCCATTTTTTTAATGTACTGAATATTTTTCTGTTTATTTCTACCTCTCTACTTTTTCTACTTCTAAGGGAGGCTAGGCTATATAAACTATGATTTAGTTCCTCTTTTTGGCTTTGCATTCATTTCTCACATGTCTGACTATAATGTTAAAGAATTCTCTAGTATTATTTAACAGATCATGATGTGAACAATTTGCTTCTACAAATAGACCAGTTCTTTTATTTTCTTTCTGCTCCCTCTGTAAAACATTTTATTATGTTATCGACAACTATCTATATACAAATAAAAGTTATGGGTGATTAATATGAAAACTAAGAAGCAAACACAACTTGTAATGTATAATATGAAAACAATACTGTCACTGTTGGGTGAAGGCTCCAAAGGGAAAATAAATTGTTTCTCTGTCATTATCTTCTGGCTTCTGTTTCCCTGGATTTTATGAACCCCTTTGGAGGACTCAGCAATAAACCCAAGTAGAAAACACTGGGCTACCATGGTCGAAGATTTGACAGGACAAGTGAGCTGTCTTCCCAGAAAAAGAAAAGTAGGTTGCTATCATTCTGAGGAAAGAACAGTCAGTTGAGGTGTTTAAAAATGCAGAGCAATAAAACCTTTAACTTGGAGACACAAAACCATGCTCCAAGGAAGCATCAGCAGCATCATCAGCAGCAGCACCACCACTACCAGCAGCAGCAGCAACAGCAACAGCAACAACAGCAGCAGCAGCAGCAGCAGCCACTACCACCACCAATACCTACAAATGGGCAACAAGGCCCCAGCCAAAATGAAGGCTTGACTATTGACCTGAAGAATTTTAGGAGACAAGGAGCAAAGATCTTCACCCAGCATAGCCAGCTCTTTGTGGGCAATCTTCCTCCTGACATCACTGATGAGGAAATGAGGAAAGTATTTGAGAAATATGAGAAGACAGGCGAAGTCTTCATTCGTAAGAATAAGGGCTTTGGCTTTATCCACTTGGAAACAAGAACTGTGGCAGAGATTGCTAAAGTGGAGCTGGACAACATGCCACTTCATGGAAAGCAGCTGCGTGTGCGCTTTGCCTGTCATTCTGCAGCCCTTACAGTTAGAAACCTTCCTCAGTATGTGTCCAACAAACTGCTGGAGGAAGCCTTTTCTGTGTTCGGCCAGGTTGAGAGGGCCGATCATTGTGGATGATCAAGGAAGTCCCTTAGGAAAAGGCATTGTTGAATTCTCAGGGAAGCCAGTGGCTCGGCAAGCTCTGCACAGATATAGTGAAGGCTCCTTCCTGCTAACTGCATTTCCTTGGCCTGTGACTGTGGAGCCCATGGACCAGTTAGATGATGAAGAGGGACTTCTAAAGAAGCTAGTTATAAAGAACCAGCAATTTCACAGGAAGTAGGAGCAGCCACCTATATTTGCACAGCCTGGCTCCTTTGAGTATGAGTATGCCATGCACTCGAAAGCACCCATTGAGATGGAGAAACAGCAGCAGGACCAAGTGGACCTGTTTATAAAAGAAAGAAAAGTAACCTGTTACATACACATATGTATCTGTGTGTGTGTTTGTCAGTGGGTGGGTGTGATGATCATTACCAAGTTTCACCATTTTCATCTATATTCCATTCTCCTGTCCTTCTAACACACTTAAAGTTAGGAGTGTCAATGGGACTACTGGCCAGTGAAATGAGAAGATTTGACACATTCACTAGCTTTTACTTCACTCTCCAATCCTCTTTCCAGCTGCCTTGGTGATCATGGAAGCAGATGTTCAAACATAGCTTCCATCAACCCAGGGCCCCAAGTGATTGATGGGCAAAGCTCTCTTATAACCTGTGCTGGGCTTGTAACATAAATAAAAAAGAAAACTATTTATTAACTACAAGATGTGGAGGTTATGTGTTTAATGCTGCCAATTCTAACTGGCTCAGGGGATGAAATTATAATTATTGTTTTCAAAAGTAGCATACCATTTCCTACCCATGTGTAGAAGAACAAACTTCTGCACACTCCAATGAGAGCTATTGCCTGTATATGGATATTCATCTAACACTTGTGGAGGCAAAGAGGAACTAGGACAAGCTTGGAGATTTGGCTAATTGTACAAAGTAATGCAAATTAGTTAGTAGCAAATCTTGGACTTCTCATTAACTTGTTTCATTACTTTGGGCAAATCATTCAAGCACTCTAAACTTAAGTTTCTTGTTTGTAAAAAGGAGACAATATTATCTTCTCTATGTAACAAAGCTAATGTCAACTAAAATGATTTATAAGTTTTATATGTTGCTCTTACATGGGATAGAAATATATCCCATTCTTAAATCCTCAATCACCTAGTAAAGCATCATATCCCAATAGGTAATAAATAAATGTTTAGAAATTAAAGGTAAATTCTTCTGGAATTGTTCAAGTATTTAACGAATGTCTGACTTTGGTTTATAGACTAATTGAGAACATGTCTTTCAAGAAATACTTCACTAGCAAAGTGTTTAATAATTTTAATGTGTTAGATACAACAAAAAGGGCAACAAAAATTTAGAAACAAAACCAGAACAGACAAGAAATTGAACTGCACAGAAGTCCCGACAACCATTCATCCAGACTGGTAAGAGGGGCAGATTTGGTGGCCAGCGGGGAGGGGTCGCAGCAGGAAAAAGTGGTGGCTGGCAGACCCGGGTGTGCAGGGCACAGGTGGCGGCTAGCAGACCCCAGTGGCAGACCCCTGGCACAGGCGCAGGGAGGCAACAAGCAGACCCAGTGAGGTGTGCAAAGCAGATGGCTGTCCGCAGTCACACATTCGCGTACAGATAAACCAGGTGAAAATGGGCAGCAAGACAGACCACGCAACCCAGGGCCCCAGTGCTGGGAAATAAAGCCTAAAAGCACTGATTGAAAACACTTGTGGAGCATGAGGTGCCAGGAGAGACTCCCAGCCTCACAGGAGAGTTCATTGGAGAGACCCACAGGGATCTAGAATGTACACAAGCCCACCCACCCAGGAACCAGCACCAGAAGGGCCCAATTTGCTTGTGAGAAGCAGCAGGGGGGACTGAAGTCCGACAGAGAGCAGAGCAAGTGCCATTGTTCCCTCTCTGACCCTACCCCCACATATAGCATCACAACCCAGCAAATAGGTTGCCCCGCCCTGGTGAACACCTAAGGCTCCACCCCTCACTACACAACAGGCACGACCATACCAAAAAAAAAAAAGGCTCAAACAGAAGAACAAATCAAAGCCCCAAGGCCAATACTTTTAAGTGATCGAGAGATAGCCAACCTATCAGATGCACAGTTCAAAGCATTGGTGATCAGGATGCCCACAGAATTGGTTGAATATGGCCACAAATTAGATGAAAAAGTGAAGGCTATGCTAAGTGAAATAAAGGAAAATGTACAGGGAACCAAGAGTGAAGGGAAGGAAACCAGGTCTCAAATCAATGGAGTGGACCAGAAGGAAGGAAAAACATACAATCAGAAAAGAATGAAGAAATAAGAATTCAAAAAAATGAGGAGAGGCTCCAGGACATCTTGAAATGTTCCAACATCCGAATTATAGGGGTGCCAGAAGGAGAAGAGGAAGAATAACAAGTGGAAAATTTATTTGAAAAAATAATGAAGGAGAACT
>CM052549.1:56661893-56687232 GCA_028533065.1 Trachops cirrhosus
ATCAGACTGTCAGCTGATTTCTCAAAAGAGACCTTACAGGCAAGAAGGGGCTGGAAAGAAGTATTCCAAGTCATGAAAGGCAAGGACCTACATCCAAGATTGCTCTATCCAGCAAAGCTTTCATTTAGAATGGAAGGGCAGATCAAGTGCTTCTCAGATAAGGTCAAGTTAAAGGAGTTCATCATCACCAAGCCCTTATATGAAATGTTAAAGGGACTTATCTAAGAAAAAGAAGAGAAAAAACATGTGTAGTAAAATGACAGCAAACTCACAATTATTAACAACCACACCTGAACCAAAAACAAGAAGAAACTAAGCAAACAACTAGAACAGGAACAGAACCACAGAAATGGAGATCACATGGAGGGATAGCAACAGGGAAGTGGGAGGAGGAGAGAGAGGGAAAATGTACAGAAAATAAGTAGCATAGACAGTAGGGAGAAAATAGACAGGGGGAGGGCAAGAGTAGTATGGGAAATGTAGAAGCTAAAGAACTTAGGACACATGGACATGAACTAAAGGTGGGGAATGTGGGTGGGAAGGGGTGTGAAGGAGGGAAATGGGACAACTGTAATAGCATAATCAATAAAATATATTTTAAAAAAGAATAGCATAAAAACCATTCCAAATGAGGCCACATGAGCAAGACCATAAATGTAAGCAATCAGATCAGAAAAGTAAAGGCGGAACCAAGTTCCTTATAGACTATGATATCAACAATGAATTTTATTCTGAATGACACAGAAAGCATTAGAAGGTTTTGAACGGCAGAGAAACATGAGTTGACTTACATTTCAAAGAATCACCCAGGTTGCTTAGTGGAGAATAGATTGTTTAAGGATCAACTATGGAAGCAGGAAGACAAGTGGGAAAGTTATTGAAACTGTCCAAATAAGACTACCAATTCCAAGAAGTCATCATATATATTTATACAAAAAATTATATATACATTAGAATATCTTTCTGCATCCATACTCAGATCTATGCTACTATGACAACAGTAGCATACAGAAGAAAGGTTAAGGCTGTTGTGAGTCTACATCCTGAAATCAAGGCAGCCAGGAGACAATAGTTATTCCAATAATTTCTGAGAACTGAGACTATTAATGTTACCACCAGCTCAGCCCCATAAACCACTGCTAAGAACAAAATCTCTGGAATCTTTAAAGATCTCTGATGCTTCTGACTGTTACCACCCGCTGTCAAGGGTGTACACTCAGTGCGATTAAAACCCCACAACAATGTTTATCTAGAAAGTACCTACTTTTTCTCTAGCTATTGCTGTGTTCTTCCATTGGGTTCAATTAGCAGGACATAGACTGAGCTTCTACAATAAGGATTTAAAGGACAGTAGCTTAAACAGGGTAGTTTATTTTGTGTTCATATAATCATAGAAATAAGAGGTGACAGGACTGGTGTGAGTAATCTGCCACTCTCAACAGGGGCTTTTCATTTTGGGGTCAATGTACCTGCATCAGTTTCATCATCTACTAGTGGTACATATCACTTTCCCTCCACAGAACTGAGTCTGTGAGGGAACCTGGAAAATAACACAAAGTCAGGCAGATATGCATCTTGCTAAAACTCAGGATTTCTTTTAATAAAGAAAAGCAGAATGTATTTCATTGACATCTAGGAAACTCTGCCACAGGAATCTTAATAGGTGTTACACATGTGAGACTTGACAGGAAGAGATTTATGGGGTTACCTCCCTCCCCATTTTATAGATAAAAACCCTAAAATATAGTCTCATGGCATCTTCTAACGTATTCAGAAATATCTGGAAAATCACTGAGTGACTTTCCTTGTTATCATTCACTATAAAGATCCAATATTCATATACTTGTTTCCCTTAATAATTCATGTCCTTTGTATTTATAAAAATATTGCTGGAAATAATTTTATTCTTCCACATAGCACTTTAAAAATTATCAGTGATTCAGAAGTTAGAAAATTAAGAATTACAGAATATATGATGCAAAACTTAACTATACTTGAGGTCTCCATTTCTTCTGCTAATGGAGAGACACATTTTAATTTACAGCTGCAGACCCTAACCTCAAAGGAAAACCCCTTTCACTAAGAAAGATTGAGAAAGTTATATGCTATTTCACCCTAAGTTATCACTCCCATAAACAAATCAATGCATATAATTCCCCAGCTATGGGTTATTTTTAAATCTTGATTCTTATTTTAAAGTAAATATGCAAGAAAGGAGTTACAGAAAATAATTGTGAACTTCTTCACAGTAGTGATACTACAGTATAATTGCCCAGGCTTGTAATAGGCATTTTACACACAGCACCTTTAGTTCTTGCAGAACTTCAGAAAAGATAATATGATCCCCATGTTATTTTACTTTTTTACTACATTTATTTTTTTTAAGATTTTTTTTTGTTTTTAGAGAGAAGAAGGGAGGGAGAGAAACATCAATGTGTGATTGCTTGTCACATGCCCCCTACTGGGAACCTACTGGCCCACAACCAGGCATGTACCCTGACTGGGAATCAAACTGGTAACCCTTTGATTTGTGGGCCCATGCTCAATCCACTGACCTACACCAGCCAGGGACAATCCCCATATAAAATCTTAGAAAATAGATGCTTGAAGAATTTAATTATTTTACCCCAGATAACACAGTTATTAAGTGATAGGGCCAGAAAGCCAATTGAGGTCTTAAGTAGTGTTGTGTTAGTGCTGCTATTGATTCCATGATCAAGTTGTGCTCCTGGGACTGTTAAGTTAGACAATGGAATTCTGGAAGGGGCCAGCACTTGAAATAACCACTACTTTTAAGTTTCCCTGAGTTTCCTTTGGTTTTGCTCCATTCTTAATCATTTCTTTTCATATTTTAAGTATCTAGAGAAAAAAAAACTAAGAAATGTTCACTACAGAGTTAAAATTGTCCTCTTTTAAGATACTAATACCAAGCAAAGACTTTGGCTACTAAGTTATAAGAAATAGAGCCCACACTGTAAATTTAGAAATGACCCATACGTAACTTCAGTGTGGTTATTTGTGATTTGCTAATTCAATGAACTTAAACTGAGATGAGAAGAACATTAGCCAGAATGCCCATCATTAGTTATGTATACTTACCTCTTCAATCTATCAGAATAATTGGCTTTCTTTTTCCATTTTTAATGCGGTTTCTATATGAAAGGTTGGTACAATTATGGCAAGCACAGAATTCATCTAACGTGCAAAGATAAAACAAATAGAACAAGCAAATACCTTCAAAACAAAACTTTCTTCAGGAAGTAGATTTATTTTCAAAAAGTAAATTCTACAGTGGAGTTTACTCTTTTTTAAAACTGTTAAGACATGGACAATTGGCACTCTTTACTTTTCTATTCTTGTCAATGTAATTCCTTTTTTTCTACTTGGGTAATAATCAAACTAATAATAGCCTTAGTTCTTGTTAAAAAGTCCCTCCTGGTAGTGGTGAGGGAGGAAGTGGAATTAAACAGTTGATTCAATCTCATATGACTGTACTGTAGTTCCTGAATTTAGGGGGTCTAGAATAAAAATTTTGTATCAAATATACTACATAGCCACAAAAAAGATACAAATTTAAAATTGAATACACTATGGCTAGATGGAGTTTCCATTGGTGGCACAATAAAGCTGACTTCTAACAAAAGACTTAATTGTACCTTGTCTGTATTAGTTAGTAAACACCTTTTATGGGTCATCTGAGGAGAAGACTGGAGGGAAAAGTGCCAGTAAAATTACTGCCTTAAAAGGCTAAGGAATAGTACTGAGTGGGAATGCATCAACACCAATTACATTACTATACATTTGCACTAATTCAATAAGAAGAAAAAATGGGTGAAGCCCAATCTCTATGAAGGTATGGTATAAATCAACTTCACTAATCTCTTGGCCTACTCTCATACTATTCTCAAGAAAAAGATGATCAAATATCAGGTGATTTATAGTTGAGGAAGACTGATATCACTCCAAAGTACAGGCACTCGTGAAATGCCAGCAAATTCCAAACAAGTCAACATTTTAATCAGCTATTTGGAGGAATTTACAAGCCATGCTTTTCTGAATCTTGCCCATTTGCCTCAGCCCCACCCCATGTCATTTTCTGAGCTCCTTTGTCCTGCTCTGTGTCTGAGAATTAGAGACTCATTCACTGTGGAGCTAATGAAATCACAGCTTCAGAGCCCTTCACATGTTGCTTCTTCCAAATCTGGTGCCTAAGATAATTTTTAATTCTTTTACCTAGAGAGGGCCTCCATACTGTGTGAGTTTCATCTGTATATAATCTGGATCCAACCCTGCCTAGGAGGCTGACTCCTTCAGACTGTCAACTGATATGGTAGACAGAACAATGCCCCTGACACAAATTCCACATCCTAATAACTCCTGGATCCACTGAATGTCACTAATAGCAAAAGAAGACTTATTCTACCATTATTGTCTTTAAAGATGGAGGGAGGGAGGAAGCTAAGAAATGTGGATGATGACACCTGGAAGCCGGAAAAGACAAAGAACTGGATTATTCCCTAGGGCCTCCAGAAAGTAACAAGCCCTGCTGACACATGGATTTTAACCCAATAAAACCTCTGTAGGAATTCTAATCTACAAAACTATAAGATAATAAATTTGAATTGTTTTAAGCTACTAAGTTGTGGCCATTTTTATAGCAGTAATAAAAAATTAATACACCTGGTTTGATTGCATTTTGCTAATGAGAATCATCAGAAGAAGATTGGAGACTGAAAAGAGAAAGCGTTTCCTTACTGCACTCTACCTATTCTGTGCCCAGAGCCCTTGCAGGGGCTGCATCTCTCTGCAAATAGAATCCTGCCTAGGGCCCCTCCTTTACTGCCCCAGCTCACTGGGATCCTAGGGCACAACTTCCCCTCCTTGCCCCTTCAAGGCTAGAGCTGGCAAAGACTTCTCCCTCTTGCTTATTTCCTTATTCTACCCACAGTTTTGGAAATGGTACCTCTAGTGGGTCGAACAGTGTTGCCCAAAAATTCATGTCCAGCCCCGGCTGGTGTGGCTCAATGGATTGAGTGCCAACCAAAGAGTCACCAGTTTGATTACAGGTCTAGGGCACATGCCTGAGTTGTGGGCCAGGTTCCCAGTAGGGAGTGTGTGACAGGCAATCACACATTGATGTTTCTCTTCCTCTCTTCCTCTCTTCCTCCCTTCCTTCCCCTCTCTAAAAATAAATAAAATCTTCTTTAAAAATTTTATTTCTACCCAGAACATCAGAATATGACCTTATTTAGAAATAGGATCTTTTTAAGTATAAAATCATCCTGGATTCATCACTAAATCCAATGATGAATGTCCTTGTAAGAAAAGAAGACACAGAGTTACACAAAGAAGAATATTATGTGAGGATGACTTTATAAGACAATGAATGCCAAGGATTGCTGGCAAACTATAGAAGCTAGGAAAGAAGCAAAGACAATTTTTTTCCTTAAGAACCTCTAGATTCCAGGGGTGTCAAACTCATTTTCACCAGAGGCACTTCAGCCTCGAGGTTGCCTTCAAAGGGCAGAATGTAATTTTAGGACTGTATAAATGTAACTATTCCTTAACTAGGGACAAGGAGCTTGGTGCTGCCACCAGTAGAAACAAGATGCCCAGCCGGATAAATCAAGGTGGAAGGCTGGATTTGGCCTGGGCGCCTTGTGTTTGCCCCCTGTGATCTAGAAGAGACCAACTCTGCCAACACCCTGCCTCCAACTCTGCCAACTCTGGCCTCCTTAACTATGCAAAAATAAATTTCTTTTGCTTTAAGCCACTAAGTTTGTAGTAATTTGTTATGGCAGCCCTGGAAAACTAATACAGTACCTTTGTTCAAGTCTCTTGAACCCTCTGAGTTGGCTTCTGTTTTCTGCTGGGACCCTGGCTGACACAAACATATGATTATACTTGTAAATGACAGAAAATGGGACAGAGGGTAAAAACCTTAGATTATAGAGTCAAAATTTAAAATTATCTCAGTCTATGTGAAGGGCCACAACAAAAGTATAACAGCCTTGTACTTAGTGTCACCCAAATCAGTCACCACAATTTGGTATCCCTGACATTGTGCCATCATGTATAAAAGGAAGTTAATAGATCTTGTTCTTCCTATCTCACAATGTTCAAGAATAAGAAGAAATAATAAAATACAGAGAAATAAGTATAGAACTAGGAGCCACAGATCTGAATCTAGACCTGATTAACCTCTGTGATCTCTAGTTCCCTCATCTCTAAAATGAGGAGATTGAACTAGATGATCTGCAAGTGGATCATTTAGTGCTAACATTCTGTGGTTTAGTTGATTAGGACAGGAAGACATGTGAAAAAAAAGCCATATTTATGGAAAAGACCAAGGTTATTTTCAGTAGTTGATCACAAGCTCAAAAGTAACCAAGCAGTGAGGGGACTGCTAAAAATAAAGTTTAGTTAATTAATTTAAAATAAAGAAAAATGCTTATAGGTTTAGTGTGTATTAGAAATGTGATATCCATCTAAAGGGAGATGAGTTCTACTGAGATACTTTGTATGGTCAGTTATAAACATCAAATTGTAAAGGCATACTAACAATGAAAAATTTTGCCAAGGCAGGGTTATTAGAATAGTTTGACACCTGAAAAATGTTATATATGTATTGATTTAATAAGCAAAGAGTGTATACACTGAGGAAAGGAAGATTTAAAATGATAGTAAACAGGGAGAACTAAAGCCAGTTAGTCAAAGTGAAACAAAAGTAATTTTAGAAGAACATTCAGGAAAAGACTAATTAATAGTAATTAGGACTATCAAACAGTAAATGGTAATGTTGGATGCTGGGACTGTTTAAGCTAAGTCTAGATAGCATTTTAGGGTTGCAATCACCCTGGCAGTGGTTTGTTAAAGCTGACTTGCACCAGCTCACAAGATATAATTATTGCCATCTCTTCCAAACTACTTGTTCACTAATATTATTTAAGTAAGTTGAAACTGGCCATCATGGGAGTATTTATACCACAAAAATAAGTTAACACTAAAAATAATGGACTTCATTTTCCCTTAAGGCTTGATGGTTAAGCATTTACCATTACACTACTAGTGTTATAGAATTCCAGTATTGAATAATTTGACCTTGTAAGTTTACTGCCAATTGTATGAGTCTAAAATTATATTTGACTTGGTCTAGTGGAGGGAAAAATCAGGAGAGATGACTCTAAATTTAGTTAAAGAGTCTTCAAAGTGGGACTTTTGGACTCAGTTTCCTAGTTTTGCACACTTCTTCCCTTGATGATGACTCTTTTGCCCACTTCAGATATCCCCTCCCTACCAGCTTTCCGTACTTCTTTTCTTTCTTATCAAAATGAGGATAGATTTGAAACCAGAGTACATGCAGAAACATAACAAAGACCTTCAAACAGGGAAAGATTTTCATGCAGAAAAGAGATAAAGCTATTGCTATTAACTGTGTCATTCATTAGCAGAGATTTATAGTGTGATTTAAACAACATCAACAACTATGTATGATTCAACACCATTCATTAGTTGGCATTTTTAATCTACACATATGAGGAAGTATCTTAATACCCCCTGGATTCTCTTTCTCATCTGTGAACTAGGACTTATAACTCCTAACTGAAATGTTTTGAAGATTCTATATGACATAATAAAATGAAAATATTTGTCAAGCACTATGCAAATAAAAATTTATTGTTACTATATTATCACTAAATTTTATTTACATTCCAATTCAAAATTGTACTTATTCTATTATTTTAACAAGAATAATAATCAACTACACATCCATACTCCACTATCCCCTATCCACATCTCTAGCTGAATGTGATTCACAAGCAAAACAATACAATGCAGACCTTATCATTTCTCATGTGATAGCAGTTGTGACCACTGCAAACAGATCTTCTTCTGTGACTTTGCCCACTCCTCAGAATATTAATAGAAACTTATGATATCAAGGGTATCCCAGAGCCTTATTAATGTGGAGCATATCTTTTCTCAACATGGTTATTCTGTGCTTTAGAAAATAAATAAAATGTTGAAAATAAAAGCATTTTAAAATAACTCACATTGTATTTTCTCTCACAATATTCTATTTTTCTTGTCCTTTTAAAGGCCATTTCTTAAATAAACAAATAAATATTTAAGAAAATAAATAATAAATTTAAAAAAAATAAAGGCCATTTCTTCCACCACTAAGTCTCAATATCCTAGGAAAAAAGAGAGTTATGAAAGCCTAGAACAAAAAGATCATTGTTTCTCTTTGAAGCTCAAAGTTTAAATTTTTGAGTCTATACCAAGAGAATACTCTTGGAAGTCAGACTTTGTAGAGACAGTAAACAATGTTCTAAAATCCAAAGTCTGCCTTTGCATATCAAGCTTGGAGGTCTGACTATAAATTTTGCCTATAATGCATAAGCAGAGATGATTCAGGGTAACACATAAAAACCTGAAGATCTTATCTGCCTACTGGTTTCAAGTGGACAATTGGGAAGAAGAATGCTGGGGGATGGGGGAGAGTGGTGGGGTGGGAGGTTCAGGGAGTACGGAATGAAATTCAGATGAGACAAGTCCAGGGTAAGGAAGCTGCAGGTACCTGAAAAGGGCCTCAACCCAGAGGCTTGTAAAATTCTGATAGAAACTCAAAATAAGTTGAGAAAAAATCTGATAGCAACTGATCTGGTGCTCCGGTTTACACTGTGAGGAAAAATAGAGTAGCCAAGGCAGAGAACAGGCCTAGGTATGAGGGTCTGGGTGTTCTCGCAGCTCCCCCTTGCCTCCTGAGTAACAGAGAAGTGATACAGAAGTTCCCATTTGGGGTAAATGTAGATGAAGTGAGCTTACCTGAGGGGCCTGGAAGAGTAGGGAATTAACATTTTAGCAGAGAGCTTTGAGGTCAGCTTCTCATGTAAGGGATTGAACTAGAGTCTGGAAGGAATCAAAACAGGACTTTGTCAAAGAGGGGAGGTGACCAAACTCACCAGCAGTAATTTCCATACAATGTCAACACCAAGATAACAGAACACAAGTTTATACTACCTAAGGACACATTAGAAGTGGTAGCAGTGGACATGGATTCCTCAGTGAAGGCCCTAGTGAACTGCAAGTTACATAGAGATGTGTCATCATAAGACAAAATGTGATTTAAGTTATGAGAGTAGGATTAGACCCCCAAAGAACCCAATACAAGGTCTTGGAAGCCATATAGAGACAAAATATAGAGAAAAGCAGATTGTCTTTTTTGGCCCTGATATGCATTTTTAAAGAAAGGAGAAGCAAATATATGAATGACTGAGCTTAACAAAAAACTGAATTTTACCAAAAGAGACCACTTTAAAACAAGAGCATGAGCTACTTAATTGATGTTTATGCCCATCCTCCAAACCTCCCAATAGCAAAAATGGGTGCTTGTAGGTAAAATTAGGTCAAAATAAAGAAAATAAAGGTTATTTTGTTTTTCTTGCACATCTGAATAGTAAAGCATAGAGTTTAATCTCCCATCACCACTCCTAGTCATTTACTTTGGGGAAAGGTACTTTATGTAATGTCAGTTAATAAACTGACCAGCAGGCCCATGGTTCTTACCATGAAAGGGTTACAAAGGAAACTTTAATTTAAGGGCCTGCATTCACTGTCACTTATGAGATAGAAGCTTGTCCCCTTGGAGATGGGGCAGCCAATGTCCATCAGACCAAAGCCCAGAGCATCAGACTCAGGTGGACTCAGGGAGTGATGGTCCTTTCTATGGGAAGTGGTACCTTTCCAGGGGAACATAGTGGAGATTTATGGAGAGTGTCCAGAAAGTAAATGTGTGGACCTGTAGGGGATCTGACTGGACAGGCACCTTTCAAAGGTGGAGCAAAAGTCATCCATAAAAATCCCCTCCCTGGGAAGCCATAAGTATTTAGGTGCATTAACATGTGGGATTCAAAGAAATTTTGTTAACTAAGACATTGGCCTTAGTCCTTTAAACTTGATAACTCCTTTCTAAAATTGTCCTCCTCTTAAAATGAGGAAGTCACATATTCTCAGAAAATCAGATGTGATGATTTTGTGGAAGATGAAGGAATAGGGTGACCCAAATGTTCCATGGCTCCAATGAAAAAATAGTGTTGATACATTGAGGCAAATATACCTCAGAATATCAGATGAATAGAAATACTAGAGCCCAAAGGAAAACTGTCTATGGGGGAGGGTCCCTGGGATTTGAAAAAGATTCCAGAAGGATATATGGATGAGAGATTTCTGCAAATAACTCCTCTAGAGACTCTCATAGGTTACTGGAGGGGCAAAAGGGACCTGGTGAACTACAAGTTCATTGGTTATGTGTCATTGAAAGACTAATATGGTCTGGATTATGAGCAAAATTATGGTGATTTGGTCTCCTTTCCTCTATTTTCTAGTTTATATAGTCACATAAATACTATTTATCAAAAAAAATTATTATTAACACTTAGAATACACCAAGCATTTTCACCAGTGAGAAAAAGAGACGAAATTCAATCTCTGACTGTATTTTAGTTAAATGTAATGTAGGAGTAGATTATAAGTAGAAAAAAGTAACTGGATTTCCCCAGAATTGTTCTGTATTATGGCTTATTCTTCATTTCATTCATTGTCTTATCAAAATTGCCTAAAAAGCACATTGAGCAAAAAAAAGACCAGTTTTCATAACCCATCTATTAGATCCTTAAATCTTTAGTAACTTTAAACAAAATTATAAAAATGAATCAAATTATTTTCACAGCCCACCATAGCCACTGCATTACCACCACAACACACACACATGACATCATACCATAACAGTAAAACTAATATAAATAAAAAAACACTGGCAAATCAAGTATATGTTAAAATAATTATTACAGTTTTATATGAGTGTCCAATAATGTAAAAAGGAAATTGTATATTTCAGAAATATAAAAAGTATTTCATATCTCCATTAGGTGGCAGCAAAACTCTTTCATACTATTAAATCTTCAAAGCCTTGTTTTTAATGCCTTCCTACCAGGTTTGACTGATTATACTACACAGAAATAAAAATGTTCAATTGTTACCTCTCAGAGGAAAGGACTCCATAAACATCAAGATTTATGGTGCATTGAATTTAAAGGCTTACTACTTAGAGTTAATTATCCTTAAAAATTGTTTAAAGCAAAAAGAATTATTTAATTTTTCAATTTAATCCAAAGACTTTGTGTGGCTTATCTGTGCCAGTAATTCTCTAGGAGTTTTCTATTTTTATGAAGTTGGCTCCAGTTCATAGAACTTGAATGGAATTAATAAATACTAGCAACATTTAAAAAAAAAGTCAGGCTGCAACTTCTATCTTCTCTCTCACCTGTCTCCTGTCACCTATGAAAAATTTCCCTCTATCTACAAATTTACATCTTGCCTAAAAATTTAAGCTTAAAAATTATAACATACATCATTAAAATCACTCTACCTCTCTAAGATTGTCTAGATAAAACAAAGATATCTATTCTCTTCTTTCTAATTTCAGGTGTTCTAGAGGGCCCAAGTCCATTCTCAAACTTTGGGTATGGGATCTCCACGTGTCTTGTTCCTGCATTTATCAAAATCCTGGGGTGTAGACTTCCGGCCAAGATGGAGGCATAGGTAGACACACTGTGCCTCCTCGCACAACCAAGATAGGGACAACAATATAGAAACAAAATAACAACCAGAACTGACAGAAAATTGAAGTGTATGGAAGTCAGACACCCAAGGATTTAAAAATAGACACTTTCATCCAGACTGGTAGGAGGGGCGGAGTCGGGCAGCCAGGCCAGGGACACGGAGCAGAGAGCTGAGCACCCAGGGCGGTGCGCAGGCCCGCAGCAGGCAGACCCTTGGCGCACAAGCAGCGGTGGCTGGTGGGCCCCAGCCGGGGTGGGGAGGTGGGCGGGGGGCAGGGGGTGACCGGCAGACCCAGCGAGGTGGCCATTGTGAAGCAAGGCACTGCGCACAACTCAGGGTCCCAGCACCAGGAAATAGAGCTTTGGGTCACTGACTGAAAAGGAAGGTCCCAAGGAGTACACAGGCCCACCCACACCAGAATTGGCACCAGAGGGGCCCATTTGGCTTGTGGAAAGTGGCGGAGGGGTCTGAGGTCATACAGAGAGCAGAGCAAGTGCCACTGTTCCTTCTTGGACCCCACCCCCACATACAGCATCACAACCCATCCACTGGGGTGCCCTGCCCTGGTGAGCACCTAAGGCCCTGCCCCTCACTACAGGAGCTCCACAAGACCAAAACAACAACAACAACAACAAAAAGAAAACAGCAAAAAGATGGCTCAAACAGAAGAATTGAAAGCCCCAGAACCCATCCTTTTAAGCAACCAAGAGATAGCCAACCTATCAGATGCACAGTTCAAAGCACTGGTGATCAAGATACTCACAGAATTGGTTGATTTTGATCACAAATTAGATGAAAAAATGCAGGCTACAATAAGTTTAATGAAGAAAAATGCACAGGGAACCAATAGCGATGGAATGAAAGATGGGTCTCACATCATTGGAGTGGACCAGAAGGAAGAAAAAAAAATACAACCAGAAAAGAATGAAGAAATAAGAATTCAAAAAAATGAGGAGAGGCTTGCGAACCTCAAGGACATCTTTAAACATCCCAACATCTGAATTATAGGGGTACCAGAAGGAGAAGAGGAAAAACAACAAGTGGAAAAGATATTTGAACAAATAATAAAGGAGAACTTCCCCAATCTGGCAAAAGAAATAGACTTTCAGGAAGTCCAGGAAATTCAGAGATTCCCAAAGAAGTTGGACCCAAGGAGGAACACACCAAGGCACATCAGAATTACATTAGTCAAGGTAAAAATGAAGGAGAGAATCCTAGAAGCAGCAAGAGAAAAGGAGACAGTTACCTGCAAAAGGAGTACCCATAAGACTATCAACTAATTTCTCAAAAGAAACCTTATAGGCAGGAGGGGCTGGAAAGAAGCATTTGAAGTCATGAAAGGCAAGGACCTACATCCAATATTACTCTATCCAGCAAAGCTTTCATTTAGAATGGATGGGCAGATGAAGTGCTTCCCAGATAATGTCAAGTTCAAGGAGTTCATCATCACCAAGCCCTTATTTTATGAAATGTTAAAGGGACTTATCTAAGAAAAAGAAGAGAAAAAACATGTGTAGTAAAATGACAGCAAACTCACAGTTATTAACAATGACACCTGAACCAAAAACAAGAAGAAACTAAGCAAACAAGTAGAACAGGAACAGAACCACAGAAATGGAGACCACATGGAGAGTTAGCAACAGGGGAGTGGGAGGGGGAGAGAGGGGGGAATGGTACGAAGAATAAGTAGCAATGAAGGTAGCTAGAAAATAGACAGGGGGAGGGCAAGAGTAGTATGGGAAATGTAGAAGCTAAAGAACTTATGACACATGGACATGAACTAAAGGGGGGTATGTGGGTGGGAGAGGGTGTTGAGGGTGGAGGGGAATGATAGGACAACTGTAATAGCATAATCAATAAAATATATTTTATAAAAAGGAAAAAAAAATCCTGGGGTGTAGCAGAAAAGGCTGCAAAAAAAAGATCCAAGATGGTGGCAGAACAGGTGAAAGGTGCACTCACCTCTTCCCAGGGCCCAACTATAATTACAACTAAAATATAGAATAAGCAACCTGAATAGCGAACCGAAGACTAGCTGAGTATAAATCTTATAACCAAGGTTTACAGAAGCAGACTGGTAGGAAGGGTGGAGACTCGAAAAGGGCTAGCCCTGCTCCCATGGGAGTTGGCTGAGGTTCTGGAAGGATATCTCAGCTGCAAACCCCCCGCCCCCTGAGGAATGTGAGGTTTCAACTCCATGCTAGGCTCCCCAGCACGGAACACCAGAGCTAGGAAGAGGTACCCACATAACATGTGGTTGTAAAAATAAGCAGGAATTCTGTTTGCCAGGGAGAGAGAAGAGTCTGCTAAAGAGAAAAGTTCCCTCTTAAAAAGCCAATGCACAAAATCTCATTATCAGCCACTCACCCAGGGATCCTACAGAGGAAAGTGCAAGCACACCTGAGTTGTATGAGGATAGACTGGGGTTTGTGGCCCTGGAGAGAGACCTGAAGGGATAATAACCAGGATCCCTAAGCTGAGTCCCTCTCTCACACTGTAGATACCACCTTCTTCAGTGGACTATTTCCATTCTTAGGGCATCAGCCTGAGGGATTGCAATAGCCCCACCCTCTGGTCTATCATCCTCCTTTAAGGAGCTCATACCATGCTAAGGAATCAGCTTCCTGGGCTGGGGAGTAGAGATCCAGGAAGACTCAGGATATGTCAGTGGCTGAGTTATGTGGCTTCGGAGCTACAGGCCATCCCCCCTACTTTTCTGTGAACCTGACTGGCACCTTTAATGGGAGGTTCACTAGCCCCAGTGACCCCACCGTGCCCAGGAGGTTCAGACAGAACCCAAGACAGACTGAGATGTGTGGATCTGAGGCAGGGTCCACTACTCTACCTTCCCCCAAGCCTGACCAAGTAAGTGAATCCTCCTCACAGGAGCTCCACTAACCCCACCCAACAAACTCCCAGCAGTATGTCCCACCAAGCTCAGCCACCCAACAGTATCTGGGAAAGAATGAGTTGTGTGGGTCTATTACGAGAGGCCATTTTCCCCTTGCACATACAACTGTTACAGAACACAAGGGGCCAAGGGGGGGGCAAAGGGGGGCCAAGGGCAGTATACTATTACCAAAAGGAGCCCCCCCGGTTCGTTATGTCCGCCGCCTTATAGGAAAGACATCTCTCAATGCCAGAGATTTGTGAAAAGGAAAGGAAATGTTTATTTAATGCTATACAGACTTAAAGTAGTGACCTAATGTCTTCATCAAAATCCCCAAGTCCCTTAAAACACCCACAAACACACACAGTCCTTCCTTCCCCCTTTGCCCCATCTGGGGTACCGTATCTCAGGAAAAGAAATAGAAGTCTGTGGCTCAGGCAGCCCCCGGTTCTTCCCAGCAATTCATCTCGGCTGGTAGACCTCCCTCGGTTCCCGATACCATCAGCTGTGTCCCCGGGATCTCCAGCTAAAGCCGGGTAGTGGTTCCTCCTTCTATGGCTGCCACACCTCGGTTTAAATCCCTGCTCCAATCTTCCTCTGCAGCCCCATTTCCAACTCCTCCCACAATCGGCTACACTTGCCAGCACTCTCATATACTTCCAGCTTTACTGGGCTGCCATCGTGAGTCTGGGCAGGAGTGGCCCCATGTCATGGAGCCAATCATCTCCAAGCTCTTACGCAGGCGCTGTAACCAGGGGGAGTTGCTTCCCAGTTGCATCTTGGTGAGGAAGTTACTTCCATCCCCCTGGCTCAGAGCCTGGCCACAGCTATTTAACATATCTATGTAATCAGTTAAAGGTTATAGATATGTTAAATGACCACATCAGAGGTTAGCTACAAAGCTGTTGCTATGCAAAACAGCTCTCAATGACCCTGCTCCATTTGTCCCTTCCCCCAACCCACACCTTTGCAGGGGAGGGGTGAGAACATCCTAATATTTCCTGGACACCCTGAGTTCTGGGCCCCATTCCAAATCCCTATTTGGGGGGGCCCCCCTCTTGGCTGCACCCTGTAACACAACCAGTACAGAACCTTCCCTTCACATGGTCAAGTCTTGGTGTGTTGAAACTGGTAAACTCTCCTGGCCTCACTCTGACCACTCCCTGAAACACGGTCCCACCCATCAGGAGGAAACTAGCTTTGGTATGCCTGGGATTTTTGCAGAACGCAGATCATCCTCAGAGCCAGCCCTGGCACTGAGTTTAAATCTGTATCAGTCTGGTAAACATCAGTCACTCCTACATGGTGACTCACTGAGACCCTACCTCATGAAACTCTAGTACTGCTAGAGGTTCTTTCAGTGACTGAGCTTAATAAGCAGCTGGCAGGTGGATGCAGGTATAGGTGGATAGCAGGGTGTCTTGGGACTTTTGCTGACATGCCCTGAGCCCATTTCTGGTAAAAGCGGCCTTGGTGCACAGCTTGGTCCTTCCATGCACACCCACAGAGACAGCCACAAACTATGTATTGCTTTGTAGCTCCAAACAGTTTGCCCAGGGCCAGTCACATGCAGAGTCTGAAATTGATCTGCACTGGAGTGTCTCCCAAGAGGCCGCAGAACAGACATATCCAGTGACCATTTTCAAACAATATCAGAGAATATCCAATTAGATCCACAAGTGGCATCTCCAAAGGGAGATTTTAAAAGGCACCAGACCCTGCTAAGGCAAATTCCAATTTTGTGATCAGCACCTGCACAGCCACTTGTATACTCTGATTTGTCCACACAGTCAACCAAATGGGAAAAAAAAAACTTCTATCTGACAAAATAGACTTCAAAGCTAAGGCCATGAAAAGAGGTAAAGAAGGTTACTACATAATATTAAAGGAATTGTTCCAATAAGAGGATATAAGGATATAACCCTTATAAACATATATCCGCCCAGTGCAGGAGCACCAAAAAACATGAACTCTAAGGAAGTCTTGGACTTTAAGGAAGAAATTGACAACAATACTGTAGGGGATTTTATGTCCCTCCAGGAAGCCTTCATCTTGAAACTTTCTGTCTCAGGCTGGGTTAAGTCTCCTTCCCAGACCTCCCAAAGCAAGACATACATTCCACTCACATTAAAGAGTCTGTTTTCTTCCTTCTACTATAAGGTGTGTCTTTATTTTCTTTTATCCAAACACCTATCCCAGTGCCTGGTACATGGTAAGTCTGTAAGACTCTCTGTACTTTAATGCTTTATTGAAGTATAAGCCCTTTGGCTCAGCGGTATTTTGACACTATTTCATTTCTTGAGATAGGAAATGTAGAATTAGAAAGTTTGGTCATTTTAATTTAAAAAGCTATCTAAATAGAAATATCTGTCAGGGAATTGGAAATATGGACATGGGCTCAATGGAGAAAATCATGATAAAAGTATGATTTGGTGAATTGATGTGATAATTTAGACAAAACATGTAAATAATAAAAGTGGCATGGAAAAACTATAAAGAAATTACAAACTATTTAAACAGTGGAAGAAAGGAGAGGGAAATGGAAAGGTCAGAGAAGTAGAGGAAGCTTCTAGGGAATGGTTTCATTTTTCATTTACTCTTTTCTACGTTAGAAAGACCTGGCATTTTGTGGTGAGCTGTATTTCCTTTATGTTGCCACTAGAGGTCTCCAACAACTCCTGCAATATCTGTCAGGCAGATCTCTCAGCAAGTGTCTTTTAGCTGTTCTTAGAAGGATTTTCCCAGCAGTGACATCCACTGATCAAGACCAGGTGCCACATACCAGTGATGTTTCATTGGATGCCTGAAACTCATGACTGAGCTGAAGTTCAGAAGGGTCCTTCAAGTGACTTACAGTTTGTGGTTTACTGACTTCCATATAGTCTCTTGTATTGGCAACTTTGTTACACAATACATGAATGAGGCATACTCTGCCTGTTTCAAGAATTGAAACTGGTTATCTGTTTGGGACATCCTGAAGTGCTTGCTATATAAACAGAATGAAAAGAACTGAATGTTCTTTTTAAAATTCCATTATGATATTGTAACTCTAGAAACTCTTCCTTCTAAAAAAAATAAAAAAGGAAAATAAGTCTGTCCCCTAGAATGAGAAAAGATTAGACTAGATAAAACTGATAAATGTTTATTTCATAAGCATATTTTGTCTACTTATTTCTGCAGACAACAGTATTTCTGTAATGATAACTTCATCATCTCCAACAAGTTATAATGCAATTATTGTAAGTTATATGTATATGTATTTCTATATTCGATTTTTAAAGTTCTAATAAAATGAATATTTTAATAACACAGAAAAGGAAAGGTAGCACAATATCACTCATATATTTCCTATATCATGAACATTTTTGCATATTTGTTTGTTCTGTATGTGTTCTTTTTCCTGGACCATTATAAAATAAATTATAAACATTATGATGCTTCAAACAAACTACTTTAGCATGCATTTCCAGAAAATAAGAGCATTTCCTACCCATTGTCAGTACTGTCATCACATCTAACAAATTTAGGAAACTTCTTGATGTTATCTATTTCTGCATTTATATTTATATATTGCTACTTGTCTCCAAAACATATTTTATTGCTGTTTTTGTTTTCAAACCAAGACCTAATCAAGGACCATGCATTGTCTTCGGTTGTTATGTCTCTCTTAATCTAAAGCAAGGTGTCAAACTTATTTTCACAGCCACATCAGCCTCACGGTTGCCTTCAAAGGGCCAAATGGAATTTCAACTCCTTAACAGTTAAAGAGTAGTTACATTTATACAGTCCTAAAATTATTTTGGCTCTTTGAAGGCAACGGAGAGGCTGATGTGGTCCCCAGTGAAAATGAGTTTGACACCCCTGATCTAAAGCAATTTCCATTTCCTCTTCCTTTTTCTTTCATCATACAGACTTTTCAAAAAGACATGTTGTTTTGTAGAATATTACATATCCTTGATTTGTCTGTGTATTTCCTGTGATATCATTTAAATTAATCTTCTATTCTTTATATTTCCTATACACTGGAGATTAAAACTACAGGTTGAATTATAGTCTAGTTACACATTTTTAACCAGAATAACTCCTAGGTGATAACTGTGTAGAACATTGTGCATCTATCACATTTGATGTCCCATTATAAGTGATGGTAAATATGATTTCTGGATTAAAGAGGAGACAAGCTAATCTCTTTGTTTTAAAGTTACATATATTTTTTTATAGGTCCCCTTTGGGACCTGCATGCAATCTGTGTTGCCCATCAACCTTTTACTTAATGGTTTTAGAATCCAGTGGTTATCTCAACTGTGATAGAGAGAATAAAGCCCCAACAAAAATATCCACATCTTAACCCCCAGAACCTCTGAATGTGCTACATTATACACACAGAAAAGGGATATTTTGAGATGTGATCAAGATTAAGGAATTTGAGATGGAGTCCTCATCTAGGTAAGTTCACTCTAATCATCTAAGAAAAGCAGAGAACCTTTCCTGGCTATGGTTAGAGAAAGAACTGTGATGATGGAAGCCGTCAAAGAGACACCAAGTCACTGGCTTTGCAGATGGAGCAAGGAAGCCTTGAGCCAAGGATTCAGGCAGCCTCTAGAAGATGAAACAGGCAAAGAAACAAATTCTTTCCTAGATCTTTCAGAAAAGAATGCATCCTGCTGACACCTTTATTTTTAGCCCAGTGAGATTTCTGTAAACCTTCTGACCTACAGAATTGTAACATAATACATTTGCATTTTTAAGCCATCAAAGTTGTGGCAATCTATTTTAGCAGCAATAGAAAACTAATATACTTACCTAAATCAATCACTTACTAAGGGACATAAATGAGAGTGTATATGTGTTTTCTACATCAATCATATCCCAAATTATGTGTTCCTGAAAGCTCTACCTGGTCTATTGTATCAAACTATAAACACAACCATGGCCGATCAGTATCTATGTAGTTATACTGTGGAATTACAAATTTTCATGTCATAGAATAGAACTTTTTGGTTTTTCACATACCTCATGCCTTGTCTATTAAAACTTAGCAGTTTATTATATAACAGCAACATAGAGGTAAGCCAGAAAGTAGTCATTCCTGGAAAGCATTATCATAGTCAGTAAAATAATATTGCTTATATGGAAATTTCCTGCACAGTATAGAAAATTTTAGAAGTTTTATAAGCATTAGTTTCCTCTTCTTTCCCACCCACTACTTTGTCTCAGAAGACAAATGTCAACAGACATCCAGGAGTGGCAATTCTACTATCAGACAAAATGGACTTCAAGGTAAAAATTCTTATTAGAGACAAAAAGAAACTTTTATCATTATAAAAGGAGCAATTCTTTAAGGAGATAAAATAATTATAATATATATGTACCTAAAAACAGAACTCCAAAATACAAGAAGCAAAAACTGACAAAATTGGAGACAGAGATGATTCAACAATAATTGTTGAACACTTCAATGCCCTATTTTAAATAATAGATATAACAAGCAGATCAACAAGGAAATAGAAACTTGATCAACATTATAAACATAGTAACTCACATAGAACAACAATAGAACACTCCCCCAACATTAGAATATATATTTTCTCAAGTGCCCATGGAAACTTCTTCAGGGAAGATCATATGTTAGGTCATAAAACATGTGTCACTAAATTTAAAAGAGTTGAAATTATACAGTGTGTTCTCCAGCTTCAATGGAATAAAATTAGAAAATGACAACAGAAGGAAGTTTGGGAAATTCACAAATGTATAGAAGTTAAACTCCTAAATAATCAGTGGATCTACCAGGAGAGCTGGATAGGGCAGTATTAGTTCTGTAGATGATTTTTAGTGATGAACCTCAAGGCTAGAGCCAATGTTAGGTCCTAAGAAATGCTGATATGTTGAACTCCCAAATATTTCTTGAACTTGTCTTTGTCTATAAACAAACAAACACATATTTAATGTCTTCCCAGATAAGCTCCCAACCTCATAATAATCAAACCTCATGAATCTATTGGTCTGTTACTCACTACCGCCCAATCCAACTGCCCATCTGGTTTGATCCCCAAGATCTCATAACCCAAGATATGCCTGCACGCATTCTGCGCCTTGGCTCTGCTATTTTCTTCAATTTGAATGTCTGCTCTCATCTTTTTCTGCCTATCCAGATTCAATATCACATCATGTATATGCTACATTTTGTAAACTATAAAACAAGACATGAATTTTAACTATATTTACTGAGATTTGCACCCTTCAAGGACCAGTCTAAGTCCATCTCCTTCCAAGATGGCTTACTAAATTTTTTTAGCCCTCATGGATTTCTTTTTTCTTTTCTGTATTTTCTCCCTCCCTTCCTCCCACCCTTCTACTTTCCTTCCTTCTTCTCTTCCTTCCTTATAAAATTATATTCTCCTTGCTCTGTCTTCCTTCCAGTCCCCCACTTCCAGAACTTGGTAACCACTATTTTGCATTCTGTGTTCATTATTCCCTGGTTTATTTCACAGTATTTGTCATCTATGTATATATCTTGAAATAATAGACTGTCATATTTTGCTTTTTTTTGACTTCACATAAAAGCATTCATACTGTATTTATCCTGTACTTTGTTTCTTCTTGTCATCATGGTCTGTTAGTTAATATGAGTAGGTATTGTACACATGGTTTAAAAATCAAAATGCTACAATACAATATAATGAAAAGCCTTACTTCCTCCCCTGTTGTGGACCTATGTCCTCCTAACCCTTCTTCCCATAGGTAATCACTTTTATTAATTTATTTTGAATCTTTCCAATACATTCTTACTTTCCCCTTTTAAAATTAAAAAGCACTTATCACATATAGATCTTTCCATATCTATGTGTAGGCTGATCACTTTCTCACTCTTCATATTTGTGTAACATTCCATGAAGTGCATCTACCATGGTTTTTAATGGACACTTGGAAATTCATTAATATTTTCCTAATACAATGTTACTGATAGTAACATGTCATTTTTTAGTGTGCATGTATTTTCTGTAAGAATAATTCCTGTGAGCGTGTCTGCTAGGTCAAGAGAGAAATACATTTGTAATTTTGATATGCATTACCAAATTGCACTTCACAAAGGATGCACATTTTTGTACTTACATCAATGATGTATGAGTGCCTATTATCTCTCTGCTTCATTAAACTTAGAATCTGATCATCTAATAGGTAAATAATAAATCTCATTGTAGTTTAATTTGCAAAAAATTAAGGGGGAAAAGGAGGAAGGGTTATCAAGGAACATGTGTAAAGAACACATGGACAAAGCCAAAGAAGAGTAGGATCAAGGGTGGGAGGTGGGGATGGTTGGGATGAGAGTAGTGGGGGGGAAAAGGAGACAACTGTACTTGAACAACAATAAAAAATAAATAAATAAATAATATTTTAAAAATTATGAACAGAGCTATCGTAAACATGTTTATACAAATTTTATTTTTAAAGTCTGTAGCCCTAACTGCCTATCACTTATAACTTGCATCAACTGAATTAATGAGTTGCTATTTAACCATTTCCTATTACTTACTCACTCTTTTCACACTAGAACTTCAGAGAGAGAAGATAATCTGACATCTTTAGGCTATATACAATATTGACTTTCATTAGGAATGAGCTCTCATTAGGAGATAAATTGAATGGATTTCAATTAAATTGAATGTAAATAGTAACCTACTGTAAGCAGTGAAGTATAACATGAAATAGTTTAATTCACCAAAAGCAAAAACAACAGGATAAAATTAACTTTATGTATTTTAAATATGTATGTCTTTATTTTTTAAGGTTATAGAAAAATTAAATCTTAACAAGAAGCGTACAACTCAATTCATTTCCCTTTGGAATGAACTTCTCTTGGAATTTCTCATGTGCATTTGAATATTGATATAGCTTCTATGATCTACCAAAAACACATAAAATATTATGGAAATTTCATTGCACAATTTACTTTTCACCCATCCAAAAAGAGTAAGTTGGTCTTATTTGGCTTGTTCCTCACATCATAATTTTGACTAATCCATTTTTTTAAACTGATAGGTGTCTAGAGTTGTTATTACACCCCTTTATGGTAGAAGCCTTTCAGAAGGCATTCCAGATCAAGTTTTTATCCAGGGCTTAAAAGCCTGTGTTTTTAATGAACAATATCTACATGTCTTTCAGAACTATAATTGATTTTCTTCCTTATACCCCTATTAAAATAGTCACTAATAGGCTGGTGCCACCCTTTTTTAGGACTGATTTGACTTACGAAAAGTAAATTAGTAGCTTTTGTTCACACTGAAGCTTACCAGAAACTCATATTTATATTACAGTTAAGAGCCAGTCTTAAAAGTGCACATTTCCATTAGCCATAATATATTGAGCTCTTAGGAAATGGTATACCCAAGGAAAAGCAGTTTTTAAAATGAGATATTGTGTAAATTTTTAAAGTAAAAAAAAATTAAGTGACAATATGTTAGGTAGAGGAATCTAGTATTTACTATAAGGTAAAATTATTGTTTTACTATGAAGTAGTAATACCTCATTAAGGAAAAGTGTTATGCTATAGTTAACATAGAATTAAAATGTCTGTGAGCTTTGAGGCTTGTAGAACTGCACTTAGCACTGTATTTCACATACTAGCCAACTTCCCTTTTTTTGCACTAAAACATTGTACTGGGTACCTACCAGAAAAGTCATAATTACATTCTTTGGAAAATAAATTGCTACAATAGTTAAAGGAATGTGAAAATTATATTTGTTTAACTTTTGCCTGGTACTTGTCTTAGTCTGTTCAGCTGCTATAACAAAAATACAACAGACTGGGTGACTTAAACAACAAACATTTATTTCTCAACAGTTGTCTAGATTGGGAAGTTTAAGAACAAGGCACCAGCAGAAAAGTTGTCTGGTGAGAGCCTGCTTTCTGGTTCATAGTCTACAGTCTTCTTGCTGTAGCTGCACATATTAAAAGGAACATAAGAGGTCTCTGAGATCTCTTTTATAAGCACATTAATCTTACTCTTGAAGGCACTGCCCTCATGACCTAATCACATCTCCAAGGCCCCAGTTCCTAGTAACATCATTGTCGGGATTAGCTTTCAACATACAAATTTTGAGGAGGACACAAACATTCAGACTGTGGCAGTGCTCATGTTCCTTTATTCACAGAACATTTCCACAGTTGTTTTTATTACTGAATAAAACTAAAAATACCCTCATTGTTTATTGCTGAAGGGTATTATTCTACCCAGGAAGCATATTCCCATAGATGGTAATTCCATAAATACTACTCAGTACTCCCTGCATTTGCCCTCAAGGAAATATTTATTTGCAAAGTGATATAAAATTCTCCATTCCAAGACACACGGAGATTCCATACCAGTTACCTCAATAAACTTTAATGCTATAATGTCTCATTCTTTTATTTTACAGTCCTTTTACATCACATTTTTCTTGTTTGCTTAGGAAAGTAGTCAGCAGGTACTTAGCATCATTGTTAACAGTTAACATGGACTGGTGAGAAGCAGATGATATTTTTCCTATCTGCTTTTTACATCATTTCTAAATTCATCCAGTAACTCGAAAGGTGTTCTTCACTGTTCTGGTTTTCCTTTAAAAATGAATCTTGCTATATTTCTTTTGCAATAGTGTAGAGTTTTTTCAATCAAAATAATTTTTTGAAGTTTTGTTTCTTGAGTAGAAAAATCAGCATTTTGTGCCAGTATTTGCCTTAAGATTATAAGGAACAGAAAGTGGATAATAATACCTTGTGACTCCTCATTTTAATGAAAAGAGAAAACCTGTTGTGCAGAGATCATTCCCAGGATTTTTCAAACTTGAACTTTTAAATAAGAGCCATCTTTTATTTGGTTATGAGATATGTGACCTGGAAGTATCTATAATGGTGTCTTCATGACATGGAGAAACTGGTCTGAGGAAATGAATCTGAAATACTATAAAGAAGGGAGAAGCAGAGAGGGAAAAAAATTATAGTGCAGCTCATGCATCCCAATTGGCTTAAACAAGTTCAAATTTTGTTTTGTGTTGAGAGCCGACCAACAGCCGACCCTTGACACACTCAGGACGGATGACACACATCTGCACAGCAGAGGCGACTATGGCCCGATCTCCTGTCTATCTCTTCCTGTATGCCTATCCCTGCTAGCAACAGGTGGTGGGATTTTTGGATACCTGTGTGTTATAACAAAAATTCTGCATGATGCCTTTGATTCTGCGCGAAATGACTTGTTGACCACAGAATAGAGACCCCTAGCAACCCTAATGCTGCCTGCTTCCCCCACCTGGGAAGTTAAGGACAAAATTAAACAATGGGCAGACCAACTGCCAGAATGTTGAAGGAAGCTGTTGCTGGGAATGTTTCTTAAGGAGTCACCACTCAAAAGTTTAAAATTTATTAGAGCCACTACCCCTTCCATACCCTGGACAGGAGTGTAAAGAAACAAGGAGTTCTAGTTGGAAATAATAATCTCAAACACATAGAAATGAATACAAAACATGGCCCCCCTCCAAGATGCACAAATCAAAAAACTTAGGCAGAAAACCAGTTACCTAACAGAGACAAATCTAACCTCAATGGACAATAGCTAAATTCTATATAATCTATAACTCTCCCCTTGCACCCCTCTAATTTAGACCAATTCCTAGAATTTTAATAGACACCTAGTTACTAATTGGCACCTGAAAGTTTGTGTTCGTATAGCTTCATTGGCTATCTGATTAATGACCCTCTTGGTCAAAACAACCTTTGTTTAACATGGTTGATCTGTGGGACCTCCTGTACTTTTTGGTTATTTCTTTGTTTAACATGGTTGATCTGTG
>CM052549.1:56687732-56712089 GCA_028533065.1 Trachops cirrhosus
AAAACCTTCTGTACTTTTTGAAATTATTTCTATGGTAATCATTTCTGTTTTAATAATCATACTATGTATTGAATATTGTATAATCAGGGTAATTATTTGTTTCAATAATCACTATGCATTGAATGTTGTATAACCTCCCCTATAAAAATAAAGATTGATTCTTCTCGGTGAGTCAGTCAGGCCCAGAGAGCCTGGCTGTCCTCCAGCACCTTAATTGGTGTCTGTCTCTTCACCTTACCCGTGCATCCTTTGGGAACCCTGAGACCCCACCGAGGCTGGACCCCAGAAGTTTTGTCCTATAAAATTAGATAATTAATTGCAATGCATTAATAAAAGTGAGGTACTGTAAAGGAAGGATATGATTCTGCTGGGGGAAGAGGCCACGGTGGGATAACAATGCTTTGTAAATGATATTAAGAGAGTTGGTTAAATTTCTTTCCAGTTTTCTGTTGGGACACAAGCCATGGGACCAAAGCTGTTTCTTAAGAGGGTTTTATATCAAATGTCATAGTTGGAAGGTACTGGTGACTCCTTGCAATCTTCCACAAATACAAGACAGAGACAAGCTAAGATCCAAGCCAGCTCATCAGAAAGAAGAAACTGATCATTGAGATCAATCAACAATTTTGTCAAAAGAAGCCTTTTCCACCTGTCACCAGAAATCCAATTAGTGGAAGGTCAAAAAATCATGTGTCCTACTAAATTACACAGACTGAAAACTTTCTCCTATCCCAAATATAGTGTGTTGGTTTGGAATGCTCTTAGGAGTCAAAGAAATAGGGAAGGCTTACTGTCTCATGACTCACCAAATTATCTCCTGTGTAGTCTCTGACTTAACTCCACCTCCCAAACCTCATTTCAAAATACATTAACCTGGGATCAGCCAAGCCACAAAATGAAGCTTTATCTCTGGCTGTTATAGGACAGTGGCCTACAGCAGGCAATTAAGTTGAGGATAGAAGGGGCAGACAGATACCCCAAATTGTTACCAATAGATAAAATCTATGATTATAGGCTAGGGATACAAAGATGTCACTGACAACCATGGCACATTTTCCAAAGAGGCCATGAAAATATTTCCCATACCACATTCTTACTATGTGATATTGATATTCTCCCTATTGCTCATAGGTATGTCTCCTTGATCCTGAGATCTTTGTGACTGCCTTGACCAACAGAATTTAGTGAAAGTGGTGCAATGAAACTCATGACGTTAGTTTAGAAATATGCCATGCACTTCCACCTTGCTTTCTTGGGATATTTGCTCTTAGAATCCAGCTACAAATTGTGAAGAAGTTCAAAGTAGCACATGCAGAAAGAACACAGGCAAAGTTCTGACCAAGATGGAGGCATAGGTACAATCCATTTGCTTCCTCTCACAACCAAAATGAGGATAACAACCAACCTAAAATCAATAAACAACCAAAAGCACCAGAAAATCAAACTGCATGTAACTCCAACAACCAAGGAATTAAAAAAATCAACCAGAACAACCAGACCAGTAAGGCGGCAGACCAAGCAGGCCGACACAGAAAAACCTTGGCAAGATGGCAGACCATCGGGGTGGGGCTGGCTGTGGAGCTCGGTGTCCTGCATGGGAGTGACTGACTTAAGGAGAAAACAGACTCACAGCTGACTGTGGACTATGGCTGGGTTTGCCATCGTGGGAGAAACTCCCAGTTTCACATGAGAGTTCATTAAAAAGTGCTCTAGAGAAGAGCAGGTGAGCCATACTGTTGATGGGAGAGACCTGGTTCTTTTTGCTGACACATGTAAAGAATTACATATCAGCAAATCTAGTAGTATGTAATCAGTTTATTAGTGGCCGGGTCCCATGGAAGAGAACAGGACTGGGTAGAGTAGGGGGTGAAAGGCAAAGTTTCAGGGCGAAGCAGGGTGAGAAAAGTAAGAGCGGCTGCAGACCAGTGTGGCAAGCCCCTGGGCAGCCTGAGGCCGGGTGGCCAGAGGCCCTGTGGCCCAAGAGACAAGAGCACCCTGATCCTGAGAGAGAGACAGAAAGAGAGAGAGAGAGAGAGGGAGAGAGAGAGAGAGAGAGAGAGTCCTTTGTTCTCAAGACCTATATAGTTGGTGGGATAGGAGGGAAAAAAGTTACATATTGATTAATGGGTAAATGTGGTGCCAACTTTCCTGGGGGAATGTGACTACCCAAACTTAGGGATGTGTCGGGGGTCTGTTAGCCCGAATCCTTATCTTGCTCCAGACTCCATTTGTTCATCTTGTTGTAAATCAAATACATGACAGGAGGCAGTTAATTAAAATTGGGGCACTTTCCAAAGTTATTTATGGGCTCTTTCTGTAAGCATCAGGGACTCCCTGGTAAAACAGATAGTGACCAGAGATAAGCAATTAACCAAAGTTGTTTTATGGGCTCTTTTTTTGGGCACTGGGACCCTCTCCCATATTCAGGCCTTGGGATGAAAGCATAGTCTCAAGGCTTCTTTCCCAGATAGTGGAAATGATACACAGAATTTCAAGGACTTTCCTTCTTTCTTGCTAATATAGTGTTTCTTGTGATGTTGCAACACCTGGCAATATTATCAGACCAGGCTTAGGACTGCTGAGTTAGCATGTGAGACAGGTCTCCTTCCTTCTTCCTGCCTCGGTTTACTATTTATTCTACATCATTGGTAAAAGGTGTTTCCTGGCAACCAGGGTGCTAAATGCTGGCCAGTGACAGTACTGCAGTCTCAGAGTGCTTCCTATGCTGTCTCCTGGCACAGCGTAGCAAAGAGTAGCCTTGCTGGGTGACTCCCTAAGGCCCTAAGCCCCTAAGCCCTAACAACTTATCAGCTGTGCCAAGACAAAGAAATATAGCCCAAATGAAAGAACAGAGCAAAGCCTTAGAAAGAGAACTAAGCAAGGAGGAGATCCCCAACCTATCTGATGGAGAATTTAAAGCCCTAGTAATCAAAATGCTCACAGATCTGATTGAGCTTGGTCGAAAAGTAAAAAAACAAATAAAGGACACCCAAAGTTTAATAAAGCAAAATATTCAGGGAACCAACAGTGACAGGAAGGAAACCAGGAGTCAAAGCAACAATTTGGAACAAAAGGAAAAAATAAACATCCATCCAAAACCAGAAAAGACACTGGAGTTCGGGCTACCTGTCACTACCAAACCCAATAAGCAGAGACAGGGATTGAATCTTTATGGGTGCTTTATTCAGATGGCCAGCAATCTGAGAAGATGGCACATTCATACCCTAACAGACCATCTTGTCTTTTATATCCAGGCCCAGGTTTTTATAGCAGGGAATAAACAAGGTTGGTGAGGGGTTTTGGAATTCAGGGAAAAGTTAATTGGATTAAAAAAACCAACTTCAGCATTCTCGCCCTGGGCGGTGGTCTTAAGCTGTGCCCCAGGCAGTGGTCTTTAGTTCTGTCCTGGGTGGTGGTCATCTTACCCTAGAGAGCAATGACTCAGATATCATCTTGAATTGCTTTCAGTCCTCCTGAGGAACAAAGGTGGTCTCCTGGAGTCAGGGTGGGTCATGCTTTCAGTTCCTGGAACAAAAGCTTTTATAGGCATTGATTAATAAGCTTATTAGCTATTACTTAAACTAAAATTTTCCAACTCTTAAGTCACATCCAGAACAAAATGAAGAAACAAGAATTCAAAAAAGTGAAGAGTCTTACAAACCTCTGGGACAACCTGAAACATTCAAATATCCGAACTGTAGGGGTGCCAGAAGGAGAAGAACAACAGCAAGAAATTGAAAACTTATTTGAACAAATAATGAAGGAAAACTTCCCCAGTCGGGCAAAGGAAATAGACTTCCAGGAAGTCCAGGAAGCCCAGAGAGTCCCAAAGAAGTTGGACCTAAAGGGGAACACACCAAGGCACATCATCATTAAATTACCCAAGATTAAAGACAAAGAGAAAATCCTAAAAGCAGCAAGAGAAAAGGAGAGAGTTACCTACAAAGGAGTTCCCATCAGACTGTCAGCTGATTTCTCAAAAGAAATCTTGCAGGCAAGAAGGGGCTGGAAAGAAGTTTTGAAATCCTGAAAGGCAAGGACCTACATCCAAGATTGCTCTATCCAGCAAAGCTTTCATTTAGAATGGAAGGGCAGATAAAGTGCTTCCCAGATAAGATCAAGTTAAAGGAGTTCAGCATCCCCAAGCCATTATTATATGAAAAGTTAAAGGTACTTATCTATGAAAAAGAAGAACAAAAATATGAGCAGTAAAATGACAACAAACTCGCAACTATCAACAAATGAAACTAAAAGAAAAACAATGAAAACAAAAACTAAGCAAACAACTAGAACAGAAACAGAATCAGAGAAATGGAGATCACATGGAGGGTTTTCACTAGGGATGGGGAAGGGTGGGATAGGAGGGAAAAGGTACAGGGAAGAAGAAGCATAATTAGTAGACATAAAATAGACAGGGAGAGATAAAAAATGGTATTGGAAACAGAGGACTCAAAGAACTTATATGTACAACCCATGGACATGAACTAAGCAGAGGGGATGCTGGAGGATTAGGGGGACAGGGTGGAAGGGGGATAAAGGAGGAGAAATTGGGAAAACTGTAATAGCATAATCAATAAAAATACTTAAAAAAAGAGAGAGAACACAGGCAGAGGCCATTTATTGATGTTCGTGCTGAGAGTCCAAATGACAGACACATGAAAGCACCTTCTGATGATTCTATGCCCAGCCATGTTTCAAGTCTTCCAGTTAAATTTCCAGACACATGGAACAGAAAGAAACTTTTCCTATATCTGGGGTCTCCAAGATCACTCTCACTTTCAATTATTCAGTAGGATTCATAGAACTCAGAAAACCTATTGTACCCATGGTTGTGTTTTAGTAAAGTAAAACAATAATTAAATTAACTAATTATAATAATTAAAATCAGCAAAGGAAAACAGGGCAGAATCTGGGAGAGATCAGGCATGAGTTTCCAGTTGTCTTCTTTCATTGTAGGGTAAGAACAGCACTGAATTCTCCTAGTAATGATGTGTGGCAAAACTCATGAAATATTGTCAACTAGGGAAGCTCATCTCAGCATTTGTGTCTAGTGTTATTATTGGCAGTCATTCACATAACTACTGAGTGCCTGTTTGGCTGACCTTGCTGATGAATCTATAGCTCCTCAAGAGATCATACTGATACAGTGTGACTTATGTATGGTCCTTACCGCAAGTAGCATTTTTAGTGTGTTTCCTAAGTTTCCAGCTATACTATGACATTCTTATAAGGCAGAATATTCCAAGGGTTTAGAGGTTATCTCCTGGGATCCAGTCAGAGCTAGTCTTTGTTTAGAATGTGCAGGGTTTGAACAATCTAGGTCTGCTGAGTTAACTCTCCACTGAACGCAAGGTTAGTTCAGAAAGATGTCATGCTCTTCCACCTTACTCTCTGGGATATTCAATCTTGGAATCCAGTAACTTTGCAGTGACGAAGTTCAAACTAGCTAGTTTAGAAAGAACACATGGAGAGATCATATGTAGATGGAGTTTCTGATAGTCCTAGTCAACAGTCAGCATCAACCAGATGTGTAGAGACACCCGTGTGTGATTTTGGCTCCCAACCATCCCCAGCCTTCAAGATTTCTAGCTAAAGCCCTAGACATTATGGAACAAGACTTTTCCACTATTTTCTGTCCAAATTCCTGGCCTATACAGTATTTAAGCCTACTAAATGGCTGTTTAAGGTAAATAACTTTGGAGTGTTTTGTTACAAAATAATAAATACTACATCAGCTTTTGGATTCTGGATGTAGAGTGCTGCCAAAAAAGGGAAAAAATCTAAAACATGGCAACAGCTTTGGGTAAAAGTGAGAAACTCAAAGGTTCTTGAGAATACTATTTGAAAGTCTCAAGGGCTGCTAGGAGACAGATTAAACACAGAGGCTAAGAGGAGGCTGTCACTGAAGGATTAAAAGAAAGTCGGGAAATGTTATTAGAATCTGAAGAAAGCAATTGTTATGCTGTGGCAGAAAGTTTGCCAAGACTATTGTCTTACAGTAATGTACAAAATAGAAAATACCTAGAACTTAATGGTTGCAGAATATTAAATATGCCACATATTTACTGTCTGAATTTATGATTTATGATAAGTGTGAGAGGAGAGATGAACTAAAGAATGCACTGTTAAATAAAAATTAGTTGGTACTTTCTGAGTTCAAAGTAAAGCTGTTTCTTGTACCCTGCATTTTCATATGGCAATTTTTTAAATTTAATAATGAAGAAATGGTTTCTAGGTAAATATAAAATCCAGAAAGGTGTTTAGGAGCTTTTGTTAAGACTTCAGAAATAGGTAACATAGTGACTCATAAAACTTTTCAGACAGACAGAAGGCTCCTTAAGAATCTTAGGAATAAGTCTGCATTTAAAAGAGTTTCTAAGAATTTCAAAGAATACTAAATGTGCTATCACATGGAAATCTCACACTGGGAGCACAAGATAGAGAAAAGATAGTTTCAGAGAGATTTGTTGGCATGGCTTTGGCCTAAAAGAATGGATCATACATTGATACATAAAAAACACAAGGTTATTTAAATAATTATAACAGCTTGGATGGAAAGGAACAGAGTCAGTACAAAATGGAAAGTGGCCTTTGGACTCCCAACTTTTGCCTGGGGTGGGGGGCAGGTCGAGAAAATGACTGAGATGTAAACACAGAGTACTTTTGACGGAAAAGATAAAATGTCTCAGAAGGCAGAACCAAGATTTCAGAGAGTGGAGCCAAGATCAGTGAAGAACCATGTCCAATGAGTAGGAATGAATCCTAATCAACAAAATGACAAGTTCCTAGCTGGATGTCAGAATTGCTATGAAACAGGGATTGTTATGTGCTTCCTGTTTTACCAATTTTCGAAAGGGATTGTCTATAGCAGATAGGCTAAGACTCTCCCACTAATGTTGAGTGTCTGTGAGGGACAGGTATCACGTTTCTTTATCTCAGAGTCTTTCAGATCAAGAGAATGGTACTCAAAGACTGTAACCAATTATTCCATAACTACACCTAAGGAGCATTGTCCACACCTTGACTTGATTTAGATGACAGATACTAGACTTTGAACTGAGGAGACTTAAAGATCTTATGAGGTGAAATAATTATATTTGGCATGCAGAAGGGGTGTAAATTTTTGTTACAATAAGGTATATGGTAGAATATTATATTTTCCAAAGAAGATTGAAACAATATCTCCCATCCTATATATGTATTCTTCTTAAATTGTGATTTTTGACACTCCTCTCATCAAAGTGTGGTCTGTGTCTCCTGCCCTTACACTTGCACAAGTATTTCTTATTATCTGAAACAATAGAGCATGATGGGAGTGACACTATGTGACTCTCATAGTCCGGTCATTAAAATGACATGAATTCCACTTCACTTCACTGTCTTAGAACACTTGTTTTGGCAACCCAGTCACCATACCGTGATGAAGTCCAAGCAGCTCAGAGAGGTCATGCTTGAGAGCAACTGAGGTTTTTCACCTGCAAACATCATTGAGGTCTCCTTCAAAAGTCAGTATCAACATGACAGTCATGTGAAGCCATATTGCACCATTCCAGTTCAGGTATCTCAGCTGATGTCATATGCAGGAGGGACAAAGGACCCATGCCTTTCCTGCTCAAACAGTAGTTTAGAGCCAGTACATTTTGAGGTGGTTTGTTATGTGACAATAGATCATAGATTTCTGGAATCATTTAAAGCAATGGTTCTCAACTTGGGACAATTTTGCTCTCCAAAGACAATATTCAGACATTTTTTGGTTGTCACAACTGTGGCAGGGTGTTACTGGCATCTAGTAAGTCAAGGCTAGGAATGCTGTTAAACATCCTACAATAGGCAGAACGGCCCCCTTCAACAAAGGATTATCTGACTCAATGTGTCATTGGTATCATGGCTGAGAAATACTGATTTAAAATTCCCTTGAAATAAAAATGGCAGGCACATAGTTTTTTTAATAAAATAGGCAGAATTTAATAAAATTCCCTTAAAATAAAATAGGCAGACTCAAGCCTAGCAAAAGTGGCCTACAGTTTGTTTTCTTATGTTATCCTAAATTCTTCCATCCTCCAAAAGGTGCTTTTATGATAGCACAACTCTCCAGAAGAAAAATCGCAACCAATGCCTTTTTTGGCATTAAGAAGAGTCTCTCAAAAGTAACAATCCAATGTATCTAAAATGTAAGATGAAAGAACTAACACTACCAATAAAGAGGTTCTGATATTCCTGATTCTGCAAGATAAAGCATTTGCTGTGGAACAATGGCCAATGATAGCTTCTGTTTTTCAATACTTTGAAACAGGACTTTGTTCTTCTGTGTTGCTTTTGTTTCTCCACTGTAGTGGGTTGACTAGTGTTCCCCCCAAATTCATATTTACCTGAAACCTCAGAATATGACCTTATTTAGAAATAGAAGTTTTGTGGATGTAATTAATTAAGATTAAGTCATACTGGATTAGGGATGACCTCTACATCCAATGATTGCTGTCTTCATGAGAGAAAGAAAAGAAAGATTCAGACACAGACACATACACACTAAGTAGCCATGTGAAAATTTCTTGGGAAGTGCTCATGAGAACTGTTTTTCCTGAATTCTCTCTTTTATAAAACTTTGTCTGTGCCCTTTATTCTTGAAAGTCACTTGATATAAAATCTTTGGCTCATACTAGCTTTCTTGAATATCACTAATATGTTACTCTTCTGTCTTCTGATCTAAAGGATTACTGTAGAAATAGTCTGATGATAATGTAATTTTCATCTTCTTGTAGGTTATATCCCTCCCGGAACCTAGAGAGATACCCAAAGAATTTATTCCCCTATTCTTCAAAGTCCAGTAATTTTACCAGAATATGTCTTGTATTGGCTATTTTCAGTCAATATTCTCAGGTATGCATATGATCTTTCAATGTGTACTTTCATATAATTTATTTCAATTTAGGAAAGTTTTCTTGAATCATAGCTTTTGGTATTATTTGTTCCTTTGGTTTGGTTTGGTTTTTGTCTTCAGGTATTCCTATTGTCCACATGTTTGATCTTTTTATCTTATTTTCAGTATTTGTTACTTTACCTATAATATTTTGTATTTCCTTCTTTTTTTAATGTTTTAGAAAAAAATTCCTTTTTTACCTTCTCTTGTTCTTAAGCATTATCAGTTTTTAACCTCGTAGTATTTTTTGTTTAATCTCTATTTATGTAATACTGTATTTCTTCACTTCTAATTCTTTCCTGAAGTCTATTACCTCACTTGTGAATTTTAAAAAAAAAACCTGCTTTGTATGGTTCTTTTCTGGCATGTATTAACTTTTTAATGTCTCTTAGCTTGTTTTAAAATAGTAGCTTACAGTTTTGTTCTGTTCTGTGGACACATCTTTGTGATGTTCTTTCAGTATCTATAGAGAAATTATTCTGCTCTATTTTTTTTTCTTTTGATAATTTTGTATCAAATTTGACCTTGGTAATTTACTGTTGCCCATTTTTATGTGATATTAATTTCCTGAACTTTTACAGTAAGACCAGGTTCAAAAATCATGTCCTACATTGGAGAACTCCATCCTCTCTTGTTTTTATGAAGTGTTAAAAAGTGTAGTGTATTTTGGGGATTTCCTGACCCTCCCTCTCTGGTTGTTGAGCACTTGAAATATGGCTAGTGTGACTGAGAAATTAACTTTTTAATTTTAATTAATGTTGGGTAATTAATTTTTTAATTAAATTTTAAATAACAACGTATGGTTACTGGCTATGGTATAAGGGAATGATCCTGTAGCCTTTCACTTTCCACTGCCTCTTCTTCTCCATCCTACTCATTTTAGATTTCCCTCCATGTGGCTTCTTTTTGTGTAACCCTTTCCTGGAAGGGAGTCCAGGAGCATCAGTTTTAAGATATCACAAGAATGAGATTGCTTTAGCCCCTTCAATCATTCTGTTTCAGTTTCTTTTAGAAAATTGGCCTGCAGTGTTTAAAAATGAGTAACTGGAAGAGAACATCCTGAGTTCTTTGTCCATCAATCATTGTTTTCCTTCCTTCTCCCCACAAAATTGTTTATATATATGTGTTTTGTGGCTTTTGGTGATTTGTTCTCACTGCTTGTGTTTTGGGGTTTATGGAGATACCTTGCCGCCTAGTTTCATTGCAAAGATTGTTCATGGGCTTTTAGTTTTGCTAACTAGTTTATCTGTTTTTTGTTTTGTTTTTTAATGTGGGTTTTGAAAGAGATTAAAAAGTATGCTGCCATTGCCCCATCTTCCTAAAATGCTTTGAATAATATATTTTTAAATAAGTTTTTTTCCATTAAGAAATATTTCATGCTCATCATGGAATATTTTTTTAAAGGAAGAAAGGAATCCCCATGGACCCAACTATCAAAGGCAATCCACTCCTGACATTTTAGTGTATTTTTTTCATGTTGTTTTTCTGTGCATGGTATTTTGCAGAGTGGTGAGTATAATGTATATCCAATTCTGTATTTTATTTTCTTCCCATAACATTGTATTTATTTCCTATTACAAAAATTCTTAAGTATTATCGTTCAGAACAATAATACTTATGCTATCATAAATCTAGAATATAGATCATCCATTATTTACTTAGCCAATCCCTAATATGTGTTCAATTAAAAAAATTTACTGGTAATAGTTTGCTCTGTGATATGTTGGTGTTTCCCTATAAAACAATGTGTAATCCTATACAAGCTGCTAATGAGCAATAATAGCTATATTAGTAGCTCAGGAGTGCCTCTAACAGGCATTAATAAATAATTAACATCTTTAAAGAGGACTCCTGGGACCACATTAATAATTGAGACAGGTGTAGTTGTTTCTATCTTGAAAATTTACCTCACCTGGTGCAGAAATGTTTCCCATTGGTGTTTCCTTCCGCTAGTGCTTTCAGTATGTTTACTGCCTGTGTTTATATGCACATATGTATTTGTGTATATGTACGTGACAGTGTATTTATAATCAATCACCTTGATTTATAATCAATCAATTTCCAGTCCAGAGCTTTCTTTTAACCATCAAACTCAGATTAAATTGCCTTTGCTAAATCAATACATACAACAGTAAATCTGTTAATCTTTCTCAATCTTCCTTCTTTTCTGTTTCTTACATTACAGAGTAAAGTACATCCACCAGATCAGTCACCAAGAATAAATTCTGGAAAGTTATTCTAGGCTTCTTATCATCCCTCCCTTCAAACCAATCAATCAACTTCAGTATTTTCTATCTCTTTAATATCACTGGTTACTCCTTCTAACTCTCCATACCCATTGCTACTACCTTACTTTGGCCATTATCCTAAGTGCTTGGGAAATAGCTCATTTCCCAAGTTTACCAGTGATTTCCTTTATGTTAAATCCAATGGACATTTAATCCTTGTCTATAACTTGACATTGTTGACTAATTACTTCTTGAATTTCCTCTCTTGGTCACCTGAACTCCACTCCGTTTTTTTTTTTCTTACCCTCTCACTAGCCTTATCTACTTTCTTGTGCTTTTCTTGCTCAGTTTTGCTTATTTGTAGTCACTGATACTCTCTTATTTTGCAATCTCCCATGTTAACTTTATTCTGCCCATGGTTTTCAATTATTTAACTATGTAGAATATTGACTCCTCAATCACATTTCCAGTCCAGGTCTCATTTCTAAGACTTATATGCAGATACTTCATTTCCATATCCCAACCTCAAACCCACTATATTTAAAACTGTACCCTTTATCTATACCATCCCCCAAAGAAAGCAAAATTAAACAAAATCCTGCCCCTCATCTTATATTGTCTCTTTTCCTGAACCATCCACATAGGTGATCAAGTAAGAAACATGTATGTTATCTTCTATTCATTTCTCTTTCATCAACAACATCTACCCACCAAGTGGTGGCAATTCTAACTCCTTAACACCTAACTTAACACTTTAATAGCTAAACAGAGATTCACAGTTTAAGACTCCTAACTTAGCACTTATCTACAACAACTTTTTTTCTATATAAGTGGTATAGTAATGAGTCCAGAGAGAAATCACTGAATTTTAACTTACATCTTTGCTAGTGATAAACATACAAAGTGATGCTGGGAAGGTGTACAAGAAAGAGATGAAGGACAGAATTTGGTGATTAAAATAAATGTATCCAGATCTTTGAAATCCCACCACATAAACCCAGGATTTAAGTTACAACATGTGTTCAATGCCTTATCTTAAACTGTTTTACTGGACATTTTTCATCTGCTAATCTCCTTGAAAGACACCAAATTGCCTTTTCATAAACCTCATGTTTATTGGATCTTACACCGAGTAAACTTTTCAGGGGCCCAAAGTGTTAGGATAGTTGGAAAAATGGGATGTAAAAGTTTTACTTTAACTGAATGAAAAGAAAAATTCATGATCCATTTTGGTCACTCCACTTTTAGTTTATTAATAGGATAAGGAAAACATGCACATTATAAATCAATGTTCTGTTGAATTATGTTAACAAATAGCCAAGTA
This sequence comes from Trachops cirrhosus, assembly GCA_028533065.1. Lineage (NCBI taxonomy): Eukaryota > Metazoa > Chordata > Mammalia > Chiroptera > Phyllostomidae > Trachops > Trachops cirrhosus. The sequence goes on from CM052549.1 coordinate 56,700,202, forward strand.
AACAAAAGATTGCAAGTGTTGGCTAAAATAAATTTTGGATGTTTTCATACCAAATTTCTGTAAGCACAGGAGAGAGACATCTGAACCTAAACATCTACATTATTTGGAACTTTTTTCATTTTAAAAGTAGGGGCCAGATTAGGAAATCACCTGCTGTCCACCCTTTATATTTTTTTGTCATAACATCAAACTGAAGAAAAAAAAAACCTGGACTTTTCTCTTTTACTTAATCAAAATGCTGTGTTTACATTTCCACACATGCTGGAGACATCACTTAAAGACTTAGGAGCACAAACTCTGCCCCATGAGACTCAGATGAGTTAAGGAGGTCTCTGCACCTCCGGTATCCTCAGTTTCCTGTAAAATGAGAAAGCCAGACTTAATCTCTGGGATCCCTTCCATATCTACCAATCTGATGGTATTCATTGCAATTGTTCCTGAATGAGGCCATGAAATGGATCCTGTGCTGGTGCTCCAATGCTGTGTGTTAGACCTATGAAACTGTTTCATCCAAGCATGAGATACATGAGCAGCCTCACACCAGTTCCCATAGCAGGGACAAAGAACAGGCTTCTACTTCCAAAGGAACGACATGACCTGTCTCTGAAATGATTCACACCATCTTCACTTTGGAACAATTGAATGCTCAGAAAACATACATAACAATCTTCACTGATGTTGAGATGGGGTTCCTTTACTTTTTTAAAACCATGCTCTCAGGGTTCCCACTTAGAACCCTAAGTCTTTCTCACTCCATCCTAGGATCAAACCCCAAGACCCTGTTTTTAAAAATTTATTTATTGAATTTATCGGGGTGACATTGGTTAATAAAATAATATAGGTGTCAGGTGTACACTTTTATAATAGGTTCCTTGCCGGTGCTTGAGACTACGAAGAAAAGCATTTAAGAAAAGGCTCTCTCCACAATTCAATAGAGAAATTAGGGTTCAATGCCTAGCACAGCGATCCCTAACAAACTCCACAGTCTGTTGTTTTTCTCCTTGCCCTGAAAATAAATCAAGAAGTTAGTAGTGGGATAAGTACTCTTCAAGATACAGAATTATTGTACAAGCTGCCAGAATGGAAAAGGAATCTTCCTCATCTTCAGCTGGGGAAAGGCTGGTCCCCCAATAATTTACAAGTGGGTAGCCAGACACCAAGGAACCGGCAGAAACCAGGCCCCGGCTCCAGGAGCACTTTCCTAAGGCGCCGCCCCGGACATAGCTCCGCTCCTCACCTAGACGCCGCCGCACACTGGCCGCCAAGGTGCGTGAGGCGCTCGGTGATTGGCGGCTGCCGACGCTGCCCTGCTGCCATTGGCTGCCTAGGCCTCTTTGTTCCCCGTTCCCGCAGTCAGACGGCTTCCGCGGACTGGGCGGCGGAAGTTTGACGGCGCCAGATGAGTGGCGGCTGCAGTGGGGCCGGAGTCCCGGCAGATATCTCCCCCCGACCCCCCGTACTTGCGGCGTAGTCGGAAGCCAGGCGAACCTGGATGTGAGATCCTGGACAGGAGAAGGAACCTTTCTGACACACAAACATGAACCTGGAGGCCAAAGTGAAGAAGGTAGGGGGGAGCGGGCGGCGCCACTACACCTGCACGGGGCGCCGCCCCCTGGCCGCAGGCGGTAGGTGGGGCGCGAGGGCCTCCGAGAGCTTAGCGGTGCGTAGACCCCCGCCCCGGGCGCAGGTACTCGCCCCTGAGGGTAGAAGGGATTCCCCAGTTCCCTGTTAACTCCTGAAATCCCGGAGCGACGGAGAGTCGGGAGCGCGAGCAAGGACTGACTCGGGGCCTCACTCCAGTCTAACTACGTACAACGGTTAGAAGTGTTTCAAACTTTCCGTAAGATGTTTCGGATGCGTCTTGCCTCCCAAAAAGAAAAGGACGAGGTTAGCGACGGTTCAGGCGAGACCATGACACTACTTCTTCCTGTCTCAGGAAGTGCAGCTTTATTAAATGTCTGTGGTTTAGGGGCATTGGTGTGACTTTGACAGCTCAGACCTCCTCCCCTCCAGCTTGGCTGCCGGAGGCTCTCCAAAGTGAGTGCAGATTTAATCGACTTCCTTTTCACCCGCGGCTAGTGATAACAAGAAAAGTGATGATTTTGGAGGGTCATTCATTTCTTTACTTCCAAAGCACTGCCTCCCTCTTAGAAGTTATCTCTCAAAGAAAACGTTCTCCCTCGTTGGCAGCTAGCCCCAAACAGTGATTGTCACCAGTGCTTTCAGCTCCCGGAGACGGTTCCCGTCTGGCTGCCCTGGGCGTCAGGACCCGAGGTACTACCTGAACAGCTAGCTCCCTGGTTACCTGAGCTTTCGTCTTCTGGGAGGAAGGTGCGGGGACCAGACTGTGACTCAAATGGAATGCTGATGTCAGATTCCACTGATGTCACATTCCGGTGTAATGCTGTGTGTGTAAAGGTCTCTTTCCAAGGAATTGGTCATATTTACTTTGCGGTAAATTTAAGCCAGCTGTCTCTTATCCAATAGGGGAGGAAGTTTTGCAGGGAGAGAAGAGAACCTAATTTTCTTCCCTTGCTCACCATCGTTGCCAATATTGCCACATTTTATCTTCTAAAGATAAAATTCCTGACCTGGGCATTTAGTTCAAAATTGCCCAAAATTAGATTTTTTTAAATGTAGAAAAATGCAAAATATTAGGTTAGCAAGCTGTTGAAAAATAAAAACTTTCAGTGGGAAAACAAATCATGCCTTATGAGAACCAACATTCAAAAAGGACAGGAAAAGGTAATATAAATTGGTGCCCAGTCCTCTGAGCCACACTAGTTCGGTGATAATTTAAAGAGTAGTGTGATTGCATTCTAGTCCTTTTACAACTTGGTTTCTTAATTCTTTTATTTGCAGTGAAATGACACTAGTATTTTTTTGTTAATTTTGCTTACCATTAAGAAAGTATTTTGGTTGCTCCTTCTGTTGAACATTGTTTATTTTAAGTGGGTAACAGTTACTTAATTTAGTAGATGTCTAAAATTTTGAGGGTCTTGTCCATGCTTATAAAATTGATTCCAAAACTACTTTTACGAGTCAACATCCTCTGGTAGGGGAGGGAGGGCTGAATAGGTGAAGCAGAGAATATTTATGATGATGGATACATGTGATTATATATAGGGTCTGGCAGAAGTAAGGCTTGCTTGAGTGTGATTGGTAGAGTATGTCAGTATCTCGCATGAGACTGACAGCAGTTTGAACAGTTCACATGGTGTGCTTGAGTGTGATATTGTTATGTTACAGAATTACATGCTTGTGATTTTGTAATTAAAATGGGTGTTATTTGTGCTGGATGCTGTATTTTTCAAAACCCATAGACTAAACAACACTGAGAATGAACCCTAATAAAAACTATGGACTACAGATGTGTCACTGTAGCTTCATCAGTTGTTACAAATATGCCACTCTGGTGTAAGATATTGATACTGGGGACAGCTGTGCGTGTGTGGGACGGATGTATGGAAACTGCCTTCTGCTCAGTTTTGCTTGAACTTAACACTGCTCTGAAAAATAAAGTCTACTTAAAGGGAAAAAAAAGTCAATATCCAAAAGTGATTTTGAAAGTATTTGAATATGGTGTTGGAAGAAGATTTGACTTTTGGTGGTGGGCACACAATATACTATACAGATGATGTATCATAGAATTATATACTTGAAACCTATATAATTTTATTGACCGATGTAACCCCATAAATTCAACTTTTTAAAAAAGTGTTTGAGACAAAGAAGGAATAATTTCAAGAGGAAAAATCCAAAGTTAAGAGTTAACTTTGTGCTTGCGAGTGAAAAACTGAGACATCATTTATAAACAATTTCCTTAAACTGTGGAGTATGACAAATAGTTCCCTTGATATATGGTATAATTATTCTCCATCATCTCCCCTTTACTTTAAAAGGTAATCTTTTCAACTGAGAATCATATCCTTCTTTCTAACCCTCCTCCTTTCCTTCCCCCCCAATAGAAAGCCATAAATTTAAAACTTTTACAGATAATGCCATGACAATAACAAATCTTCATTTCACTACTTTTTCCTCAACCAGTAAGTTGGAAACTACTAAATGACTCCAAAGATGTCCAGTTTGACTGCTAAGCATACCCTCCCTGCCTTCCTAGGCAGGCCCCTTAAAAGAATTGATATTCTGTGGATTTCACAAAGTTTCCCAGGCCAAAGGTTGGAGATCCAGGAATACATTTTATAGTGTTAGCCCTAATCTAAAAACAAACATACAAACAAACAAAAACAACGAAAAGGGGGAAAAAATTCATTCCCTTTAGAAATTGTTTTCTAATACACCAGAAGAAGGAAAGATCACAAAATTATGTCAATTGCTGGCAGAGCCCTCTCTCCCTATTGTGGGTACCTAGATAGTTTTCAGGTCTCCCTTTTAGGCTTGGGCAGACAAGAAAAATAATAGTTTGAATATAACTTTTAAAAAGCCAGGTTGGAAGTTGGAACAAAGATACAACCAACCATTTAAAGAAAACTAAATTTGATTTGTTTTAAGATATGTGACATTTTTTCCTTCTAAAACCCTTATACTGCTGATTTCTTAAAGAATTTTCCCCAGGCAGATTAAAGGTGTTATTTCTTTTTTTTTACATTAATGTTTTGTGTAAGAACTACAGAGGGTTGTCTTTATTCCACAGCCCAAGTAGATGATCCTATTATAGGATTCTTGGTTTATGAAAGAAGTTGGCGTGCAAATGATTTGCACACATTTGGATTAATTACCAGTTAAAACCCACTATCACAAAGACAAGGAATTTTTGTAATTAGATTTTACTATTTTTTGTTTTGTTTGAAGTAAGTGAGCTGTTGCTAGGATGTGAGAGCTAGTTTGGTTAGACAGAGTTTTTGTTTTAGTAATATTTAAAAATAAAATTTGACTTTTACATCTTTGCCCTATCTTCTGAATGATGCATCTAGATTTATTCCTTATGTTTTCAGTCTCTTCATTATAATTGACTTTGTGTAAGTGGAGCCTGAGACTACTTGGAAAAAACAATGGGCTTTGAAAAGCAGAAAGAGTCTCATTTGGGGGTGAGTGATAAATCATGGACCACAGCCAGCTGTTTTATTTCATGTTACTCTCTCATGAGAATCACTTTTTTTTCTTTAAAAACATACCACAAAAATACATAATAAAAAAAAGAAAAGAAAAAAAACATAACCAGAGAGAAAGAGAACCATTCTAGAAGGAAGAAGAACTCCAGTAATTTCCATATGCTGCCTGGAATTGGTTCAGGGCTTACTCATTTTTCCTTCTAACTTCTGTCTTTTGATTCTTCCTAACATCTTGCATTTCTTCTAGTACCCTTTTCTTTGTTCCTTTCATTTTATTTTTCAAAGATGAGATGCATTTTAAAGATTACAGGCCACCGAAAAATCTCCTTTCTTGTTTTAAACATCCAGACTTGTTTTAAAAGCTTCTGTCATTAGGCAAAAAAAAAAAAAAAAAGTGAAACCAGGGAGTTGCAGTTGGAAATAGAGTACTGAATCACAGACATTATGAGAAATTTGAATGAACATTTTCTCTTAGGTGTTCCCTGATTGAAGTGGAAAAGGCAAGTACATTATATAGTGACCTCGATGCTCAAATGTATAGTTGGATTTCTGCTTGAAACCATTCTTGCTGCAAGAATCACTGGCAAGGCTAGGGGCAGTGGAAGGGCAGGGCAAGGTACTTCCAGGGCTCTGCCATAGAGACAGTTTACTCTGCCTCTCAGAACAAGTACAGAAGGAAGTAAATTAGTCCTTATCTTGGCTTTACTCTCTTCTAACCAATGATGTGATTCATTACATTAATTTGATATGAAAAGTCACTTTTTCTAACTTGCCCTGAATGTTGTTTTTGACTAGAATTGTAGTAAGGTTTCTATTGATTTTGTTCCATTATGCTATACAATGAAATAGAATTGAGTATTTATGTCTCAACTGGCTATTAACTGTGTACCACTGCCTTACCTCTTGACTTTGCATTCCTATCTTCAGTCCTAAATCTTACTCATCCCTCAAGGCACCCCCCACCATGCAGCATCTTCCATGAAATCTTTCTCATTATTCCTAAGCTAGATGTAAAATCTTTCTCCTGAATTCCCAAACATCATTATCTGTAACTCTTAGGACACTCATCACTTTCTCCCTCTAGATCAGTGATTTTTAACCTTTTTCATCTCATAGCATACAGAAACTAATTACTAAAATTCTGTGGCACAGCAAAAATATATATTTTTTGTTGATCTGACAAAATAGGTATAATTTTAATTCATTTTCACTGGATGGCTATTGTTGCTTTGGCTGTTGTCATTTTTTTATTTCAAAATCTAGGGGAAAAGAGGTCGGTGCTCCTGACTAAAGTCAGGTATTGCATATTTTAAAAATTCTGTGGCACACTGGTTGAAAATTACTGTTCTAGATTATAGTTTTCTTAGCTAGACTGCATGCTTATTGAGAAAAGGGTTCATATTTATACATTTTATACAAAATAGCATAGCTATTTTGTGTGCTGTTCTAAAGTAATCTCATGAAGTAAACTTTAACCTCATTTGAAGGATAAAGAAACTGAGGCTTTGACAGGTTAATCTGAACCTGCCAGAAACTATGATCTTACCATAGTCTTCAGAATTTATTCTCCTTCCATCATGAAACCCAGCTTCTAAGTCTTCTTATATCACTGCCTTGCTCACAAAATATATGGTGAATGAATTACCTTAATATAAAAAGAAATAACATAAAGTATATTTTAACATTTTTATTTGTTTAAAAGAATTATATTGGAGGAGGTAATTTCTATTCCAATAAAATTACCACCCTACTTTTTTTATATTTTATTTACACTTTATCCATGTTTTATGTATGCCTTTATGTGTAAGTTGCCATTGACCTTCTTTGGACCGAGACAGAGTCTAACTAAAGTAGAAGTATCATGAAAAAGAACTTTTGGGAGAGTTTTACAGGCATAGGTATACCATAACCTCCAATAATATGCTGGACTATATCTTATAGTATTCTTCCAACTTCCTAACTTTTCTTGGGAGCTGTGGTAGTGTTGTCTCCTACCTATTTAATATGCTCCTGAAAAATAGAGACCCCATATTTGGCTCTCTGCTTTGGAATTTCAACCAGTGACATCTGAAACTATATAGGGACACTCACAGTTGGGCTATGGAAGAGTACATTCTACTTGCTGCACTCTACAGTTTAGAGAAAGCCTTACACATAGCATTGTAGGCTCAACCTTTCCTTTCGCTAGCAGCAAAGTACTTGAAGTGCCACTGGAATGGCAGACCAGACTGCTAAGAATAAAACAGTTAAAAAAACAAAGAAACACTCAATGCTAGATAGGAGGAGAGCTGTTTTTTTTGTTTTCATTGTTTTAACTTTCCCATTCTTCATACAAAAGCATCCATTAAGAAACAGTGAGAAGTACCACAATGGTCAACTATTTTATGAGGCTTTCACTGAGCTACAAGATTATACCAGCATTATGCACATGGAATTTAAATTGTGAACCATCAGAGCACAACAAGGGTTGCTTTGAAGGGCCTACTTAGTAGAAAGAGAATGATGATCATTCTCAAATTGTTATTTAGTGATAAATGATAAAAGACAACTATTTCCTATGTTATTTTTCTGAGCACCAGAAGTAGGAATAGAGTTTGGTTTGATGCTGATTTGAATATAAGTTGTTTTTACAAACCAAGTCACCACAGTATGTTAAAAAATTAGAAAAGAACAGAAAGTACCCAGTATATGTAAAGAGCTGTAGTGTATGGAAAGCTCTGTGGTATATTAGCTCTCTCATTTCTGTTTATCAATATATTGTTAAAATCACTCTGCACTGAGAGTTGGTAGATCTGGATCCACTCTAGATTTTGTGATGTTGGCTACTTTGTATCTGTTTCCATATCTATAAAAAGCAGTAGAGAGGAACCAAGTGATTTCCAAGATTTCTCCAAATCCTATGACTCTTTTTGACTGCAGAAAATATTATCAATAGTCTATAAGCATAATAAAATTCCACAATGCTTAGAAATCACACAAGCTAAGAATGTATAAATATGTGTATGTTTTGAATGAAATGCCATAGTGTACTAAACTGAATAATTTTTTATAAATCTTAGCTATTTTTCAACTTGTTTTTACTTAATTAGCTCACCTTTTTAATATTTGTGGGGTATTTGAACATGGTAAATTTAATTAATATAAGTCTGTTGTATGAAGCTTCAGGGGCATATAGACCGATCCATTAGCCTGGGTCAAGTTAGCCTAGAAGTGATGTGTTACTTTCCTTGATATTTACTTACAGGAAAATGAAATATAATGGAGATTTTTTTGTTTGTCTTTAAAAGTTATCACTTTCCAAATACAATGATTCATTTAAAAACAGTGTGAGTACTCTGTGCCAAGCACTGTTGCAGACTCTGGGGTGTGGTGTGAACAAAAGGACAATGTACCTTGGAACACAGAACTTAACACTGTTGAGAGTAATAGTAGAATAAAAAAGTGAGTGAAAATAAATGTCAAAGTAAATGATGGACAGTAAGCACTACTTAGACGACTCCCATTGATGAACTCTACATGTCAGCCATGCACTAGTCCACTAACACAGAGAGAATGGGTAGTTTTAGTGGTAATTCTTAGCATTCTTTCCTGGTTTTGCAAACTTCGTAGGTAGGGATTCCTATTTCATTTATCTTAAGTAATGACAAATAGAAATGAGAAAGCAGCTTTTATATAATAAAGTGTGAAAAAAAAAGCTCATAAATGAATAAGACTGTAATAATTACAACCTTACACCCATATAAAAATAAACTAACTCTTCTTCCTGATTATAAAAGAGTCATTCTTGGGTTGCGTTTCCTGTTTGCAGTCATTACTAATTTTTGTTTGGTAACAACTACTATAGAAACTAAAACTATGGTTTTTAAAAATCTACTAGATCATTAATAAACAGTACATATAGGAAATTATTTTGCTTTTTACAAATGGTATTCAGAGGACATCATGTAAATTACAAATTATGAAATCAACTTTTTTGAGGAGAGGATAGTAGAAAAACAGACTAACCAAATTAAAAATAGGTTTCAAACCTCATAGATTTTCAAGATATTAGAAAAAATTATTTGGTAATAGATTAAGTTCACTCCTGTTTTTCAGTGAATATTCATATATCAAAATTTGTCTTAAGATTCCTTGCCAGTGTGGCTCAGTTGGTTGGAGCATTGCCTGTAAACTGAAAGGTCAAATGTTCAACTCCCAGTCAAGGTGTATGCCTGGGTTGCAGGCTTCTGTCCTGAGTCTGGTCAGAGGTTGGAGCACCTATGAGAGGCAACCTATCAGTGCTGATGATGTCAATGTTTCTCTCCCTCTCCCTCTGTTCCTGTTTCTCTAAAATCAATAAGCATGTCCTCAAATGAGGACTAAAAAAATTGTCTGAAGCACTGTTAATAGAGATTTAAATTTAGATGTTATGCTTTTCAACTCTCCAGCTGCAATCTTTGACTCTTCTATCAAAAAGCTCCCATCAAATTTACAGTAGTTTTACTTATTTGTTTTTTCTAAGTGTCCGATCTACCCAACTCCCTACTTATGTAATTGAGAATGAAAGAGTTAAGGGTACGTATAACTATAATTTTCTAATGCAAGTTCATGCTTTGACCCTAAAATGACTTCACTTGCTTTTCTCTTCTTTCTCAACCCAGCAGTATAATCACTACTCATTGCCAAAAATATTAGAAAACAGCAGAAGGTGGTACAGGATAAAAACCACAAGAAACTCATCAGGTGTAATTGGGAACAGAGCTAGGAAAGCATTTCATGTTTCTATCACACTGTTTCTGTCATAGCTATAAAAATTGGATGATTCTAGGTATCACTGACTTTATTTTAGACATTCACAAAAGGATAAGAGCATAGTTTAAGATTGCCACTTTCTGTGATCCTTAGGTAGTCTGTTAAGAATGGGGTACTGCTCAGAGTTAAGCAAGCTTAAAAGGTAAGAGAAGCCAGGCAATGAGAATTGCTAGAGATCTAACTTGCTAAATTACAACAGGGCTACTACTATGCACATATATTTAATCTCTGAAATGCTGGATTGTCCTCAAGTCATAAATGATTCAGTTTGTTTTTATTGTAGTGACATTCTGATCACCATGCAAAATTGTAAAAGGGGATTTCCACATGTCCAGCTTTTTATCTGACCAGTGAGCCTAACAAAAAAGAGGCTGAAAACCTCAGACAAATGCCTTGGTGCTGAGTCTAATAATAAGTTGGTAGCCACATCGAATTTGCTCTTGCTTTGTTTGAAGATATATTGATATCCTGTGTCCTTGAAAACTGATCATGCAGATGTTATATGGATTTTTTTGTTTCTATGAATAACATTATGAAAGCCTTGATAGAATGAGTCACAAAGTAAAGGTAAAAAATCATTTTGGGCTTCCAGCCAAGATGGAGGCATAGGTAGATGCACTGTGCCTCCTCGCACAACCAAGATAGGGACAACAACAATATAGAAACAAAATAACAACAAGAACTGACAGAAAATTGAACTGTATGGAAGTCGGACACCTAAGGAGTTAAAAATTAGACACGTTCATCCAGACCACTAGGAGGGGCAGAGTCGGGCCAGGCGAGGGACACAGAGCAGAGAACAGAGTAACCGGAGCTGTGTGCAACACCACAGTGGGCAGACCCTGGGCGCACAAGCTGTGGTGGCTGGTGGCCCAATCATTGGTGACCGGCAGACCTCGTGAGGCGGCCATTGTGAAGCAAGACACTGCGCACAACTCAGGGTCCCAGCACCGGGACATAGAGCTTTGGGTCACTGACTGAAAAGGGAGGTCCCGCGGGGTACACAGGCCCACCCACATGGGAATTGGCACCAGAGGGGCCCAGTTAGCTCTCGGAAAGCTGCGGAAGGGTCTGAGGTCCTAGGACAGCAGAGCAAGCACCACTGTACCTTCTCAGACCCAGCCCCCACATACAGCATCACAACCCAGCGACTGGGGTGCCCTGCCCTGGTGAACACCTAAGGCTCCGCCCATCAGTACAGGTGCTCGACAAGACCCCCCCCCAAAAAAAAACAGCAAAGAAATGGCTCAAACAGAAGAAGAATTGAAAGCTCTAGAATCCATCCTTTTAAGCGACCAAGAGATAGCCAGCCTATCAGATGCACAGTTCAAAGCCCTGGTGATCAGGATACTCACAGAATTAGTTGATTTTGGTCGCAAACTAGATGAAAAAATGAAGGCTACACTAAGTGGAATGAAGGAAAATGCACAGGGAACCAATAGTGATGGAATGAAAGCTGGGTCTCATATCAATGGAGTGGACCAGCAGGAAGAAAAAAATATACAACCAGAAAGGAATGAAGAAAAAAGAATTCAAAAAAATGAGGAGAGGCTTAGGAACCTCCAAGACATCTTTAAACACTCCAACATCCGAATTATAGGGGTACCAGAAGGAGAAGAAGAAAAGCAACAAGTGGAAAAAATATTTGAACAAATAATAAAGAACTTCCCCAATCTGGCAAAGGAAATAGACTTCCAGGAAGTCCAGGAGGCTCAGAGAGTCCCAAAGAAGCTGTACCCAAGGAGGAAAACACCAAGACACATCATAATTACATTACCCAAGGTAAAAATGAAGGAGAGAATCCTAGAAGCAGCAAGAGATAAGGGGACAGTAACCTACAAAGGAGTTCCCATCAGACTGTCAGCTGATTTCTCAAAAGAGACCTTACAGGCAAGAAGGGGCTGGAAAGAAGTATTCCAAGTCATGAAAGACAAGGACCTACATCCAAGATTGCTCTATCCAGCAAAGCTTTCATTTAGAATGGAAGGGCAGATCAAGTGCTTCTCAGATAAGGTCAAGTTAAAG
>CM052549.1:56712589-56733214 GCA_028533065.1 Trachops cirrhosus
AAGACAAGGACCTACATCCAAGATTGCTCTATCCAGCAAAGCTTTCATTTAGAATGGAAGGGCAGATCAAGTGCTTCTCAGATAAGGTCAAGTTAAAGGAGTTCTTCATCACCAAGCCCTTATTATATGAAATGTTAAAGGGACTTATCCAAGAAAAAGAAGATAAAAAACGTGCAGTAAAATGACAGCAAACTCACAATTATTAACAACCACACCTAAAACAAAAACAAAAAGAAACTAAGGAAACAACTAGAACAGGAACAGAACCACAGAAATGGAGATCACATGGAGGGTTAGCAACAGGGGAGTGGGAGGAGGAGAGAAGAGGAAAAGGTAGAGAATAAGTAGCATACATGGTAGATAGAAAATAGACAGGGAGGGCAAGAATAGTAGGGGAAATGTAGAAGCTAAAGAACTTATGACACATGGACATGAACTAAAGAGGGAGAGGGTGGAGGGGAATGAAGGGGGGATAATAGGACAACTGTAATAGCATAATCAATAAAATATAAAAAGAAAGAAAGAAAAAATCTTTTTTTTTCCCTTATGAGGTACTGGCCTATAATAAAAATAGTTCGGAGCTACACAAAAGAAAGTTACCTTTTGTTTTTCACAGAGAATACTAAGAGGGGAGTTTAAATGTAAGACTACAGAAGAATCTCAACTCTATTTCTATTAGTATCACCTGTTGTACCCCCCACCCTCCCCCTGGCAAAACACTGTGGTATCAGTTTTGGCAGATAAAAAAGGGAGGCAGGCAAGCCAGCAGGTGGGCAAGACAGAATGTAAATTAACTACAATGCTGGGTAGAATGAAATAAATACTATAATATGATGTTTCTCAAAAAACCTGTGGTGCAGAACCATTAAAAAAATACTCTGAATATATTGTGGGCCTGTATTTTTAAAAACAATAGAAATGAATTACTAAAAAAAAGACCAAAGGCCAATTTTAAAAAATCATTAAGTGCATCAAATTGCTTAATAATTCCTAGTTGCTTATTCTCAGCTTCTTGATGTTTCTTGTCATGGACTGCCACACTTTGAGTGCTACAATAATAGAAATACAAACCACTATTATGACCTCAGAAGCAGAAGTAATAAATTTTAATTATATGGGTTGGGAGTATTTTATGGAGGAAGCAACATTGAGACTAACTCCTGTAGGATAAATTCATTTTCATTAGGCAAAGAAAGGCATTGTAGGAAAAATAAATAGCGTGAACCAAAAGAGCATGACTGCACAACTCTATAAATTCTTGGTATTTGCACTATTACATTTTCAGTTTCAACTCTTCTAAAATAAAAACAAGGTACATACTCAGCAGTAATTTGTCATTTTTCCAGGTCACAGATTTGAATAAGGAAGCATGTCACTGAGCCTAGCCTGTACTAGCCTATGGTTGAGGATCTACACCACTACCCTAATTTTGATCCTTATCTAAAACACTGTGTCATCTCTCTTGAGATAGAGAAGGAAATGTCACAGTGGGGTTTTAGCTGATGTGTGCTCGGCTCCCCTTGTGGGTTGGGACCATGTTGATTTCACATATTTTTCAGCTTCCTTAGATCATTGGATACCGTAAGCAAAAGGTTGGAGTTCTAGCGGACATTGCAGCAGGGTTGATTACCTGACTTCAGAATCCTGGGTTCAGTTCTTAGACTTGGTACTTACTAGCTGTGTGCATCTGGCAAAGTTACTTAACCCTCCAATCATCAGGATCCTAATCTGAATATGGGTTACAGCCATTTTACCTTACCGGGGCATTAGGATAATGGAGATGAACGTTTTAAAGCACAAAATATGGTGTCAACAGTAAACAGGTGTGTTACAATCATTATCAAGAAATCAATGTAGAGGGAGGAAAATCCTTCATAGATCTTCAAACCATTTAATAGGCACCTATATATATATCAAACATTTTATGACAACATGCTTTCAGGAAACTATGGATACTTGGTGCTTTACTGGGCACAGAGAAATGTTCATTTAAAGTTCAATACTTTGGATGTACTAAATTATTGGATTTAATTTTTTTCTTTTTATTATTTGCAAAGTATTTCAATTTTAATTTTCTGTGATAAAAGAAACATTTATAAGTAATCATTTCCAGTACTTGTCTGAGTACATACCAAAGCTATATTAATTAGTTTCTCTAGAGAGTGGGCATTTAAAATTATCAGGTATTCTGGTCTGGTATTCTGGTATAGGGAACAGGTATGTTTTCCTGAACAGAATCTCAGAGTTTTTGTAGTAATCACAAAAAATGGTTACAATTCATTATAGCACCTGCCATTGAGAAATGAAGTCTATTATCCTACCCTTTGAATACAGTAGACCCTGGTGGAAGTAATGTTATGGGCACTGCAATCTTGGACCTCAGGAGACCTTTCGGCTTCTAACTACTTTCTTGGAACCCTGCCATTACCAAGTGAAGTATCCTGCTGGAGGATGATAGACCACATGGAACAGATGCAATATCTCAGCTGAGTCTCCTCCAGATCAGCGATCCCAAGGTGACTGCTGATGCAGTGAGCTCAGCTAAACCCAGCCCAAGATGCCAAACTTCAGAAGCATGAGTGGAATTATCACGATCAGAAACTACAGAATAAACAGTTGTAATGCACCACTATGTTCAAGGGTTTTTGGGGGTAACAAATCATAATTTACCTCATCTATTACTAGGATGCAAGTCTTCTCTCCTGCCATAATGAGCCATGGAGAGGGTTTTCCTACTCTGAATTACCTGCATAGTCCTATGTACATATTAATAAAGAATGAGGACACTGTAGCTCCCTTGACATCACTGGTCGCTTGAGAATGGGCCCTCTTTCCAATCTTGTCAAATCTAATTTTGATTTATTTGCTTGCTGTTCCATCAAAATAAAGGAAAATTAAATTAATGTACAACTGAAATTTGATCCTACTTGTAAAATAGTGGTGCAGACATGTTTTTAAAGTTGTCTGTTTCCCCTGAATCATATAGACAAATGTACAATGATGTCTATTTATCCCTTGTAGTTGGGAAATACTTGGGCTATAGTCTAAATATAGAAAGCATGTGAAATCAAACCACTTCTCTAAATAGATGAAAAATCAAAAGATGTGTTAAAAATTAGTTAAGGTTCCTATGTTTACACACCATACCGTGTAAACACAATTCATTTTTTTTGCAAGTAAGGGATGGTGTGAAATGGCTAGGCCATAAGTAATTAACTTATAGCATCTGGCAGGAGAATTCCTGCATCTCTCCCCTTCTTTTCTTCATTTACAAGACCCCATCTGTGTTGTAAGGTTTTGCTTTTGTTGTAAATGCCCCTCACCTATCTTAGGCAAAAGTGGAAAATGAGATTGTCTTATTGTACACGCCCCCCCCCTCCACCCCAGTCCTGGTTTTCTGTGCCTTCTCTTGAGTGGATTTTACTCTCCAGGTTCCCTTAGGTCTTCCTACTCTGCTGGGTAACTTCCTCAAATAAATCTCAAGCCACTTCCCTTCACTTTCTGCTCTGTGAAAAGCACACCTCTACTGTCCTTTTTTCTCGCATGTGCTCTGATTAGATAGGGAATTAGTGACAATAAGTCACATAATTGTACAGTCACCCTTCCCTTTCCCTCACCAAACTGTTATAACAGCTTACTCCTAAGGAAATGATGCTAAAAGCCTTAGGTCTGGCATAAGTGATGATAATATTCAAGTTTTTAGATCCATGGAACCTAAATACAAGCCTCTCAGTGTTCAGCTATGAGATCTTCTCTTTAGAGCCAGTTGGAGGTAGTAACAAAAGACCAAATGAGGGGTGTTTGTCATACTTTAAATTCTTTTAAAGCATTACTGCAGATGGCTTTTAGAATCAGGTACTTTAAATCCCCTTTACAGCTAAAAATCAGAGGCTTGGAGGGCTTGTGTATAAAAGCATGTGCCATTGCAGTGTCCTTTCTTGGAGCCAGATTTTAGCCAATCCTAATTATAAAGCAATTTCAGCAGCCATCATAGCCCATTAATTCTGACGTTTTTTATAGCCTGCATTATTTTTCTCAAAGTCACAGATACAGGAAGAGGTGTTTTTTGAGTAGACTCCACAGGAGAAGTACTTTATTGAACATCTCAAGGAATTTGCTTTATGCAGTAGTATGAAAATAATTTGACAGTAGCCACTTTGGAATACATTTTCATAAGGAACAAGCATGAACTGAACATGTTACAGAACAGGGTCGAGGGGGGCACGATATACTATTACCGAAAGGACACCCATTAGGTTCACATTGTCTGCCACCAGAGGAAAGACCTCTCTCAATGCCAGAGATTTGTGAAAAGGAAAGGAAATGTTTATTTAAAGCTGTACAGACTAAAAGTAGTGACCTAATGTCTTCATTAAAATATCAAAGTCCTTTAGGATACCCACAGACTCACACAGTGCTTCCTTCTCCCCCTGCCCTAATCTGGGGTACCATATCTCAGGAAAAGAAGTAGATTCAGGCTCGAGGCACCATCAGCTGTGTTGCCATCAGGATCTCCAGCTTTGGATCCCAGTTAATCCAGAATCACGTGGCACCTTCTCATGGCCTACTGGCAAGAGTCCTTTCACCCTTCTAGGCAAAGTCTCTCCTGCTTCCTAGGCCACGTGGCCAAAAGGAGCACCCCAAAGCTGCATGGTCCTCACTCTGGCCAAAACCTCGTGGTTCTCTCACATGGCTGCAGGGGTCCCCACCCTGGCAAAACTGCATGGTTCTCTCTCCTCAATGGCTGCCATATCTGGATTTAAATCCCCGCACCAATCTTCCTCTGTACCCCCATTTCCGACTCCTCCTACAATCAGTTACACCTGCCAGCAATCCTGTATTATTCCAAGTTTACTGGGCTGCCATTGTGAGTCTGGGCAGGGGTGGCCCCATGTCATGGAGCCAGTCTTCTCCAAGCTCTCATGTAGGTGCTGTAACCAGGGTGACCTGCCCCACCCCCGCAGTTACATCTTGGGTGGAAGTCACTTCCATCCCCCTGGCTCAAAGCATGGCCACAGCTATTTAACATATCTATGCAACCAGTTAAAGGTTATAGATATGTTAAATGACCATGCCAGTTTAGCTACAAAGCTGTTGCTGCACAAAACAGCCTTGCATGTTCCTGCTCCTTGTGTCCCTTCCCCCAACTCACATCTGTAGAGGGGAAGGGGTGAGGACATCCTATATATCTTTCTAATATTTTCTGGACACCTTGAATTCTGCACCCCATTCCAAATTCCTCTTTGGGGGCCCCCCTCTTGACTGCACACTGTTTCAAACAGACAGAATATACTTTGTTTTATCATTTGCTTACCCAAAGTGCAGATCTTTTTAAAAAATCAAACTATTTTGCCCATAATAATACTGTCAGGATACATTAGGTTTTGAATAAGTAAGCAGTAGTTGAAAAGTAGTTATGAACTGCTAATTATAATACTATCTAATTTGAATCAAGTAATTTGCATCCTGACATCACAAAGTATTGCTATATTTGTTTTATTTTACTTAATTCCATCATCAGTAGATGTATGTAATAGCATAAAGTTTATATAAATCATTGTCCATTTTACTTTTATTCTGTGTTCATTAAGGAGGACTAGAGCATATTCAAAAAATTGTGAAATTTTTCTCTTAAATATATTTCTGGAAATTTTTTGCTTGTTAAACCTGGTAGTTTGTGTTCTCATTCATGATTGAGTTCTATAATACAAGTATATTTGTCTAAAAGTGTACACAGAAGTGTGTACATATGAGGGGGACTCAAAAAACCCCCCAGAATTATCTTCTGGAGGGTGGTCCCCTTGTAGTACAGGCTTTCCCTGCTAGATCAGTGTTCTAGGAACCCTTCAGTATCAGTGCACCAGTTGGTGTTATTGTGAGGGGCTGTGTCTGGCTTCAGTGAATTTTTTTGAAGATTCATTCAATGCATTTGCCCATTTCATGATGGGTGATTTACGAGCACATCTGCCTCCACCACACTGACAGCTGAGCAGTCTTTGACCCAAAACAGCTTGACCCCTGTGCCCCACCACCCCTATTGTTGTTTGTTTGTTTGTTTGTTTCCTTGGATGAAAAAAAGTCTTCCATGGGAAACATTTTGCCAATGTGGAAGAGGTGAAACAAAAACCAACAGAAGCACTAAAACGCATCAAAATCGACGAGTTCAAAAGACTGTTTTGAGCAGTAGAAAAAACGTCTCAATAGGTGTATTGCATCAAATGGATAGAACTTTGAAGGTGACTGAAGTTTAAATGCCTAAGAATAAATACATAATTTTCTATAGATAAATTCTGGTTTGTTTTGGGTCTCCCCTTGTATGATAAAATGGATAGAGCATAAGGCATAGAGACTAAAAATATTCTACTCTGTCTTCTGGAAGACTATTTCCTGGTCCTAACTGACTGAATACTAACAAATTGAAGGGAATAAGAATATTTATAAGAAAGGAGTGAAGTTCTGTTTTACTATGCTCATTTGGATGAAGAGATATTTAAATATTTGAAGTGGAAAAATAAAGGCAAGGGTAGTAGAAAATCATCCCCTTGTACTACCTCATCCCTTTGTAATATGTCTGTCTCATCACAAATCATGTAGTCTTTGTATTTAAAGTCAAACAGAAAAGAATTGTGGTAGGTAGCCTGGCCCCACTGATTCCCACCTCTTAGAATTCATTCAGACCCTGTGTATTTCCCTGTCCTTGAGTGCCCACTAGACCTGGGCAGATTGCTGGATATGGCAGAAGGGCTGCCTCTTCTAAGATTAAAGACCTTGATTTCTCTGTTTCCCTCTTGGGTGATCTCACTTTCTGGGATCACTTACCCTGAGGGAACCACTTCCTCATCATGAGACTTGCCTTGTGAGAGAGTTTAATAGCAGGTCTCCCTGGCCGCTGAGCCTTAAGATGATTGCAGCCCCGACCTCTTATTGCAACCTTGCAAGAGACCCTGAGCCAGACCACCTAGGCAGGCCACTCCCATTCCTGACCCACAGAAACTGTGAGATAATAAATGTTTGTTATTTTCAGCCACTGAGTTTCAGCCATTAGTTTTGTAACTAATACAGAGATTTTGCTCTATAACTCTAGAAAACTAGTGATTTTTTAAAAAATGAATATTTCAGTTTTTGCCTCATTATATTACCCCTGCTGCGGTAATATTGTATAGAATCACCTATATAATATAGCAAATTATTTTCAGTATTAATGGTAAGTCTATACATTTTAAATAAAGGTCTTTCAACTTTGAGATTTAATTTTTTGTTTATATTTGGTTGTTTCTTTTAAAACATTTTTTGGTTGCTATAACATTGGAAGAGACTTATTTTGCATCAGGACTCTGGATTTTCCCTGACTCACACACCATTCTTTTGAAGGCCCTTGTGTGTGTGTGTGTGTGTGTGTGTGTGTCTGTGTGTGTGTCTGTGTCTGTGTCTGAATTAATCACCTCAGGGCCTTCAAGTTGGTGCAGCTGGTGTGCAGACATCCTTGTTCCTTATAATCAGTCTCAGATTTTTCTAGGAAGGAGATGCTCCTGGATAGTGACAAATAGGCAGTCTTTCAGATCAAAACCTATTGTGTTAGAGAAGTTACAGATGAGAAATATCACTGATTTAAATTATTACTTGTCTTCAAAGTCTCACTTTGGATTAAAACACACTGTGACTTTGTAGTTAAGAGCTGAGGATTTAGATTTAGAAATGCCAAGATTCAAACCTCAGCTTTGCCACTTGCTAACTGGGCAATCTTGCACAAATTACTTAATCTAACAAGTCTCAATTTCCTTATTTGTAAAATAGGGATGATAACACTTTTCCATAGGATAGGTTGTTTTGAGAAATAAACAGGATGTATGTATTATGCCTGGCAGGTATACCACATCTTACCAAATGGCGGTCGAGGTATTTTTTACTACCACCTGCACCATCAAAACCATGAATTCTCATTCAGAAAAAGTATAATTAGAAGTGCTTTAAGGTATCTTGCCTACCTAAAATTAATTACTGTTTCCTACAGAAAACACCAGGATCTACTTCTGGTCTTTGTCAACTATGTTACCAAATTTTTTGAGGTTGTATAGTTGACCTGCTACAACCTGATTGTATCTCACACTGCAGTATATGCAAGTTGCCATTGTGAGGGTCCCTGTGTCACTGTACTTCCTTAAGAGATGTAGAGGCAGATTGGGTGGGAGTAATATATTTCATTTGTTAAATTTCCAGAAAGACTGATGGCGGAATCTCCAGGTTAGAATTTATTATAAATTATTTAGGCTGAAAGATCACTGTTTCCTTTTTTTTCATAATAGAATGGTCAATGTGATTATTTACTAGTATGTGTGAACAAAAAGCTATGCATTTGGCTCACAGTGAATTTGATGATATAGATTCATATAGGGTTCTGGTTTTGTACTTCATGCACTGAAAAGTTGAAGGAATGTGGAAATGAATCCTAGAATCTGCTTTTGTTCCCATCTGCTTCTGGATAAGTGATACTGACAACTAAAGACCTTTAATTGATTATTCTGTTTATAAGCTATAATTCTTTGGCCTTAAGTTAAAAATTCTAATTCTATATTTTAAAAAATTGATTTCCTAAATATTTGTCTAATCCAGGGTCTTTCCATGATCATGATCTGTGTTCAGGCACTAGTAGTTAAGAATAGGCATTTGCAGGGTAGTCACCTTGGGCAAGCTAAAAACTCTGCTATAATTTCTTCACCTAGATGAAAATGCAGATAATAATTAATAGTACCTCAGACTCTCATAGGACTGTTATAAAGGTAAAATTTGATGATTCGTGTGAAAAAACTTAGAACTATGGCTGGCAATATAAGTACTCAGTAAATAATAGTGTTTTGCATATTTGAAAGTTGTTCGAAAGAGTAGATCCTAAAAGTTCTCAGCACAAGGAATTTTTATCTATTTAAGGTGATAGATGTTAATTAGACCTAGTGTGGTGCTCATTTCTGAATGTATACAATATTGAATCATTATATTGTATATCTTAAACTGATCTAATATTATATGTCAATTTAAAGAAAGAAAAATAAATATTTGCTGCTGTTATAATCATCACCACCCCTGCCAAAGCCTTTTTGTGTGTTGGGGGGAAGGATGTGTTGGGGTAAAGGTCTTCTATGTTAAAGATCATTTGTGATTAAAACAGGTATTAAATAAAACTCTGTCATTATTTATTTCTGTAAATCTTAGGTTCTATGGCAGGCATCAGGAATTCAAAAAAGAACAAGAAACTCACAGTTTAATAATATAAACTGATGTGTAAACAGTCATAGTTAAAAAAAATTAAATAATGGAATTTGTATCAAGACGAAATAAGAATTCAGAAGAACATATTAGAGCATAGATGAAGAAATGCATCACAGAGTAGCTGGCTTTCAAATTGGGTCTATAGAGAGTAAGGTTTTGCCAGATGGAGAACACAGGGAATGATATCCAGGCAAAGGGAGAAACTCCTCTAGAAACAGCACAGCTGGAGGGAGGGGAACTGTGAGGAAGTGGGGTAGTGGGAAGGAGGGTGGTGCCAGGTTGAAACGACCCTTCACTGCCATGCTAAGACATGTGAAATTCACTGAACTCGTTAAAATATCTAACAAGGGGATGGTTATGAACATCTTTAGGTTGTATTAAAATATTCTGGGAGCAACAATATGACTTTATACAAAGAGAGCACTTAGGAGTGAGTGGTCCTGGAGTGGAAATGAGGTAACAAATTGTGTCATTTTTAGAGAAGAGATAAGCAACACGGGAGCATAGTTATAGCATGGCTGCACAGGACAAGAAGGCCTCCTAGCCCTAAGCTTGTCCTCCATTCTTCTCTTACATATTTCAGACTTGAGTAAGGGAAAGATAGGAATTTTGTTCTTTTAAGCAAATTAAAAGATAGAGCAATTTTATTAGAATGGTTTATAGGAGCTTTTAATCACAATAGTTTTTATTCTCACCTAAGAAAAGTTGGCAAATTATAAAAAAGTTGAAGGGTGCCTATTTTTACATTTAAGTCTGGTTTTCTGGTTAACTTCCCTTTTTTGGCACCTTAGGATTCAGTAGAGATTGGAAAACAGGGAGTGAACTAAAAACCTAAAACAATTTGAAACCTTTAGTCAGAGTTATATCAAAATATAGTGACTCATGGGAGGTGATTTCACAGATTTCACTAGGTTTCTAAGACAGCCATGTGCTGATAGGAATTGTTTAGAAATAGAGTTCTTTAGTCCAGAGTATTCATTTGTGCTCTTGAGTATAATAATATGAGTATATGAGTACATATTTATATGTAGGTATATATACATACATGATAAGTAGATAAATAAACATGTACATGTATACACATAGAGAGATATGTGCATATATACCATATACTCTACTTTGATCAGCTTCATTCCAAAATGATTAAAGAAGTCCTAGTGAAACAAACTTGTTTAGTAATGACATTTGATTCCTTGCTCCATAGGGAAATTTGGTTATAAAAACAGTATGATCAGATGATCTCACCCTGAATACTGCATATTTGCCAGATCCAAATTGTTTCCAAATCAACTCAGACCATGTTTGAAATACCATATGTTCCCTACCCTTTTTTCTTTTTCTTTAAAGAGTCTGATATGCAATACCCTTTTCTGGTCAGAAGGGTCACCTAAAATGTTGTCAACGCATCCTGTTGCCTGAAATTATGAATATGGGGATACTGATTATATCCCATTTCTTATTCTGAAATAAGCAGAGGATAAGAGGATGTTTGGAGGCACAGATTATGTGGATATAAGTTCAGAATTGAGAGCCTATAGTTAAGGATATTTAAAAACTCTTATTTTTTTATGACTAGTGTTTCAGGATAAATATGGTCATTTTTATATTTTCAAAGACTTTGATAGGTATTCCCAAAACCTGACTATAGTTTCTCCTAATATAGTGAATCCAAAAGACCCATTTTCTTGGATACTGAAGAAGAAAAATTAATTTTTCATATCCTTGTTTTGATGCTGTTTGATGCTGGCCAGGTGTTACTAAAATGAAATGAGGTAGACAGCTTTGAGACTTGTGTGCTTATGAAAAACATGTGCTTTGATACACCAAGTGTTGACTCTGCAGGGAGTACCATATCACATTGCTATTGAAATAATTAAATGCAGAACTGAGTCTTATCCCTCAGAACTTAAACATTTTGTTTCCTGTGTGTTTCCAAACTAAGTTTAGACTATTCTGACTTATAAAAGCCAATAATATAATTGCTTTCTTGAGTAATTATTTTCTATTTAGTGTTTAAAACGTGAAGCAAATGACCATGTTGAATAACAAACTAAGTTGTAGTTACTTTGAAACATGACTTGTAGTCATAATTGTAGAATTAAGAGGTGTCTTTACATCAATCTAGTTGATTCATCATTATCTAGATGAAACCCAGAGAAAAAAAAAATGACTTCTGAAATCACAGAACTTAGCAGTGACACCTTGGGACTAGATCCCAGTTTTTCTGCCTCTCCTCCAGTGATCCTTCTGTATTTTCACAGTTCTGTGTTTTGTTAGTTCTCTAGTATATATAACAATGTAATTTTTTAAATTGAGACATAACTGGCATATTGCCATGTAATTCTTGATCATTTCACTTTCTAGTCAGCCAGGTTGCCTTTAGCTGAGGAGCTTTCTGGGCACCCCTTCCTCTCTATCAGCCCTGCCCACATACCTTCCCTGTTCATACCCCTCACCGAGAATTCTCGAGTCCAGACACCTGGAAAGAAGTAACCTACAAGAACTAGGTGTCCAAGTGGAACAGTCACTGCTCTTAAGGAAAGGAGAAAGAACCTAATGGGAGGGTGTGGTTTATGTTGTAGATAAAGAGAAGGATGGAGGTATAGTGAGAAGAATTCTGGGTCCTGGGCTTGAGGGAATCCTGAACACAAAGTGAAGAAGGGAGGGAAATTGGTTGGGCTCTTGGGTCAGATGAGGTTTCAGATCTTGAACTGAGACCAGGATAAGTAAGGGAGTCCCAGCTCTTTTGAACCTCTGCCCCATAAGGACTGGGAATCAGACTTGAGAAATTGTGCCTGGTGAAGCTCTGACTCTGAAATACGTTATAGAGTAGAATTAGTATGTTTTCCTTTATCTGATATATGTTTGACTTGTACAGGGGAGAATAGCAGATGCCTGGATGCCTAAATAGAGGCGGGAACAGAAGCGGAAAAAATTTGTCTCACACTAGAAGAGACGTCTACTCTGGTGCACTTTTAGCATACAAATTGGATTTAACAGGATTAGAGAACACAATAATGCTCTAGATTATAATTCAGTCTGAAACATGCAAACTGCTAAGCAGAGAAAACACTAACTAGTTTGTGAACCACATATCTTTTGTGTTTGAGTGGCATTATGCTTTTTTATCCTAACAGGTTGATAAAAAATATAAGGATATGGAAGAAATTCCTACCCAGTAATGTGGCATTGGTTAGAGATCCTCACTGCTGAGTTCAATTAGATTTAAGTTTCATAACTATATGTTTATAGCTATAAAGTAATTCTCTAGCCCTTGCCAGTAAGGCTTGGTTGGAGCATTGTCCGTGACCAAAGGGTTCAGTTCCTGGCCAGGGCACATACCTAGGTTGTGGGTTCAATCCCCCATCCAGGTGTGTGTGAGAGGCAACCAACTAATGCTTCTCTCTCACATCAATATTTCTCTTTCTCCTTTCCTCTCTCTCTCTAAAAGCAGTAAAAAAATATCCTCGGGTAAGGATAAAATAATGATGCTGCTGATGATAATGATTTCTCTAAATGAAACTCCCCAAGGAAAATAAGTTCATTGCCAGTTTGAAACTCTCTCTAGTCACTTTAGCTGCTAACAATGGCTTTGAAAACTAGGTGTCTTTTTTGTTTGGGTGTTTATTTTTAATTAGAACTGTTTCTGTTTGGGTAATCGCAGGAGAGTGTATTATATTGCTGTGACCTTGTTCCACTCTTTTTCATTTACTTGTTCTCTCTCTGGGATATTTTCAGAATTCCCTCATGCCTTATGTCTGAGCATTTGAAGAAGATGAAACATAGGGAGGTAATACTTTTTTAAGGTGGTCACAACTATCCTGGAAGGAGCCAATATGAAGATTAAGTTGGACTTCCAGGCAAGCCAGTAGGGGTGGAAGAACACTGGAGCAGTGCTTTCTGAGCTTTCCAGGGCAGGCTATAAAGCCATTTTCTCAAATTACTGCTTTTCTCAGTGAGGTCTTCTCGTTTCCCTGACGGTCCTCCCTCTGAGGTTTGGGTAGCAAAGATGAGAGGGCCTCTTGTCCTCCCACACTCAGCCTCATTGCCTGGCTTTTTTTCTAATACTTTCTCTTTACCAGTCCCATCCTGTCTCTGGGAATATCCTTTCCTGTGTCAAACCTGGTGGCTCAAGACATGGTGCCAAATGTTTGAGGAGATTTATTTCTTCCTTGGGAAAAGGAAAAGAAAAGGGAGGAAAAACCCACTCTGCCTACTACAAGGTTAACCCTGTCACCTTCTAAGTCTTCTAGGATGTCTGAGGCTCCTCCTGTGCCGCCTTCTGCCACAGGCCTTCTCATATGGTGTCCCCTTTACCTTGAATGTACTTTCTCCTCCTCTTTGCTGACTTGGTTGGATGCTGCCCATCCTTTTGATCACAGTTCAAGCATACTTGTTCAAAAGAGCTTTTTCAACCTCCTGACAGATTCAGATCTTCCCTTTATAAAGTTCTCTGAAAGTCTTCTACATTTAGAGGTGTTCAGGACACTTTGGGGACTTGTAGTCCTTTTCCTTGCAGCAGAAGTGAGCAGCAGAAGGGAATCTCTTTGGAAGACTGAAGACTGCAGCCCAGTGGAACATGAGTCATACACTGAATTTGAGGTTAGCTTGCTGACGACTAGCTGTGTGACAAGTCTGTATCTTAGCTTCCTGATCTCTTATACCAAGGGAGTGCCTAGGCCTGTCCAGCATGGGCACTTTAAAAAAGCAGATGTTGAGTTTCCGGTCAAGATGGAGACATAGGCAGAAATGGCTCACCTCTTTGCACAACCACATCAAAATTACAACTAAAATATCGAACAACCAACCATCACACAGAAACATCAGAGACTGAGTTGAATGGGAGTCTAAAAACTATGAAATCGAGTTGAATGGAAGTCTGACAACTGTGGAATTGAAGAAACCACATCCACCCAGACTGGTATGAGGGGCGTGGATGTGGGTCAAGCTGGCCCCACACCCACATGTATAAAAATTTGGGAGGGATATCTTGGGAGCAAGGAGTCCCATACCCACATCAGGGCCCCCAACCCAGGATTCCAGTGCCAAGAATATAAGTCCCCACAACTTCTGGCTGTGAAAACCAGCAGGGATTGAGTCAATGGAGGAGGTTGCTGGAGCCCTAAACAGTTCCTCTTGGGTAATCCACACATGGACTCACCTACTCAGACTTGCTCCCTCTGAGCTCCAGCACTGGGGTGGCAGCTTGAAGGGCACCAGTGGTATACAGGAAGAAACTGAAGTGTCTGGCATCAGGGTGAGCAGAGGCCATTGTTCCTTTGCTGAGCCATACCCCCCAACCCCCCTGACAGAGCCAGCAGGCTGGTGCCATATCTGAGACTTCATCAACCTGGCTAACACTGTGTGACCCACCTTGGAGATCCCCAGAAGCTCTACCCCACCCAATTTACAGGCCCACCCAAGTTGTTTTTCCATAAGAATGGAAAAGCTCCAGGTCTTGGTTCCTAAGTCCTATCAAACAAGCAACAGCTGTCTTCAGTGAACCCTAGTGGCAGCCAGATTAGAGTCACAGCTTAGCCTCACCTGGGAATCTCTAAGCCCAGCACTAGTAGCAGCCACCTCAAGACAGCTTAGGCACAGTTCCCTAGACAAAACACAGGTTGGGGCTGCTTCACCCAGGAAACCCCAGGGCTAACATACACAGTGGACAGCTATAGACCACCTTGGAACACCACCACCCTGCCTCTGCACAGCTGATCCTCCATGGAGGGCAGAGGTTAGTGGGCAGTGGTCATAGCCAGTCCTTGCAGCTGACTGGCCTGGGTAAATCCCTCCCATTGATATGCCAACAGCAACCATGGCTCAACTACAAGAGGAGGGTATACTCAGCCCACACAAAGGGCACACCTCAAATACCCAGCTTGGGTGATAGGGGAGGCTGTGAAACTGGACCCTACAGGACACCTCTACATTAGGCCACACTACCAAGACACGGAGTCAAAGCAGCTTTACCTAATACATAGAAACAAACACAGGGAGGCTGCCAAAATGAGGAGACAAAGAAACATGGTCCAAATGAAAGAATAGATCAAAACTCCAGAAAAAGAACTAAACCAAATGGAGATAAGAATCTATCAGATGCAGAGTTCAAAACACTGGTTGTAATGATGCTCAAGAACTTACTGAGGACCTCAGCGGCATAAAAGAGACCAGTCAGAAAGGAAGGATACACTAACTGAAATAAAGTACAATTTACAGGGAAACAACAACAGAATGGATGAAGCCGAGAATCAATCAATGATTTGGAACATAAGGAAGCAAAAAACAACCATGCAGAACAACAATAAAAAAGAATCCAAAAAAAAAATGAGGATAGTACAAACAGCCTCTGGGACAACTTCATGAGATCCCACATTCACATCATAGGGGTGCCAGAAGGAGAAGCGAAACAGTAAGAAATTGGAACTGTATTTGAAAAATGTAGTGAAAGAAAACTTCCCTAATTTGGTGAAGGAAATAGACATGTAAGTCCAGGAAGTGCAGAGAGTCTCAATTATGATGGATGCAAAGAGGCCCACTGCAAGACACATCATTATTAAAAGGCCAAAGGTTAAAAATAAAGAGAGACTCTTAAAATAAGAGAAAAGAAGTTAGTTACCAGAAGGTTGCCAGATGGTAGGCGGGAAGTGGGGAGTAGGTGAAGCAGTGAAGGGATTAAGAAGAACAAATAGGTAGTTACAGAATAGCCATGAGGATGTGAAGTATAGTATAGAAAATGTAGTAGCCAAAGAAATTATACGTATAATCCATGTTCAATGGACATGAACAATGGTGGGGGGACTGAGGTAGTTGGGGGCACTGGGTGGAATGGGCAAAGGGGGAAAATCAGGACAACTGTAATAGCATAATCAATAAAATATAATTAGAAAAATAAAAAGTAGATGTTCATGGAATACTTCCAGTTTTAATGATTCTAGTAAATAATTTGATAGCTGTTTTAAGGAGATAAAAAAACAGGTGGGAAAGAAACAACTTGTTCCTTTCCAAGGCTGACTCTGTAAATCAGTGAGCTACACTGAGGCCATAGTGTAAAATGTCTGCTATTTGAGGTTCTAGTGATATTAGCTGAGCTTCCAACTTTCATTCAGAAATAAAAAATACGATGATATTGTTTCAGTATATTTGTAGTATTTTATTAAGCCCAGTGTTGCTCAGATCAGGGGATTCAGATTTAAAAGCACGCAAGAATTTGTTTAGGTGGTGATTTGATTTAGAGGCAGAAGCACACTCAGTCCCAGTTATTATCTAAGCCAGTACGTGTTTGTTTCAGAATTTAAACATAACTTATACGCACATAAGTTTGTATGTACATATTTTCTTTGTCACCAGACAAAATATATTTCTTACTGTGAATTACATATAACGGAGTTTAAAAGCAGTTGATTTAAGCTGCGCTATGTGATTCAGCCTTAATAATATAATCTTAATTTTCATTTGGGATTGGAGTTTAGCAGGAGTTGCATGAAACACAGTATGAAGCAGATCCATACAACAGGTGAATTTAGGATTGTTAATTCTCTTAATGGAGAAAGGGCTTGAAGAAAAATATACCTTTTTAGATTTACTGTTCATTTTATTATGGGTTTTGCAATAGAGAAAACTCTTTAAGTATGTACATTACGAAAGACTGGAAACCTCAAGTAGCCATCTCTCTCTGGCTTTTGCTTAGCCCATTTTTTTTTCTGTATTGTAACTATGATCATCAGTGACAAGGAAACAATTTGATTCCTCAAAAGAAGAAAAGTATATTCCAGTGTTAAAGTTAAACATATGATTTAGAGAATTAAAATAGTTTTGAAAATTGGTAATGTAGACATGGCAAAGGTAATGAAGTTTAGTTAATGTTGGACAGATTTTTATCACCATTAGAAAGCATGCCTGAGATAGTCTGACTTAAAATAACATGGGTTCTCTAAGTAACTGAGTGGACCAGTTGGTTTTGAATATGCCCTTAGTTATGGTAAGAGGATGTGGTGGTTTTCTTCACACACACACACACACACACACACACACACACACACAAAGGAAGGGTTTATTTTTAAAAAAAAGGAAGGTCTTCCTGTTTATTAATTTAATTATTAAATTTCAGGGCATGTCAGGCTGATATTTTAAGGAAAAAGTTATAATGGTGGTTTTGAATGCTTATTGACAAACATAACTTTGTAAGGTTACAAAAGGGTGCCATTGGAAAAAAATATATTACTTTCCTGTCTTGAAGTATCAGTCTAGGTAGTAGCAGATAATGAATTTCTCAGTTGTGAGTAATGTGATTTTTTTAGTAGATTTTATTCATTTATTTTCAGAAGGGAAGGGAGGGAAAGAGAGGGAGAGAAACATTAATGTGTGGTTGCCTCTCACATGCCCCCTACTGGAGACCGGGCTAGTAACCCAGGCATGTGCCCTGAATGGGAATTGAACCAGAGACCCTTTGGTTCATAGGCAGGTGCTCAGTCCACTGCGCCACAGCAACCAGGGCACTGATGTGATATTTAAAACACAAAATAAGTCATTTTTTGCCAATGCACTATACAAAATCTTTTTTTGATCTTTTTTACTTTGATATCAATAGTTGCGAAAAAGAGCTTACATCGCCTTCTTGTGTTCTTCCCTCGTGTTCTCCTCCCCACCTCAGATCATGTATCAGCAAGTTCCTGAGAATTATTATTTAATGTGATAAAGAAAAAAGTTGTTTTGCCATAATAAAAGCAATAGTAATGCCCCCACCCCTACCTGGGCATAAAAGCACAGGACTCAGTCAGAGCTGTTTATCTCTAAAATGGAGAATAATATCATCTACTCTATAAGCATTAATTATCAGGTCATGAAATTAATGTTAATCCCAGTTCCATGGTATTCAATAAGTTTGTTGTTGCTATTATTATTAAATTTATCATAATATAAAATAATATTTTTATTGTGAAGCCTAAAATCTTGACTCATTCCTTATTTTCTGCAAAATAATGTCATTTGCGGGCAGGCTTACTTTCTAAGCTCCTTGTACCTATTGTACACAGGGGCATGTAGTGCCCAAAGATATCAATTCATGACTTTTTGCAAATCACAATATTTGTAGTCTTCTATATAGTTTTATTTTGATGCTTTTCTTTTTATGAACAAAAGCAGTAAGAATACAAAGTATGTATGTACGTTACCATGTACATACCTGGGTGTCATTGATTGACTAAACAGTGTGATACTCAAGAAAGATTTGTTTGAAAGTTTTGTAAACAGGAGTAGTAAGTGGAATTAGAAGTGTAATTTATTGAATTTTTTAGATTTTCAAACATGTAATAATAAATCCATATTATTTTCTTCTTAACAGATGGGCTTAGGTCATGAGCAAGGATTTGGAGCCCCCTGTTTAAAGTGCAAAGAAAAATGTGAAGGATTTGAACTGCACTTCTGGAGGTAATATTTTGAAAACTACGACCACATTAGGAATTTCTGCTCTTTGGCAATGTTTCCTCAGAGAGTGGAAATCTCTTATAAGTTCTTTAGCCTGGTTGCTAAATTGCAGATCTGTTACATTCTTTTCTGAGAAATAAATAGAACATAAAGCTATTCTGTATTTCTGTCATTAAGTTTGAACTAATTGGGCCATAGTAACTATATTCAGAATTATTTGATTTATTTGCTGTCCTACAGATTTCCTATGAGTATAGAATACTGAATATGTCTCTTTTTTGAGTGACAAATAAATTTGTGATAATCTCAGGAATGTTTATTAATTTAATTTTTAGTCTTTTTATAATTATTGGTAATTTTGCATATCTTACCTGAATATTTGTGATAAACAGTAAGTATGCATGATGAATTGAACATTCAGATCCAGATTGTCAGGAAACTTGAATCTGAGTCTCTTCAAAATTTTCAGCTATAAATTTACTGCTGAAAAACTTTGAAGCACTTGAATTTATAATAATAATAAAAAACAATGTCTTGATTTGAATTTTGCCTGGCCCTGGCTGGTTTGGCTCAGTGAACTGAGTACCAGCCTGTGAACCTAAGGGTGGCTGGTTCCATTCCCCATCAGGGCACACCTGGGTTGCAGACCAGGTCCCCAATAGGGGCACATGAGAGGTAATCTCACATTGGTGTTTCTCTCCCTCTCTTTCTCCCTCCCTTCCCCTCTCTAAAAATAAATAAATAAAATATTTTTTAAAAAAGAATTGTGTCTATATATGGAGGACAAATGTTAGATCAAAACTGTGAATTCTGTATAGATCTTGCATGTCATTAAAAATGGTATTGTATATCATATGAATCTAACATTGTATTTAAAACCTGTTCTAATGAAGAACATAGATGGTGTTCATCAATGGCGGTCAGGACAGTAACGGTATCTCATAAGTGTTCAAAGCTAGAATCAGCACATTATTGTTAGAAGGAAAAAATAAATATAATCAATTATACATTATTAGGATGGCAGCTGCCTGTTAGAATGAATCTCACTTAAGAACCACTTCTGTACTGACTGTTTCTATAGGAAACTGTCTAGAGTAAAAAATTTCATCAGCTATTGGGGCCACGTATAGCATAAGTTAAAGAAGAATGTTGTAGAAGAATAAAGTGGGGATATTAGGCTCTTTTAAAAGCTAACTTATTTAGGAAACAAAGGCAGTTGTTTTAAATAGTGAAGGCAACAGAAACTTCAGCCCTCCTGGAAATGAAGATAACAGTTCTCTGTTTTTAGGGAGCTAAATTTTTCCAGTTAGTTTTTAAATTATAAGACTTTAATAGCTCATCCCTATGCTACCTTTTCAAGGGACATAAAGTTAGGCAATATGTCTGACACATACTAGAAAAGTAAAGTGACACTAGACACAAAATAGTTTTCAAGGATTAGCATATTTTAGCTCCTAATATATGCACCACTCTCTTGTACTCATAGTACCTTTGTGGAGAGCTGCACTGCCCTCTGCTGGGCATAGTTCTTACTTTACAATCTTTTTTTAGTTATTATTTTTTAAATATATTTTATTGATTATGCTATTACAGTTGTCCTATCATCCCCCCTTCATTCCCCTCCACCCTCAACACCCTCTCCCACCCACATTCCCCCACCCTTTACTTCAGTCCATGTGTCATAAGTTCTTTAGCTTCTACATTTCCCCTACTATTCTTGCCCTCCCCCTGTCTATTTTCTACCTACCTTCATTGCTACTTATTCTTTGTATCTTTCCCCCACTCTCTTCCTCCCACTCTCCTGTTGCTAACCCTCCATGTGTTCTCCATTTCTGTGGTTCTGTTCCTGTTCTAGTTGTTTGCTTAGTTTCTTCTTGTTTTTGTTTCAGGTGTGGTTGTTAATAATTGTGCGTTTGCTGTCATTTTACTGTACAC
>CM052549.1:56733714-56752533 GCA_028533065.1 Trachops cirrhosus
AGAAATCAGCTGACAGTCTGATGGGAACTCCTTTGTAGGTAACTCTCTCCTTTTCTTTTGCTGCTTCTAGGATTCTCTCCTTCATTTTTACCTTGGCTAATGTAATTATGATGTGCCTTGGTGTGTTGCTCCTTGGGTCCAACTTCTTTGAGACAATCTGAGCTTCCCGGACTTCCTGGAAGTCTATTCCCTTTGCCAGATTGGGGAAGTTCTCCTTTATTATTTGTTCAAATATCTTTTCTACTTGTTGTTTTTCCTCTTCCCCTTCTGGTACCCCTATAATTTGGGTGTTGGAACATTTCAAGATGTACCAAGATGTTCCGACTCCTCCCCTCCTACAGGTCTGGATGAATGTGTCTATTTTAACTCCTTGGTTGTCTGACTTCCATACAGTTCTTCTATACAGTTGCCAAAAACTGTCCTGAGATTATTAAACCTCATTCCTAACTGACATCATCTTTTCTTCAAACCAGAAGATTAGCTTATAGTGATTTTTGCTTGCTCTGTATTATTTTTCTATTGCTGTTCACTATAATCTGATATTTTGAGATAAAAATATGTCAGACAAGAGTAGATCTCTGTGGTATGAAAATCACTGTAAAAAAATTTTTCCACACAGAATCATAAATATGTCTAGTTGTTGTCTGAAAATGTATTAAGAGGCATGAAAGATGAGGGCTTTGGCATGACCTCCAGTCTAGCCTGGGCCCATCCATGTGGTACTAGTGCTGTCTTCTTCCTGGCAGGAGTCCAGACACATTTTTCTCAGAATTCTTGATAATTCCCTGACTTTTCCACCACAACTGGAAGGCTTTGTGGGCAGTGCCTTTGACCTTCAAATGAGCCCTTTTCCATAGTCTTTGACATAAAATATTCTAGGCTGGTTGTTCATAGTGTATCGAAGGTTCCAGGTCCTGTCTAAGGTCACAGAACTACTGTAATTAAAGTGGTCCTGGAGTCCCAGGACCCTGCCCATTGATCTCCTTCATCTTTGTGGTGACCCTTCACTCCTAGGACCTTTGGAGCTTCATGAGGCACAATGTGAAAGTCAGAGCTAAATTATTCTCCCTTTTTATGAGTATGTCCCTCCACACAGACACAAGAATGGTCTTTTGAATGTGGATACTATTATATACTTCCCAATAGCTTAAGAATCTTGGGTGCTATCCCACTGAACTTGACCCTTTAAGCAAAGTCTTGGGCGTTTGCTATTAAACCTCAATGACTGGCCTCAGCTGTCTTTTCCATCCTCCCCTCTCATTTCCCTTCCAAGCACCTTGTACTCCAACAGCTTCTGTAGATACTGCTACCTAAAATTTCTGTGCCTTGTCGCATGTTCCTATGCCTGGAAAGACATGGCTTTTAACCACCAGGAAACAAAATGTCTTTCATATTCTTTACATTTCAACTGAAGCACTACCTCTGAGAAGTCCCCCTTGCTCTCAGTATTAGTCCACTCAGACTTCTATAACAAAGTACAATAGACGGTGTGGCTTAAACAACAGAAATTTGTTTTCTTATGTATCTAGAGACTAGAAGTCTAAAATCAGGATGCCAGCATAGTTGGGTTCTGGTGAGGAACCTCTTCTTGGTTTATAGACAGCCACCTCCTTCTCGTGTCCTCACATGGCCTTTCCTCAGTGTGAGCACATGGAAAAAAAGACATCTCTCTGTCTTCCTCTTGTTATAAGGCCACCAATCCCATTAGATTAAGATCCCACCCTATGACCTCATATAACTTTATTTACGTCCTGAAAATGCTATATCCAACTATAGTCACATCAAGGGTTAGGGCCTCACCATACAAATTGAATTGGGGTGGAGGGGCACATTTCAGTTGATAGCACCCTCTTTCCCTGCTTCCACACACCCCTCCCCAAGTAAGGGATTATTTTTCCCCTTAGCACTTTGTACACTTGTTGGAAGCCAGGAAATAAATACTCAGACCTGACTGTTCACCACTTGGATGTCCTGCCAGTTCCTTCCATTGCAGCGACAAGGTAGTCCACTGCTGCATTCCTTGGAGGTCAGCCTCTTGGGGTGCAGGATGGGGTAATAAAGGGTATTGAGTGGACCTGGGGAGTGAATGGAGGAGATCCAGCAGGTATGACAACAGTTGCAAAAAGCTAAAAATGAATTATCAGCTTAAGAAAGTTTAGAGTGGAATTTGTCACTTAGCTAGTCACACCTCACTTTACAGATTGAAGAACTAAAACCTAAAGAAGTTAAAATGACTTATTTGAGCTTATGAGTTATTAATAAGCATATAATTTGTGAACATTTCCTATGTGCTACACACCAATAATCACTTGTAATATCTTTTTATTGCTGTACAACAGATTATTACAAATTTAGCAGGTTAAAACAATACCTGTTAGTTAACTATCTGTTTATGCTTTAGGTCAGAATTCTGGGCAGGCTTATCTAGATTCTGTGCTTAGGGTCTCAAAAGGCTGAAATCAAGGTGTTGGCCAGGTTGGGCTCTTATTTGGAAACTCTGGGGGAAGAGTCTGCTTCCAGACTCATTCCTGATGTTGGTAGAATTGGTTTCCTTGTGGCTATAGGCCTGAGGTCCCTGTTTTCTTGCTTTCTATCAGCCAGGGGCTGGCTCTCAGCCTTCAGAAGCCACTCACATTCCTTTGCACAGAGCTACCCCCATCTTCAAAGTCAACAGCAGTGCTTAGACCTCTTTCTCTACCTCAGAGCCCTCTGACTTCCTCTTTTGCTCTCAGCCAGAGAAAACTCATTGCTTTTTAAGGGCTTGTGTGATTAGATTAGGTGAACTTGGATAATGTCCTTTGCCATATAAAGTAACATAATCATGAAAGTAACCCCAGGGAGTAAAGGTAGTAAAGACCACCTTAAAATTTGGCTTACCACATTTTCTGTACCTGATTTACCTTTGAGATAAGCCATAGTTTTCCCATTTTATATGTGAGAAATCAAAGACTTAAGAAAGTCAAATAACTTACCAAAGACATGGTTTAGAGATGGCAGTGCTGGAATTTGGACTCAGAGCTTGCCAAAACCTTCATCACCACCACCTTTCTACATGGCAGAGCAGAAACTAGAACCCAGGCTTACATTCTTATGACCAATGAATGTCAGACTGCATGAGAGTGTCTTCTATAAAGTGTGGTACTTTTGTGATATTGACATCTTTGTGGACAGTGGGGTCCTTTAACTATAAGCTCACCCCTTCTCTAATGCACCAATGATTACAAGACTGGAGGAAAACAGAAGATTGAGGATGCCAAACACTTACTAAATAAAAACTACAACCTTCTGGGCATACTTTCAAGTAACATTTAGAGATAATAGATATTTATGAAATATAAGACACAAACCCAAGATTTCAAGAAGTTTATAGCCAATTATTTTATATTGAAAGGATAGTAATATTGGAACCATATATCAGTTATCATGTACATAATAGAATTATTCTCTTATCTTTGACAAATCCTTCCAATAAAACACTTGCATTTTACAAGAAAAATGTTATTTGAATATAGCATACATCTGTTCAGAGAATTTCTGATTGGTGTAGAGCTGACTGAAACTAAAAATTCTGAACCATAAATGGATTAATGCCTGCATTGAATTCTATAACAGGCCCATGCTTAAGTCCATATATGTATATCCCTGTTACAGAAGGGCAGCTTCAACCCTGTTAAAGTTATGGTTTGTAGCAGTGCCATGACTATGCTTTTAAATCACTGTGAAGGCTGGCAGCATGCCAAAGCACTTCACTTGCTACTACTTGCCTTGGAAAAATAATTTTTACAAATAGGGATACAAAAAACATTTCAATTTTGGGAGGATGAGGGGTAATTTGACTGCCTTCAAGACAGCTTGAAACTGTTAATCTGTGTATTTTTTTGAGGCAGTGCTTTTGATAAATTTTGTTACTACCTTAGATTTAGCACAAGGACTCTGAAGTTGTAATGTAAATTGCTTGCAAGTATACAGTTTTGCTTTGTCATGCATATTAATGTTTGTACATATATGTTAACATGCTGAACTTTTTAGTATAAATAGTCATCCTCCCCCAGCACCTTACAGCTTCCCAGCCTAAAAGATGCAGTCTCCTTTGTATCTTTTAAAGTCATGAAAAGGCTGTTTTAAACTAAATTCTGAACCCCCCTCCTTTTTCTCCCTCATAACTTTTATTAACATCCCATGAAGAGTTTAGGGAGAATTGCTCTATGGGACAGTTTATAAGATTTAGAGATTTGGCACCTGTGCTTGAGTATGGGACTTGATTTATATGCTCCTGAAAAACTGCTAGGAAATTAGAATAACTCAAGTGAATTTAACAAACATAAACTATCTAAGTCTATGTACATCATCAAAAATTATCCATGACTGATCTGAGGAAAGATACTATACCAACCTTACAAACATAGGCTCTAGCACATGGGTACTGTGCTCACCCACGTCCTCTTTCTGTTTTTCTTTTTATTTGGTATAAAACCATTTTTTTAAGTCCCTTCATTTCTTAAGAGGGATGGAATCTGGGTTATAGACTGAAATTAAATATGTGATAAATGTCTCACTCATCTTCATGCCTTCTTTTGTATACAAAGATCAGAGCGTCCTTTTCTTCCTCAATCCTTCAGTCAGGTTTTCCTTTTAATTAGTTATTTAATCAGATATCTTCCAAATGACTTTAAAACTTTTTAAAAGATATTTCCAAAAATAAAATGTCTCAATTTAAATATGGGAGATTCAACTATAAAACAGTTATAAAGGATTTATAACAATATTTAAAACTAGATTAGTAGTAAAAGGCAAAAAGATTTACATGATCTTAAAAGAAGCCAGAGTATCTGCAAATCAATAAACCTGATATTCTACATAAACAAAATGAAGGATAAAAAGCATATGATCATGCCAGTAGATAAAGAAAAAACATTTGATATAATCCAGCACCCATTTAAGATAAAAACCTCAGCAAAGAGGGAATAAAGGAAATATATGTCAATGTAATAAAGGCCGCATATGACAGACCCACAGCCAACATCATACTCAAGGGCAAAAATTAAATGTTTCCCTTAAAATCTGGAACATGACAGGGACGTTTTCTTTCACCTCTCTTAATCAGTATAGTATTGGAAGTTCACAGCAATCAGATAAGAAGAAGAAATAAAAGGCATCCATTATTTGCAGATGACATGATAGTGTACATAGAAAATTCTATAGGTTCCACCAAAAAAGTACTTGACCTAAGAAGTGAATTCGTACCAGGATTCAAAGTCTATATTCAGAAATCGAAGGTATTCTTGTA
Source organism: Trachops cirrhosus (assembly GCA_028533065.1). Lineage (NCBI taxonomy): Eukaryota > Metazoa > Chordata > Mammalia > Chiroptera > Phyllostomidae > Trachops > Trachops cirrhosus. Next base: position 56,739,002 of record CM052549.1, read on the forward strand.
CACCAACAATGAACTATCAGAGAAACTAAGAAAAAACCCATTTACTATCACATCAACAAAAATAATAAGATATCCCAGGAATAAATTTAACCAAGGAGGTAAAAGACCTGTACTTGGAAAACTATAGGACACTGGAGAAAGAAATTGTGGACAATACAAATAAGTGGAAGCATATATTATGTTCACAGACTGGAAGAATTAACATAATTAAAATATACTAATTACCCAAAGCAATCTATAAATTCAGCACACTTCCTATTAAAATACCAGTGGTGTATTTTACAGATCTAGAACAAATATTCCAAAAATTTACATGGAACCAAAAAAGACCCCTAATAGCTTATCAGTCTTGAGAAAGAAGAACAAAGTTGGATGTATCACAAGCCCTGGTACTAAACTATAGTACAAGGCAACTGTAATGAAAACAGTATGGTACCGGCATAAGAACAGGCATATAGGTCAATGGAACAGAACGGAGAGTTCAGAAATAAATCCATGCCTTTATGGTCAATTAATATTTGAAAAGGACACAAGAACATACAATGGAGTAAAAAACAGTCTCTTCATAGGAGATGTTGGCCAAGTAGGTGGAAGCTGAGTCCACTTGCTGTTGCCCCCAACTTGGATTCTTGGCTGGTCTTCTGACAAATAACCTGAACATCCAATGGAATCTTAGCTGATATGAAGTTTGGAAGCCAAGGAGTACAGAAGATGCTTTACAATGGGCAGTGAGGAGATTTTATAGGCGTGAATGGTGTCTGCAGCCATGGAGAGACTTGTCAATAATTGCAGCATTGTGGCTCCCTCCTTTCCCAGGGTAGTGAACTCCCGGACCCAGGCTTGGAGTGACTTGGGAGGGTATATGAAGTCGGGGGGATCCAGGCTACACACACACAGTGAGCAGCATGCCCATACCTGTGGCACCAAATACCAACTGGGAGGGTGCCAGAGAGAAAAAGGGATTCTATCCCCCAAATGGATCTGGGGCCACACCTGGGTTAGGCAGAGGCAGGCTATAGCCAGCTGTGACCATGAGATACTTTTGGCTTTTTGGAGAGGTGGTGTGTGTGTAAAACTGGACCATGGTTTGATACTGCAGCAGGTGTGCCATGGAGAGACTTTTTAAAGGGGGAGCTGAAGCATGCTGGGCTGGGACCCTGTGAGCAGCTGCCCTGTCAACAATGGACAAGGTTGAATGCATGGTTTGCTCCCACTGAATATAGCTGGGCAGAGATATCGGAAATTTACACAGCAAGGGGATTTCTGGGCCTCGTCCCGATGTGGCTGGCAGGCTGGGGGCTGCACAGAGAGTAGTGTTCAGGACTGTGTCTGCTGCGAAGCCAGTGGGCTGGGAACTGGGCGGGCAAGAGTTGAGTGCTTGAAATTATTTATATCCAGGCAGAGCCCTCTTCCCCCGCAGAGTTCAAACCTCTGAGAAGGAAAGGACATATCCAGTGCCCACCTCATACAGTATTGCAAGCACTACGTCTAACAGGGAAGCTCTGCAAAACAGGCAGGACAGGCTCAAGAACCCCCTATAGGAGGAAGACAGCAAGAGAAACTTCAAAAGGGCCAATTGTGTACCTCTCTCAGGGAGACAAAATTCACTGGCTCCCAGGGACCTTACTCCATTGAGGCCAGCAGGGTAGGGAGATCAAGAATTGGTTCTGCAAGGGGGAATCAGGGTCCTGCCCAGCCTTGGCTCTCACACAGGTCTGCCATCAACACCAAGCAGGAAAGACCTGACCCTCTTAAACAGATTGGCCCGCCCTTGAAACAGGCAGCTAGTTCATCAGAAACTATACATTATTGGAAATAAGCTGGGACAACCAAGACAGGCGGCACAGGGGCAGGGGGACACACCCACAATTTTCCCAGAAGACTAAACAGTGCCTCCCATGGAAGACCCAGGGACTCTACCTCCTGATCACAATAGAAGCCCCCTCTAGAGGCAGGTGAAGGTGACACATGTGGCACTGCTTGAAGTTGGATGACGCACCCCTGGACTTTGAGCTGATAAAAAGCCAGAGGCAAATCTAGCAAGAGAAGACAGAGGGCAAACACCAAACTGCTGAGATGAATTCCACCTTGTTTGTCTTCAGATTTGTGTTTTTTTTTCTCTTGCATAGCCTTTTAACATTTCTTTTTCTTCCATTGTATTCCAACTAACTTACTATTTTTGGTCTTTTATTTTTTTATTCTTTTTATTTATATTTTTGCATTTTATTTTTATTTCAAATATCATATTGTACTCCATTTTGCCTTCTTGCCCCTTCTTATTTTCATTTTAAATTTTATTTTTCCCCTTTCTATGCCTTATTCCTACTCCTTACTCTTACTATTTCTTCTTCCTCTGTCCTCTCAAAATCATTTTTCTTTCCTTTAGTTAGCTCACATTCTTTTTTCATTTCTTATAATACTCTTGTTTTCTTTCCATGTTTATTAATCATTGCTTGTTTGGCATAGATATTGCATTTATTGCTGTTCTTCAGTTTTATTCCTATTCACTATTTTTTTATTTCAAATCTCATAGGTTAGTCTCCCCGTATCATACTACATTTTGCTTTCCTCTTGCCCTTGTTTATTTGAGTTTGGAATTTTATTTTTTTCCTCTATTAGCCTGGTTTCCATTCCTTACTCTTATTATTTCTCCTCCCTCTGTCCTCTCAAAATCATTTGTCTTTAATGTAGACATCTCTCTCATATTCCCCCTTCTTTTATAATATTCTTACTCTCCACCTTTATTCATCTTAGCTCATCTGTCATTGTTATTGACTCTGTTGTGGTTTTTCTTCAGTTTTGTTCCTATTGGCTCACTGTTTTTTAGATTTTATTTCAAATCACATATCATACTCTTCCTTTTCCTTACTCCATTTTACCATTGCCCTTCCCCTTTTTATTTATGTTTTAAATTCTGTTTTCTCCCTTTCCTTGACTTCTTTCTAGTCCATACTCTTATTTCTTCTCCCTCTTCCGTCTAAAATCATTTTCTCTCCTTTAGTCATCTCATATTCTTCTTTCCTATCTTATAATATTCCTAATCTCTTTCCACCTGTATCATTCTTTGCTCATTTGCTATTGATATTGCTGATGTAGTAGCAGGGCATTTTTGCTGGTGTGGGTTTGGTTTTCTGGGTAGTTTTGCTTTGTTCTGCCAGTACCTGTACAATAGCATTCAAGATGTGGTAGGGGTTGTGACTCTCATCCAGCCAGCTAGAGGTGAGAACCCACCAATGAATGAGCCATCAATAATCAAAGCCCAAGTACAATAAGAAAGCCACATAAACTGAATAAAGGGCACCCCTAGAGCACCTAAATCAGGAGATAAAAGAGACTGCACCAGGGAGTCCCACAGAACTCCTACCACAGAAGGCCACTGCACGGAGGTAGGCAGTCAAAGCACAGCAATCTGAGATACAGAAAAAAAGAGTCACCTAAAATGGGGAGACAAAGAACCCCCAATCAAAAGGAAAGGTGGAGTCCCCAGAAAAAGAGTTGAATGAATTTGAGGCAAGTAGTGTATCAGTTATAGAGTTCAAAATAATGGTTACAAGGATGCTGAAGAAACTCAGAACTACAAGGAACTTTATAGGGGCTACAGCAGCTTAAAAAAAGATATAGGAACTATGAATAAGAACTAGGGGGAAATGAAGAATACAATATTGGAAATGAAGAATGCACTAGAAGAAATTTAAAGCAGGCTAGATGAAGAAGTGGGCCAAATCAGTGAGCTAAAAGACAAGGTAGGGAAGAAAAGCACCCAGTGAGAACAACAAAATGAAAAACACTCAAAAAGAACAAAGTTAGTTTAAGGGAGCTTCAGGACAATGTGAAACATAACAACATTCACATCATAGGAATATCAGAAAGAAGAAAAGGAGTAAGGGATAGAAAACCTGTTCGAAAACATTAACAAAAAACTTCCCCAACTTGGAGAGGGAAGAAGTTATGTAAGTTCAGGAAGCACACAGGATCCCAATCAAGATGAAACAAATGCACATGGATCATTTTCAAAGATATACCACAAAACAAACCTTAACAAATTCAAGAAAATTGAAATCATCATGCATCTTCTTGAATCACAATTGGTTGAAACTAAAACCAACCTCAAGAAAAAACTCAAAAACATTCAAATACATGGATACTGAAAAATGAGTTATTAAGTAATGAATTGGATTAACAGTGAGATCAGGAAAAAAATCAAATGGTGTATGGAAACAAAAGAAAATGAACACACACAATAACCCAAAACTCATAGGACACAGTGAAGACAGTCCTGAGAGAGAAGTTCATAGCAACATAGGCTGACCTAAAGAAGACAGAAAAATCTTCTGGCCAAGATGGAGGCGTAGGTAGTCACACTGCCTGCTCACACAACCAAAAGAGGGACAACAGCAATTTAAAAACAAAAAACAACCAGAACTTACAGAAAATCGAACTGTATGGAACTCTGTCAACCAGTAGTTAAAGAAGACACATTTATCCAGACCGATAGGAGGGATGGAGCTGGGCAGCTAGGCGGAGAGGGCTCGTGGCAAGGTGGTGGCAAGAGGACCAGAGTGGGCAAGACGGCAGCTGGCGGACCCGGTGAGGCAGTGGCTGGCAGACTGGGCTGTCCCACATTCCCAGGCAGATAAACCGGGAGGAACAACTGGGGAGTGAGACAGACTGCAAAACCCAGGGTTCCAGCTTGAGGAAATAAAGCCTCAAAGTCTCTGGTTGAAAACACTGGTGGGGGTTGAGGAAGCAGCAAGAGAAACTCCCAGCATCACAGGAGAGTTTGTTGGAGAGACCCACAGGGTCCTAGAACATACACAAGCCCACCCACCCAGGAATCAGAATCAGAAGGGCCTAATTTGCTTGTGGGAAGCAGGGGAAGTGACTAAAATCCGGCAGAGAGCAGAGGAAGCACCATTGTTCCCTCTTGGACCCCTCCATCACGTACAGGGTCACAACTCAGCCATGTGGGTTGCCCCGCCCTGCTGAATACCTAAGACTCCGCCCCTCACTGTGTCAGGTGCTATGTAACAGGCGCATCAAGACAAAAAAATGGCACAAATGAAAGAACAGATCAAAGCTCCAGAACAAATACAACTGAGTGACAAAGAGATAGCCAACCTATCAGATGCACAGTTCAAAACACTGGTAATCAGGATCCTCACAGAATTGGTTTAATATGGCCGCAAATTAGATGAAAAAATGAAGGCTACGCTAAGTGAAATAAAGGAAAATGTACAGGAAACCAACAGTGAAGGGAAGGAAACTGGGACTCAAATCAGTGGTTTGGACCAGCAGGAATAAAGAAACATTCAACCAGAAAAGAATGAAGAAACAAGAATTCAAAAAAATGAGAGACTTAGGAACTTCCAGGACATCTTTAAACGTTCCCACATCCAAATCAGAGGGATGTCAAACGGAGAAGAGGAAGAGCAACAAGTGGAAAAATTATTTGAACAAATGATGAAAGAGAACTTCCCCAATCTGGCAAAGGGAATAGACTTCCAGGAAGTCCGGGAAGCTCAGAGAGTCCCAAAGAAATTGGACCCAAGGAAGCACACACCAGGGCACATCATAATTACATTACCCAAGATTAAAGATAGAGAATCTTAAAAGCAGCAAGAGAAAAGGAGACAGTTACCTACAAGGGAGATTCCATCAGACTGTCAGCTGATTTCTCAAAAGAGACCTTGGAGGCAAGAAGGGGCTGGAAAGAAGTATTCCAAGTCATGAAAGACAAGGACCTACATCCAAGATTGCTCTATCCAGCAAATCTTTCATTTAGAATGGAAGGGCAGAGAAAGTGCTTCTCAGATAAGGTCAAGTTAAAGAAATTCATCATCTCCAAGCCCTTATTATATGAAATGTTAAAGGGATTTATCTAAGAAAAGGAAGATAAAATATGAACAGTAAAAAGACAGCAAACTCACAATTATTAACAACCACACCTAAAACAAAAATAAAAGCAAACTAAGCAAACAACTAGAACAGGAACAGAACCACAGAAATGGAGATCACATGGAGGCTTATCACCAGGGGAGTGGGAGGGAGAGAGAGGGGGAAAAGATACAGAAACTAAGTAGCATAAATGGTAGGTAGAAAATAGACAGGGGGAGGTTAAAAATAGTACAGGAAGTATAGAAGCCAAAGATCTTATATGTGTGACTCATGGACATGAACTAAAGAGGGGGAATGTGGGTGGGAGGGGGTGTGCAGAGCGGAGGAGAATAAAGGAGGGGAAATGGGACAACTGTAATAGCATAATCAATAAAATATATTAAAAAAGAAAAACAGAAAAATCTGAAATAAAAACCCTAACCCTACATCTGAAAAAACTGCAGAAACAACAACAAACAAATCCCAGAGCAAGTAGAAGAAAGGAAATAATTAAGATCAGAGGAGAATTAAATAATATAGAGACTGAAAAAAGCAATCCAACAAATCAATGAATCCAGGAGCTGGTTCTTTGAAAAGAAAAACCAAATTGACAAGCCTTTAACCACACTCATCAAGAAGAATAGGGAGAGGATCCAAATAAAATCAGAACCAAAGAGAGATTACAGTTGATACCACACAAATACAAAGGACTGTCAGAAATTACTATGAACAACTGTATGCCAAAAAACTGATCAACCTAGGCTAAATGGACAAATTTCTAGGACACACAATCTTGCAAAACTAAATCAAGAGGAAACAGAAAGCTTGAACAGATGGGTAGCAACCAGAAAAATTGAAACAGTGATCCAAACACTCCCAGTGCACAAAGGCCCTGGACCAGATGGCTTCACAGGCGAATTTTACCAAACATTCAAGAAGAACTAACACCTGTCCTCAAACTATTCCAAAGAATCCAAGAAGAGAGAAGACTCTTAAACTCTGTTTATAAAGCCAGTATTACCCCAATTCCAAAACCAGGTAAAGACACAAGAAAGAAAGAAAATTACACGTCAATATCACTGATGAATAGAGATGCTAAAATCCTCAACAAAATATTGGCAGTCTGTATCCAGACTGTATCCAATGATACATTAAAGAGATCATACACCACAATCAAATGGGCTCTATCCCTGGGATGTAAGGATGATATAACATTTGCAAATCAATAAATGTAATATGTCACGTAAACAGTTTCAAAGACAAAAATCACATGATCTTATCTTAGATGTTGAAAAAGCATTTGCAAAATTCAGCACCCATTTATGATAAAAACACTCAACAAAGTGGGAATAGAGGGAGCATACCTCAACAATAAAGGCCATATATGAGAAACCTACAGCCAACAACATACTTAATGGGTAAAAACTAAAAGCATTTCCCTTAAGATCAGGGATAAGACAAGCATGCCCACTTTCCCCACTCTTATTCAACATAGTACTGGAAGTTCTAGCCATAGTGATCAAACAGGAAAAGAAGAAAATGCATCCAATTGGAAAGGAGGAAATAAAGCACATAATTCAAAGATGTCATGATATTGTACATAGAAAATCCTATAGTCTCAACCAAAAAACTGCTTGACCCAATAAGTGAATTCAGCAAAGTAGTGGGATACAAAGACCATATTCAGAAATTAATGGCCTTGTTGTATACCAACAATGAAGTATCAGAAAGAAAAACTAAGAAAAAAATTCCATTTACTATAGCAACAAGAAAAATAAAGTACCTAGCAATAAATCTAACCAAGGATGTGAAAAAACCTATACTCAGAAAACTATAGAACATTGAAGAAAGAAATTGTGGAAGATCCAAATAAGGAAGCATTTACTGTATTCATGGATTGGAAGAATTAACATCATTAAAATATGCATACTACCCAAAGTGATCTATAGATTCAACACATTTTCTATTAAAATACCAAAGGCATATTTCACAGATGTAGGACAAATATTCCAAAAATTTAGATGGAACCAAAAATGACCCCAAATAACCTCAAAAATCTTGAGAAAGAAGAACAAAATTGGATGTATCACAATACTTGATATCAAACTATACTACAAGGCCACTGTAATCAAGACAATCTGATACTGGCCTAAGAACAGACTCTAGATCAATAGAACAGAGAAGAGAGCCCAGAAATATACCCATGTCCTCTAGGGTCAATTAATATTTGACAAAGGGGGCACAGGCATACAATGGAGTGAAAATAGTCTCTTCATTCAATAAATAGTGTTTGGAGAACTGGACTGGTACATGTGAGAAACAAAAAACAAAACTAGACCACCAACTTATACCATATACTAGAATAAGCTCAAACTGGATAAAGGACTTAAAAATAAATTGTGATACCATACAAGCCCTGACGAAACACAGGCAGTAACATTTCAGACATCCCACTTAGGAATTTATTGGCCACTATATCTCCTAGGATAAGGGAAATAAAGGAAAAAATAAAGTAGAACTGCATCAAATTAAAGTTTCTTCACAGCTAAAGAACCCATCATCAAAATTAAAAGGGAACCCACTGGGAGAACATATTTGCTAATGATACATCAGACAAGGGTTTAATCTCCAAAATATATAAAGAACTAACAACACAGGGAAGACAAACAACTCAATTTAAAAAATGGGCAAAGGACCTGAATAGACACTTCTCTAAGGACATTCAGATGGTCCATAGACATAGGAAAATGCTCAATATCACTAGCATTCAGAGAGATGCAAATTAAAACTACAATGAGATATCACTCCACACCTGTCAGAATGACTGTCATTAATAAAACAAGTGCTGGTGAGGATGTGGAGAAAGGGAACCTTTGTGCACTGTTGGTGGGAATGTAGACAGCTGCAGCCACTGTGGAAAACCTTATAGAATTAACTCAAAAAATTAAAAATGGAACTGCTTTTTGACCCAGTGATTCCATTGCTGGGAATGTACCCTAAGAATCCTGAAACACCAATTCAGAAGGATGTATGCACCCCTATGCTCATAACAGTACTATTTACAATAACTAAGTGTTGGAAACACCCCAAGTGCTCATTAGTAGATGAGTGGACTAAAAAATGTGGTACATTTACACAATGGAATACTATGCAGCAGGAAGAAAGAAGTCCTACCTTTTGTGATAGCATGGATAGAACTGGAGACTATTATGCTAAGTGAAATAAGGCAGTTGGTGAAATGCAAACACCACATGACCTCACTTATAACTGGAATCTAATGAACAAAATAAACTAATGAGAAAAATAAAACTAGAGGCATGGAAACATGGAACAGTCTGATAACTTTAGGAAGAGATTTGGTAGGGTGGGAGTGGTGTAAGGAAGGGGAAGGGACTAGTCAAAGAACAGGTATGAATGCCTTATGGATATACACAACGGAGAGGGAATTGACTGTGGGTGAGAGTGTTGGTCTGGGTGGAGGGGGGCACGAAAGGGAAAAAAGAAATAAGGACAACTGTAATAAAATAAATAAATTGTTTTTAAAAGTTTAAGAAGTCTCTTCAATAAATGATGTTAGAAAAACTGGACAGGTCCATGCAAAAAAAACGAACTTAAGCCACCAACTTACACCAAATACAAGAATAAACTCAAAATGGATAAAAGACAAATCTTAAGTCACGAAACAATGAAAATTCTAACAGAAAACATAGGCAGTAAAATCTCAGACATCTCTTTTAGCAATATTTTTGCTGATATGTCTCCTAGGACAAGGAAAACAAGAAAAAATAAACAAATGGGACTGCAAACTAAAAAGCTTCTACACAGCAAAAGAAACCATCAACAAAATTAAAAAGGAACACTATGGGAGAATGTATTCACCAATGATACAACTGATAAGGGGTTAATTTCTACAATATATAAAAAACTTATACAACTCAACATGAAGAAGATAAAAAATCCAATTAAAAAATTGGGCGAAGGATCTGAATAGACACTTCTCCAAAGAGGACATACAGATGGCCAATCCACATAGGGAAAAATGCTCAAGTCACTAGTCATCAGAGAGATGCAAATTAAAACCACAATGAGTTTTCACCTCAAACCTGCCAGAATCGCTACCATCAATAAATCAATAAACAAGTGCTTGTGAGGATATGGAGAAAAGGGAACCCTAGTGTACTGTTGGAATGCAGAATGGTGCAGCCACTGTGGGAAATAGTATGGAGCTTCCTCACAAAACTAAAAATAGAAACTGCCATTTGACCCAGTGATCCCACTTCCGGGAGTATATCCTAAGAATCCCTAAGCACCAATTAGAGTATATGCACCCCTAGGTTCACATCAGTATTATTTATGATAACCAATATCTAGAAACAGCCCAAATCAGTAGATGAGTAGATAAAAAAGGATTCTTACCTTTTGCAACAGCATGGATGGACTTGGAGATTACTATGTTAAGTTAATAAGCCAGTCAGAGAAAGACAAATACCATATGATCTCACTTATATGTGGAATCTAATGAGCAAAACAAACAGACATATAATATAGGAACAGACATGAATACTTGGAACACAATGACAGCTGTCAGGAGGGTGAGGCGGGGACTGGATTAAAGGTAATTGGATTACTCAAAGGACGTATATGCATAACTCGTGGACACAGACAACAGTGTGGTGATGGCCAGAGGAACTGGAGTACAGGGGCTAGGTGGAGGCAGACGGAGAAGAGGGGTAGGGAGTGGGGACATATGTAATAATACTGTCAACAATAAAAGAAAAATATTTATTAAAAAGCTAGATTAGTAGCAAAGACCACAGATTTCCACCATGGATAGCTCTTGACCCCTGGCCCACATTTTATAGGATTCCTTCTTGCATGGTAGTTTGTAGTTGTCCCTTTTTATTGTATAAATGATGCTTGAGTGTAAGGAATCTGGAAGTTATGTGATCATTCCAACTGCTTCATTGATGATAGCTCGAGCCAAAAGAACCATTCTGTTCCTCTTGAGTCACATTCTTGCTAAGTGCTCTATTACTGCATGTCACCTTTTGGAGCAAGAATGCATATGAGCCTTATAATATATTTGTGATTTTAAAAACTACAGTTAACCAATCATAGGTTTTTCCCCACTCAGAAAACTGATAGTTGAACACACTATGACTCCTTTAGCTACTTCTTTTCCCTCATCACTGCTGCTACTGGTGTACTGTTTTAACCTGATTTTTACTTGCTTAATAAAGAAAGGTATGTTAGATGGTTGAAGTGGTCAGTAGGGTAAACAGATTTCCTCAGAATGTGAATCTTCCAATAATAGCGAAGACAAATAATAAGAAAATATATATAGGTGCCTCTTACATCATTGGTTAATATACTGTTTTATATATAACACTTTCATAGTATATATAATTCATTTAACCATGGTACAATTTGTCATAGTCTATGCTTTAGAAACCAGCAGGCTTTACTTCACTTGTTCTTTTACTATTTATCTAGCAGTTTCTAAAAATCTAACTCCCATTATTTTGCAACAGCTGTAGAACTGGATAATATGCATTTCCAAAGCAAGTCTAGTATTCACCACATATCCTTGTAATATTATTACGTTTTTAGTCAATCACTTTGTTAATTATTAGGATGCATGCTATAATTCACAGCATACAAGGATCTCTTTATCTATATTAAGAACTACATTCCCACCCCACCTCTTTCCCTCAGGAATCTATCATTTTAAACTTGATCTAAAAGCAGTGTGATAGTTTAATGACTATATATATATAAATATATATATATATTTTTTAGTTAACCAAAGAACAAGAATGAAGAGAATGTACTATAATAGAATAGTATGTTCCTTTCCACTAGATGGAAGTGTGAGAGAACCAGATGTAAGAGTCTTTAAGCTGAATGTACAAACTCTGCAGCAAATTCTTACCAAATGAATATTGCCAACCAATGTACAAGGAAAGTAGTTTGCTTTCTCACCCTTCATATTTCTACATCTCTGTCTCTTTCTCCCTTTCTCTCTCTCACTTTCTGGAACTGTACAAGTCAGATCTAATATCTTTAATTGGCAAAACTTACCTCAAGAAAACTCAGGACACAAAAATTATAATTAATATTAATAATATGTTATTTGGCAAAGAGATTATTTCAGAGTTTTTGTTTATTTCTTTTAACTTTCTGATGTAGAGAAATCAAATTATATTAATTTTAAATCCAGAAAACTTCTTAAACTCTTACTGATGCTAATACATTGAATTTTATGACTAGTCATCTTTGAATAACAATAGTATAGTTTCTTTCTGATGACTCCTTATAACTTCTGTTTCTTCAATTTTTCTTTAATGCTGTGATTAATACCCACAGGACAATATAAATGAAGTGGTGGTAGTAAGATTGCTTTCTTGCTTCACATCCTAAAATGAATGTGCTAAGTACAATGTATGCTGAGCGTTTGTGGGTTTTTTCCCAGAAACCCTTTGTAAAATTCTTTCAAGTTCTCTTCTATAGCCAAAATTAATAAAATGAAATCAGAAGAGATGTTGAAATCAGATGAAATGTGTTAATGACTGCTTTTTCTGAATGAGAAGTAAACATTTACTTTATTAGTTTCTGCTATTGTTTATTTTCCATCCTTGTATTTTAGGTGTAATTTGCATTTTCTCCAACTTCTTGAATTGAATACTTAGCTTTCTTTTTAATTTGAGCACTTAAGCTATAAATTTCCTTCTAAGCAACCCTTTAGATTTGTTGTACAAGTTTTAAGAAGTAAATTTTGTTTTCTTTTTTCCTGAAAATATTTTCCTTTTAATTGTCTATTGTGATAGTTTCTTTCAACATTGAACTTTTTAGTTTTTTTAAACAAGTATTTTCTGGTTTTTGTTGTTGTTAATTTTTAACATAATTGCATTCTGTTCAGATAATGTGGTTGATGATCAGTCCTTGGACATATCTTTAGACTTCCTCTATGGCATAGACGTGCTAACTTTTTCCAAGTGTTTCAAATACTTATTTAAAAAATTTGTATTCTCTAGTCAATTTGATATGACATTTTTTAAAATATATTTTATTGATTATGCTATTATAGTTGTCCTATCCCCCCTTCTTTCCCCTCCACCCTCTCCCACCCACGCTCCCCCTCTTTAGTTCATGTCCATGTGTCATAAGTTCTTTAGCTTCTACATTTCCCATACTATTCTTGCCCTCCCCCTATTTTCTACCTACCATCTATGCTACTTATTCTCCATACCTTTCCCCCCTCTCTCCTCCTTCGACTCCCCTGTTGCTAACCCTCCATGTGATCTCCATTTCTGTGGTTCTGTTCCTGTTCTAGTTGTTTCCTTAGTTTTTCTTGTTTTAGGTGTGGTTGATAATAATTGTGAGTTTGCTGTCATTTTACTGTACATGTTTTTTTATCTTCTTTTTCTTGGATAAGTCCCTTTAACATTTCATAAAATAAGGGCTTGGTGATGGTGAACTTCTTGAACTTGACCTTATCTGAGAAGCACTTTCTCTGCCCTTCCATTCTAAATGAAAGCTTTGCTGGATAGAGCAATCTTGGATGTAGGTCCTTGCCTTTCATGACTTGGGATACTTCTTTCCAGCCCCTTCTTGCCTCCAAGGTCTCTTTTGAGAAATCAGCTGACAGTCTGATGGGA
>CM052549.1:56753033-56794928 GCA_028533065.1 Trachops cirrhosus
TTTGCTCAGATAACTCTCTTTAACATTTCATACAATAAGGGCTTGGTGATGATGAACTCCTTGAACTTGACCTTATCTGAGAAGCACTTTCTCTGCCCTTCCATTCTAAATGAAAGCTTTGCTGGATAGAGCAATCTTGGATGTAGGTCCTTGTCTTTCATGACTTGGAATACTTCTTTCCAGCCCCTTCTTGCCTCCAAGGTCTCTTTTGAGAAATCAGCTGACAGTCTGATGGGAACTCCTTTGTAGGCAACTCTCTCCTTTTCTTTTGCTGCTTCTAGGATTCTCTCCTTCATTTTTACCTTGGCTAATGTAATTCTGATGTGCCTTGGTGTGTTGCGCCTTGGGTCCAACTTCTTTGGGACTCTCTGAGCTTCCTGGACTTCGTGGAAATCTATTTCCTTTGCCAGATTAGGGTAGTTCTCCTTTATTATTTGTTCAGATATCTTTTCTACTTGTTGTTTTTCCTCTTCCCCTTCTGGTACCCCTATAATTTGGATGTTGGAATGTTTAAAGATGTCCTGGAGGTTCCTAAGCCTCTCCTCATTTTTTTGAATTCTTATTTCTTCATTCTTTTCTGGTTGTATATTTTTTTCTCCTTCTGGTCCACTCCAATGATGTGAGACCCAGCTTTCATTCCATCATTTCTATTGGTTCCCTGTGCATTTTCCTTCATTTCACTTAGCGTAGCCTGCATTTTTTCATTTAATTTGCAACCAGAATCAACCAATTCTGTGAGTATCCTGATCACCAGTGCTTTGAACTGTGCATCTGATAGGTTGGCTATCTCTTGGTTGCTTAAAAGGATGGGTTCTGGGGCTTTCAATTCTTCTTCTGTTTGAGCCATCTTTTTGCTGGTTTGTTGTTGTTGTTGTTGTTGTTGTTGTTGTTGTTGTTTTGGTCCTGTAGAGCTCCTGTAGTGAGGGGCGGGGCCTTAGGTGTTCACCAGGGCAGGGCACCTCAGTCACTGGGTTGTGAGGCTGTATGTGGGGGCGGGATCCAAGACAGAACAATGGCGCTTGCTCTGCTCTCTGTAGGACCTCAGACCCTTCCACCGCTCTCCACAAGCCAACTGGGCCCCTCTGGTACCAATTCCGGTGTGGGTGGGCCTGTGCACCCCGAGGGACCTTTTCAGTCAGTGACCCAAAGCTCTATTTCCTGGTGCTGGGACCCTGAGTTACGTGCAGTGCCTTGCCCCACAATGGCTGCCTCGCTGGGTCTGCTGGTTACCACCCCCTGGCCGGGGCCCACCAGCCACCGCTGCTTGCCCAGGGTCCACTTTCTGTACCCTGGTTGCTTTGCTCTCCACTCCGAGTCACTCGCCTGGCCCGACTCTGCCCCTCCTACCAGTCTGGATGAATATGTCTAATTTTAACTCCTTGGGTGTCCGACTTCCATACACTTCAATTTTCTGTCAGCTCTGGTTGTTATTTTGTTTCTATATTGTTGTTGTCCCTATTTTGGTTGTGCGAGGAGGCACAGTGCGTCTACCTATGCCTCCATCTTGGCCGGAAGTCCCTCTATTTGTACCATTTTTGAATATGTTAATATCTCGGGATATTTACATGATGAAGATAATTTGTTGGTAATAGATAAAGCCAACTTCTTTGTTAAGTTACTTACTTCTGATGTGTGCTGTAAGATAGTATTGCCTGGCTGATGGACAAAGCATCTCCGAGTTAACACTGGTCTCCTTGTGGTTCAGGCCAGGCAGTACATGCAGATGCTGCCCAAGGAGAAGCAGCCAGTGGCAGGCTCAGAGGGGGCACAGTACCGGAAGAAGCAGCTGGCCAAACAGCTCCCTGCCCATGACCAGGACCCTTCAAAGTGCCATGAGTTGTCTCCCAAAGAAGTGAAGGAGATGGAACAGTTTGTGAAGAAATACAAGAGTGAGGCTCTGGGAGTAGGAGATGTCAAACTTCCCCGTGAGATGGATGCTCAAGCCTCCAACAGAATGTACATCCCTGGTGGAGACAGAAGTACCATGGCAGCAGTGGGGACCATGGAGGACAAATCAGCTGAACACAAAAGAACTCAGTATGTGAGTACAGTGGTCACACCATTGGCCCTGGTGGTGTATTTTATGTATACTTTCTCTTTCTTTGAACCTTTTTGGAGGCCATTCCTCTGTTTCCAAAAGGGAGTAAGTGAGGGAAATAAATAGAATTAAAATTCAGTTTATACTGATTTTAGAGAATCATCATGTTTGAAATCTCTTCCTCAAGCCAAGTTTTCATATTTCTTGTTGACAAGAATAATTGTGAGGTTTAGTTAAACATAGTAGTTAGCACTGGTGTCATTCTAGAATATAGTATACTAATCTATAATCTATTTCTAAATATAATTTAGGTGTTGTTTACCTCTTCCCATAAATAAGAATAATATATAGTTAGGCTAATTCAGTTTTGCTTGAGACATTATACCTAAAATTCAAACTTAAATTTATGTAGATATATGTTCAATCATATTTTTAAAAATCTGTCCTAGAGAGGGAAATTGAAGTCTTTTTTTTTAATGGCTTGAAGAAAGTTATGACACCATTGAGCAAAAAATGAGAAGTAAACTTAGTAATACATCTCTCACAGATTCTGTTAGCACATCAACCAATAAGACTTAGTTTTGTAAAACTATTCTTTTCAAAAAGTACTAATAAGCTGTTTTAGAGACCACTTAAAATTTAGGTAAAAGTTACTATTAGCCATTTTCCATAAGAAACTTTAATTTGAAAACCAATACTCTGTTACACACAGGCTGCAACAGTGAGGTGTGAATGGGCTGCAGAAAACCAAGAGATTCTGTTTCACAGAAATACAAACACCTTATTGTCTGTATGGACAAACTATTAATTTCAGTAGAAATTATTTCTCTTGAAAGTTGTTTCCCTGCATTTTTACTAATGCTACTGATGAGAAATGCCAGTCTTATGATGACTAGATTGTTTTGGATGGATTTCTTTTAGTCCTGCTACTGCTGCAAACTGAGTATGAAAGAAGGTGACCCAGCCATCTATGCTGAAAGGGCTGGCTATGATAAACTGTGGCACCCAGCTTGTTTTGTCTGTAGTACCTGCCACGAGCTCCTGGTCGACATGATTTATTTCTGGAAGAATGAGAAGCTATACTGTGGCAGACATTACTGTGACAGTGAAAAACCCCGATGTGCTGGCTGTGATGAGGTATGTTCTCTAAGGCCACCTGCATATAGGCTCATTTTTGTACCCCCGCATGGTCCTCTTACCACCCTAAGGCAGCTCTTAGCGATGAGGCAACATGAATTAGCCAAAGATCATTTGTTTTATTTAGATTCAAAGAAGTTAAATGAAAAAAACCTTTTAATTTCAGTCATTCTTAGTACTGTGTTAATTGTGTTGACTAAGGAAAGAGTATCCAGAAACATAAAAGATTGATTTAGACTAAGCTAAATAATAACCTTAGTTCAAGCTTTCAGTTATTTTCAGACATGAATGTAAGTTGATATATTTGTGGATCTAATTCCTTCATTATATTAAGAACCTAGCTTTATTATATGTAGAAAAATATATATGACTCATCTTATTTTATTTTCTTTCCAGCTGATATTCAGCAATGAGTATACCCAAGCAGAAAACCAAAATTGGCATCTGAAACACTTCTGCTGCTTTGACTGTGACAACATCCTAGCTGGGGAAATATATGTAATGGTCAATGACAAGCCTGTGTGCAAGCCCTGCTATGTGAAGAATCATGCTGTGGTAAGAAGCAGTCTAAGGATATGGTTGCCTAAACTTGCTTTATGATTTGACTTTGTGCCCTTAAGCCTCTTACAAGTGAGAAATAGGAAGTACTACTCTCATGTAGGACACATGTGATTCCTACCATAAGGTGTCAAAATCCATATAATTCAAAAGCAATATATGTGTTGACTGTGGGCTACCTCAACATTTCTATCTGTGCAGTTTATACCATAGATTATAAATGCCACTGGATTATAAAATCCCTGTTTTCAAAAAAGTTTCTTAATGAGAATGAGATTAATTGATTGATTCTCATATTATACAGATCAAATTCCATTTAAATTAAGGTTTCTAGATGCTGTTCATATTCTTTGGCTCTAGTTTATGATTTCTGTTCATGTCACTCGACCATTACTAGGACTTTGTTTTTGCTGTTTGAAGTGATTTATATGCATGGGCCAAATACTCAAGTATTTAATGCAAGAGTACATTTTTTTCTTAGATCTACCCTACTTACACAAAGCTACTATTGCATGACGGCCAAGAGATCATTTAAATAATTTAGTAAATTTAAAAAGTTGACCACATATGATAAATCTTGTAAGCCAGGGGATATGAAAAACATAGACATTTACTTCTTTGAATGCAGAAAGTACCTACTAGTTAAAGATTTCCCTGAACTATTATCAAGTAGAGGAGACTCCGGCTAAGAAATAAAATGACATATTTATATAGTTCTAGGTATGATACTATGAAAATAAGGTAACAAGTTTTGGTGTCAATGCCGATTTTCAACCCTTACCCATTGTCCCAAGCTATAAATAGTTTTTTTTTTTTTAATCAACTCTGCCTCATCAATATATCTCAGGTCCTCACATTTACAGCTACTCTACTTCAGACCTTTATTTTTTGTTATTTGGGTGATTGCAGTGGCCTCAAATGTGGTCTTCCCCCATCCATTCTTGGCCTTGTTCAAAGCTGCCTTCCCTAATAATGGAAAATAATCTTTTTAAAATACAAATCTGATCCTTAAGCTTTTGGTTAATGATCCACCAGTCTTTTCTTGCCTATTAATTTTTTTACTAACTAACTAACTTATTTATTTATTTATTTATTTATAATCCTTACCTGAAGACATGTTTGTTGATTTTAGAGAGAGTGGAGAGGAAGGAGAGAGAGAGTGAGAAAGAAACATCGATGTGAGAGAGAAACGTTGATGTTTCCCCTCATATGCACCCAGGAATGGGGACTGAAACCGCAACCTAGGCATGTGTCCTGACTGTGGATCAAACCTGCAACCCTTTGGTCTATGGGATGATGCTCCATCCAACTGAGCCACATCAGCTGGGGCTCTTCTTGCCTATCTGGCTGCTTCTACTATTAATCCAACCCAAATCATACATTTCCATAACTCACCAGTATTTTCTAGTTTATACACTGTTCTTTTTTTTGCTCACATATATCTTTATGTGATACACCCTCCTATTCCTGTTTTACCTGACTATGCCTACACATTTTCCCAGACTTGATTTAGGCTTAACATTTTTCAGAAAACTTTTCCTGATCCCCTGCCCCAAGTTCCACCCTTTTGTTTCCAGCTAGGCCTGGATGTCTCTCTGTTCCTATGAGTCCTTGCATGTGTGCTTCCACAGATATGTGCAATTGTTAACATCACTCATCTGTCTCCACTAGACTGTAAGCAGCTGGAGGATAGAGCTTGCCTTTTTATTTCCTTATCCTCAATGTCTGCACCTAGGAAACATTTGACTTGT
Organism: Trachops cirrhosus; assembly: GCA_028533065.1. Classification (NCBI taxonomy): domain Eukaryota; kingdom Metazoa; phylum Chordata; class Mammalia; order Chiroptera; family Phyllostomidae; genus Trachops; species Trachops cirrhosus. Next base: position 56,758,518 of record CM052549.1, read on the forward strand.
CTGAGATTTATCATTTGTTTTGAGGTCAACATGGACCCTCCATATACCTGGGGGAAAGATGCTGAATTACCATGTGGCCTGATAACATAATTTAGTCAGAGAACTGCTTCTCTGAATATTGTTTTATCAGTTTCTGTAAAGAACAGGGATATCATCATGTGTATTTTATTGTGGAGTGTGTGACCTTAGTCTCAAGGACTAGAATGCAAACTCCATGAAGTCAGGGATTTTTGTCTGCTTTGTTTTCTGTTCTATTTCCAATAGTAGAACAACACATTAGATACTCAATAAATACTTATGGAATAAAGTTTTAAATAGATAAAGCTGCTTTATTTAACTTTTACAAGCTTCTCTCATTACATTATATCAAATCAATGGGGAGGATTATAACCACAAATACGATTTTTTTCTAAAAAAGTAATCTCTATTTAGTTTTATAATATGGTATAACTTCTTTTAAAGATTTACTTTTCTGTAAGATATATTATTGTTCTTTCTCTAATATCAAAATGAACATATCATCAAGGGAACTAAATGGTAATGGAAAAAAATATAATAAAGATTAAAAGAATGAACATATTATCACCTAAACAAATTGTGCCTCATGCCAGATGAAGCTTGTAACATGCTAAGTGACGCAAAATTTTGAAGAAGGTTTAGGGCACAGATCTACTTAGATCTTTAAAAATTTTTTTATAAAAAGGAAAGAGATACAAATTACTTTTAACCTGAAACCAAAAAACTCAGCTCAGAACAAGGCATTTCTTAGGGGAAAAAAATACTAACCTAGAAGGAAGATAATGGGAAATGCACTGTTTGTCTCTGCATGATCTCTTGAATTTCAGTATCAAATCACCCCCCCCAGAATTCACATCCACAAGATTTCCCTGCTGCTAGAGAGCTCATTACAGCATGTCATTAGCTATTTCACATTGTGTATACAAATTAAATAAGAAGTAGAAGGGCTTAAAGAAAGTAAGAACTCTGCTGAAGTATTTGAGGTTTATGAACACAGGAGGCACATTATCTCCCTACAAAGTTCTATAGTCCCCAGACCCTTCCAGGTTTAGGAAGAATTAGGGATCAGTGGGTTTTTAGCTAGGATTACATGTCAGACCGAGGGAGGAATGACAATCAAATTATTAATAAAACTAAATTATATGAAACCATAAACCCTAAATTCAGTGTGTTCATTAGATATGTTTTAACCTAAATAATTTCTTTAATATTATGTATAGTTAACAGTCATTACTCTTTTATAAATTACAGATTAAAATGTGTGTTTTATAACAGTACTTAAAAAATGCACAAATATATAGGGCTGAGATAAAGAAGGTAGTTCATGGTCTAAAAGCAATGGAATAAAAAATTGAGTGTGAAGGGCTTCTATTTTACATAAACAATTTTAAAAATATTGAAAAATTAATATAAAATATAGAAAAGTACAAAGGAGGACATCCTAAATGAATTATAAAGCTATAAAAATGAATATATATATAACAGCAGTTGCTTGCATGGTGCAGCTACAAAACTGGAGGGTATTTGATTTAAAACACTTATTTTTGTTATATTCAGAAATACTGTATCGATTATGCAAAGAGATTCTATCCCTTGCTTCTCAGGGAGACCGAGTTGACGTAATGTAGGAATTGAATTAGCAGCTACAGTCTCTGTCATTAGAGGCCATGGAGCTCTAAAAAATATGAAAAGTATTCTCGCAGGCCCGAAATGGATATCTGTAACAAGGCTAACCCACTGAGGCACAGCCACATTTTGAGGTCTTTTCAAGTGAGGCAGCTCAGGCTAAATGACCCACTTCAACCCACCCACCCCTAATCTCTCAGCAATTCCTCACAATTACATTTAAGATATCAAGAGTGCTGAATTACTGTATTTTTTGGACCATAAGACTCACTAGGTTTTAGAGGAGGAAAATAGGCAAAAAAATTTTGAAGCAGAAAATGTGGTAAAATATTTAATAACATAAATAACATAATATTTCACCAATGTAAATATAAATAGAACTCAACAGCAGCATTAACAACCATTATTCCAAATTGGGGGGTGGGGGGTGCATCTTATAGTCCGAAAAATACGGTAATCACTTTCATGTAATTATGGACAATCTTATTGATTTCATCACTTGTTATAAAATATTTAAAACAAAAACTTTAGACAGTCACATTCATTCAGAACATACATCAACAACTAGGCACGTAAACTGTCTAGTGTTTTGGAGGTCTCAACTGAGTAGTTTGCTCTCTTGTATGATGACAATTATTCATTTTCTTTATATACATAAACAGCTAAAGAAAATTATGTTTGTTATGTATATTTGTGGCTGTGGATTTGTAGACGTCATATATATATATATATATATATACACACACACACACAAGGTCCAGCAGAAGTAATGTCTGCTTGAATGTGGTTGGCAGGGTAATAATATGGGTGTAATAATTTATAATTTTAATTTGAACATTTCACCTAAATGTCATATATGGTGTGCTTGAGTGTGATATTGTTGTATTACAGAATTACATGCTTATGATTTTGTAATAAAATATTTTGTAATAAAAAGGGGCATTATTTGTGCTAGACCCTGTATTTGTATATAACATACATACACACTGAATGGTATGGGGGATTTAAGTATTAATATTCTACAATATTAGATTTTACATAAATTACAACATGACAAAACAAAAGCCAATTAACTATGTTATATTTTTAGTGCAAACTAATTTTTCTCAAATACTGTCAGTATTTTTAAGTCTTTAATTACTTTGACATGATTTTCACTAGAAATTAATGCTGCTTATAGTCTCATGTGTCATAGGTAAGACTGATAAAATTACCACTTCAGCCCTGGCTGGTGTAGCTCAATGGATTGAGCACTGGCCTGTGAATCAAAGGGTCACTGCTTTGATTCCTGGTCAGGGCACATGCCTGGGTTGTGGGCCTGGGTTGCACATGAGATGCAACCACACATTGATGTTTCTCTCCATCTCTTTCTCCTTCCCTTCCCCTCTCTCTAAAAATAAATAAAATCTTTTTAAAAATTACTACTTCAAAGCTTTAATGAGTGAAGTCTTTTATTAAGACTTTTTTCAGAGTAATTTTATGATTACAACAAAATTGAAAGGAGGATAGAAATTTCTATATACCCCTTATCCCCACAAATGTATATAGCCTTGCCCATTATCAATATCACTTACTAGAGTGGTACATTTTTACCAAAGGAAACCTACACTAACACATCCTAATCACCCACAGCCCATAGTTTACCTTAGGGTTCACTCTTGGTGTATATTCTATGGGTTTAGATAATGTGTGGAAAGGACAAATTTTTGTGTGTGGGTGTGTGTACACACTCACATATATGTATTATATATTGTATATACACATATATAATTATATGTATGTGTACACACACGATACTGTCATAGAGTATTTTTACCACCCTAAACGTCCTCTGTATGCTGCATATATCTCTTTATTCGTCCCACCTACCTGCCCCATGCCCAACTCTGGCAACCAGTGATTTTTTTTATTTTAGCCATAGTTTTGCCTTTGCTAGGATATCATAATTGGAATGATGCAGTATGTAGCTTTTCATATGAACTTCTTTCACTTAATATTTTGCAATTAAGTTTTCTCCATGTCCTTTTCTGACTCAATAGCTCATTTGTTTTTACCACTGAATAACATTTCGTTGTCTGAATGTGCCACAGTTTGTTTATTCATTCACCTGTGAAGGAAATCTTGATTGCTTCTGAGTTTTTGCAGTTACAAATAAGTCAACATCCAGGTACAGGATTTTGAGTAGACATAAGCTATCAGCTCTCTTGAGTAAATACCAAAGAACATGATTATTGGATTGTGTGATAAGAGTATGTTTAGTTTTATAAAAAACTGCCAAACTATCTTGCAAACTGTCATTTTGCACTCCCACCAGCAATGACAGAGTTCCTATTGCTCCACTTCCTCCCTAAAGTTTGGTGTTGTAGGAAAAATCATAAACATTTTTATAATTACTAATGTACAGTCTGATAGAATATTCTGGAACCAAATGCACTGCTTTGTAACTCGCCATCAAGACTTTCTGCGTTGAGTACCATGGAGATATTTTATGAGCCTCAAATCACCTGTTTGATCTTCATCTGTTATTTCTCACAGTTGTTCAGCATATAGACCCCATTAACAGTTGTTCATTAAAAGATTAATTGGAAGGTCACTCTCATTCTCTTTTTATTTAAATCTTTAACTTAATAGGTATGTCAAGGATGCCATAATGCCATTGATCCTGAAGTGCAGCGGGTGACCTACAACAATTTCAGCTGGCATGCATCCACAGAGTGCTTCCTGTGTTCCTGCTGCAGCAAGTGTCTCATTGGGCAGAGGTTCATGCCAGTAGAAGGCATGGTTTTCTGTTCAGTGGAGTGTAAGAAGATGATGTCTTAAGAGGAGAGTACCAATGAGTATTGAGCCATAGCTATCCAAAGTAACCTGCATTTCTACTGTAAAATGCAATTTGGAAAAATAAATGGAACAAAAGAAACTATAAAGGATATTAGAAGATTTTGTTAAGTATCTTTCTTTGCTGTATTTCTCTTACCAGTTTTTTTCATCTCTACATTTAAAACCTTTTTTAAGCATTTGATTTTAAAATGTAAAGAATGTTATCTTTCTTTAGCTTTCCAGATGTAAAATCACTGAGTTGGAAGCTTGGGTTTAATTCATCTTTTTATCCCTATTCCCTTCGTGCCAAATGGTATATATGAAAAACTTAAAAGTTAATGTGATGACTGGAGAGATGAGCATTTCTACTTCTATGTTCTTGTTTCTGTCTAATGTAAAATGAAGAGGAAATGAAACTTGCCCTAATGCCAAAGCTCTACATTTATTGCCTCATCATATTCAGTGAGCTTTGTAGTAATACATAGTAAATTCTTTTGACAGAGGAAATAGAAATGCAGCATAGAATAGAGAGTTATTATCATTTTAATGCCGATGCATTTGCTCTTTCTTAATTTAGGCAGAGATGGCTTTATTGCATTTCTCTTTTTTAAAAAAAATTCCTACCTCTCAGTATTCTCTTTGTAAGCTGGTGACCTTCATATGTGGCCTTGAATATTTTATTGTCACATGTGGCATCCACACTCTTTACTTCTGTAGATGTTTTTCAACTTGGACTTAAAAGCCATTCAGTTATATTATGTTTTCAATCCAAAGAACACATATATTTTGCGTACCCAAGAAACTAATTTGTACCAATTACACTTACCTGCTGTGATTTGGATATATTTTTTGCATAGTTTTCATTCTTTTCTAATGGATACTGTCCTATGATGCTTCTAAAGCCTGTTAGTGGGTATATCAAATGTCTTCTTTACCCATATACTTCTATCTTTAAGTATTTCTAATGTTTATTTTTCCCTGTATAGTTACATACACTATGCACTATGAAAATTAAATGAAAGTAATGGTATGTATATTATTATTCAAAATAAAGTTTCTTTCACTTTAATAATTGTACCTTTATACTTCATATGCTTTTCATTAAAGAGCAGAAAAAAAATCCTTCTGCAATTAAACTCTTGTTAGAGCAGGGGGCGCTGTCTCCAAGATTAAAAATTACCCAAACAAAGGCTGCTTCTGACAAGACAAAACAAAAACTACTAGGCTTTCATTATAAAAAGTTTTCATCAAAATAAGTTTTATGAAATTTTAAAATCAAGGAATTAAAATTGTCAGTTTTCAAGTCATTTTGGGTTTTTGTTTTGGGGGTTTTTTTTTTAAGAAAAAAGAGAAAGTGTTGTTTTAATTGAAGTTTGGGAAAACTGTCTTGAGGTGAATCTAACAAGGATTATTATACTTGAATTGCAGCTCTATTTGGTTTACTAAAATTTTTTTCATGGCCACCTATTGTGAAAAGGAAGCAAATGTGGAATAGTGGTAGATATATTTTTTCCTCATGTTAGGAAATCATGAGATTTTTTTTCTCAGTGTGAAGTATTTCTGTTATAGTTTTAACTCTGACACATACCCAGAATAATGTGATTTTAAATTTTTTTTCAGTTCCTGTTTCTTTGGCTGGTAATGCTTCTCCTTAAACTCAGCTCCCAGCCCCTAGCATGGCTAAGTGGGAATAAATTAAAATAATTTCCCCGCGTACTGACATGACCACTCTTTTTATATGTGTGCCTGTCCAGTGTCCAGTTTCTGAGGCTGAGGTAAAATAAGACTGGTTAGGGGGATATAAAGGCCCAAGAAATTTGACCAAAGCCATAAATCACTACCAAAGATGATAATTGTATGTATATTAGGAATTTCCTAGGCGAATAAACTACTTTGTCTGGGAGATACAGAACCAGTAGGTTTGACTCATTATTCATTTTTTTAATTTATTGTTGTTGAGTTACACTTGTCCCTCCTTTTCCCCTATTGCTCACTCCTACCCCATCCCCCACCACTCCCACAGTCAATCCCCCCATACTGTCCATGCCCATGAATCCTTTATTTGTGTTCCTTTGCTTGCCCTTTCACCTTTTCTACCCCCATTATTTCTCTCTCCCTTCCCCTCTGTTCACTTTCAGTTTGTTCTTTATTTCCAAGTCTAGTTCTATTTTGCTCACATTTGTTTTGTTGATTAGGTTCTACTTATAGGTGAGATCATATGGTATTTATTCTGATCTATTTTTAATTTTGCCTTTAATGAACTCTCTATGTGAAAGATTTTAAAGTTCCCTTTCATTTTAAATTGTTAATCAAGTAAAAAAATTCTTCCAATACTTTGTCCTGTGTACACTTAACAAGAGAATAAGTAAATGGATTAGTTAAGTCCTTCTCTTGCAGTTAGGAAAAGATAGGGAAGTAATAAAAGTTTTTATCTAGATTCATGCATTATTTTCTTCAAATATACATAATGAAGAATAACCTTTTGTTCTACGTATTTTCTATTGGTCAATAAATGGAAATCTTGATATCCAAATCCCATTTAGTTGTATTTTCCAGAGATATAGTTTATCCTTTTATACTCAGTATAGCAGGCATTTAACAACCACATTTGTGCAGTTAGCAGTAGAGAGACCCTCACTGTGAAAGGAACTAGATTGGGAGGGAAAGAATACCAGAATATGAAACATGATAAAGGCACCAGAGAGAGTAAGAAAAGAGATGTGTTTTTTCCGTTCAGCAGAAGCCACCATCTTGGATATTAGAAGGTATAATGATGATTTCTGATTCTTACCCTCTAATCAGCAGTAGGTACTTGAGAACAGAGTGGTTAGATGAGAGAGAAGAGAGAGAGTTCTTTCCTGAGACCCAGGAAGTTCTAAAGATTTTGACACATCATGAGTTGCTGAAGTATATTGAGGTAATACATTTACCACCTTTTGGTAGAGACAGTATTAAAGTGATTAATCATGAACTAACTCACAGAATGTACACATACCCTATTTATCTCTAAGCAAAGAATTTTGCTTGGAACCCTTGGATACAGTTATAGTTTTGAGAAATCAGTGGATTGGGGTTATTTAATCCCATTAAGAAATACCAGTTGCTAAAGAGACTCACTGGCTTTCATATTTCTTGGATGGTATCTTTATTTCTCTTTCTATCTATTTTTTTTATTTAGGAAATGAATAGCTAAGGGTTTTTTCTTTAACCAACACTAGCAGAAACTTCTATGACTCTGAAGTCTTCATGCATAGATTTCCAAAGTATTTCAGCCCAATTTTACCAAAGGCAAAAGACTTATTATTGACTCATTCTTAAGGAATTTCTAACGCTCAATGTTTGAGCTCATCCAACATCACCATGGTTACCAAAAAGACACCACCACCCAAGATCAGTCATAAGCCTTTGCCTCAAGATGCCCTGGCATATCTGAACTTGTCTTCTGAATGTTCACTTACTTTGTCAGAAAACTAATGACACCAGTAATGTCTCCATAAAAGAGCACTTTACTACAAATTCTTGCTACATACTCTCTCCTCCCCTGACCTTTCATGATTTAAATGTTCAATGAGAACTTCGATGATTATAATGAATGCTCACATGTATAAAAAGGACTCATTGTGGTGGGATAAATGGGTGAATTTTGAGTATACAACCTGGAACACATTCTTGCTTGACTAGTAGAATCTTTTTTTCCCCTATATTTACTAAAGCCTAAACAGCTTTAGCTGATTATTTTGTTTCTTCATGGAAAACAACATCCCACTGTAGCTTCTATTTAATGGTAATGTATTTTAAAACACTTAAAACAAGATATCATTAACCTTTTATACTTATTTTGAATACTGATTGTGAAGACATTATGGTATAGTTCAAAAAAGGCCAAAAGACCTGGCCAAGTCCCATTGATTCTGCCTCTCCTCAGAGTTACAGCTGAGTAGGATAGAAGATAATGTTGTTAGATTTCAGGAGTCTAGGAAAAACAGGCCCAGCGTGGGTGGACATCTGTGAATACGTGGAAGTCACTAAGAATAACAGGGAAAATGGTGGAAAGAAGAGTGAGTCAGAGGCTAAAGTTATCAAAAATATGGAGTGTCCTAGAATTTGATGGAAGATGTCAACTAAGTGTAAAAATTAGTGGTAAAGTCTGAAGCCATGTACTGTACTTCAAAGAGCATTGATTTGGTTAGGAAGCAAAAAGGAATTAGGTGGAAATAACAATGAAGAATGAGTAAGAGAGCTACCCCAGAAGCACTATGAAATGCCAATCTTAGGAAAAAATAACTGGTCTCGACTTGAGAGTACTACAGAAGATACAGATCTTGGAGCATAATGAGCATCAGCTGGAGCAAGGAGATGAAATGGTTGAGAGTACAAGCAAGTTCGAAGTTCACAGAAGGGGGACTTGAAGAGGGCACAGTGGTAAAATGAAGGAATGTAGAAAGGGATAGAGCCAGATTAGGGGATGAACAAAGGAGAGTGGATATCAGGTTTCCAAAACAGGCCAAAAAATATAGATGCCTGGGGTAAAGAAGGCTCAGAGGCATACCAAGGTTAGTTCTGATAGTTTGCTAGAGAAGGATGAGTAATCAGTTAAGAATGCTTTTGGCTATAAGTAACTAAAAACACTGCTAAGACTGTCTTAAAGACAAGACACAGGCTAGCACAAATTTGGCTCAGAACCTTTTTTTTTGTTTTCAAGTCTCTGCCATCCTGTATGCATTGCCTTCCATTCTCAGGTTTGTCCTTTTATACAAGTACCACTCCTTCACATGCCAGCACCCAAAGTATAAAGCAGAAAGGGAGCCAAAGGGCATTTTACTCTCTTAACAAGGAGAAAAATATTTCCTGGGAGCCCCCAACCAACTCACCTTCTGTTCCATCTAATTGGCTGGAACAGGAATAGTTGCTTTATGCCTCAAAATTTTGGAATAATTTGCTATGTAGCCATGGTATCTGTAACATCTAACAATTATTCAATGCATAGAGGAGAATTCCTGCAAAACGTGAATTTACTCTGCTAAAAAATGTTATTTATACAAATGCACTACTTAGGATATTAGCTTTTATTCTTTTATCCATGTTCCCTCCCCTTTTGCTTAAGAGATTATACAGCTGTATAGTTTTGTTTTTAAAAAATATTTATTTATTGTTAGAGAGTGGAAGGGAAGGAGAGAAACACCAATGCTCAAGAGAAACATCAATCATTTGGCTCTCACACACCCCCAACTGGGGACCTGGCTCACAACCCAGGCATGTGCCTTGATTGGGAATCTAACCAGTGACCTTCCGCAGGCTGGCACTGAATCCACTGAGCTACACCAGCCAGGCCTAGTTGTATAGTTTTAATAAATATTAAGTCCATAAATTATCTGTAGAGTTTAAAATCATCAAGAACATTTATAATAATCTAGACTCAGAGAATCTGGTGAACATTATTTTCAACACTACATTCCAGGGATTAGGATCATGGCCTGGGAGCAAGCAGGAGGCTTATATTCCCATGTGGAGTCTTCAGATTTTGAATTGTTTTACTGAACAAACAAAAGCCTCAGTACTCCTGTTGCCAAGGTTAGAAACACCTTTAGTGCAGCTAAAGATTCAAAGGGAAAAAACTTAGAATACAGGGGCATGTTTATTTTCCAAAAAAAAAAAAATCTATGAAAAAAAGTTACTTAAGGAAAATTGAAGGGAGATTTATTTATTTTGCACAAGCTCCCAAGTACTGTGGGTATAAAACTATAATCACTATAGTTCTTGCCCTCAAGAAGTTCACAATCTCACATCTCATAAAGGAAATAGGTAGTTAAACTATCAATCCATTGTGGTAAATCAAATAGAAAAGATAAAATCTTGAGATTAGTCCAGTTGTCAATACTTACAGTTTACCAAAGAATAATGGCATGTGATGCTATACATGATCAGTAATTTGCTCTATTTCTTGAAATTTTTAAGATTAAAAATGAATTACTTCCTTAGAATTGCAATTTATATATTTTAGGGATCATACCTTCAAACTACTTAACTATATGAAAGAGTGAGTAGCAAGGGAGCATGTTAGAGTGTTGGGAGTCCTGCTTGACAAAGGTATGTAGTTCATTATTTTTTCCACACACACTTGCTTTCTCCTTGTTCCAAATGAATTTCTGTTAATAGCTTGAAATAAGGGCTAGAGAGGTGGGAAGAGAGAAGCTGGAAGACAAGGTAGGACCACAGCAACATACAGTGCTTTCATTCTGAATTGACTTTCCGCCAAATGGTACTGCATCCAGTATTTTCCAATATCAGGAAATACCCTGTAGGGTTTTGCAAAATCAACAAGGTAACTGTAAGACACTATTGTGAAGTCATCATCACCACTGAATATTTATTAAGGATTCCTCTCTGCCCAGTCCTGTGGCAACATAAGACAGAGCAAGCTGGCAGGCAGAGCTCCTGTGTCAAGGAGTGGCATCCAGCAGGAGGGTGCAGTATTCCCACCAAGGGCTGAAAATAATTCTTCTTTACTTAAGAATGAACATGGGAATTTTCATTACTTCTCTGCAGCCAAAAGGTCTTTGGGGGATAATCATAGAGCCTTTATCAGAACACTTAATATAGATTTTACCAAAAGAAGGGTTAATCTTTAGAGTGAGTTTTCTTGTATGCGTATGTGTTAGGTCAAGCATTATCATATGAGAGAAAATTTTGGCTGAAACACTTTTTAAAAACAGAGTTCATTCTTAGTCTCTCTCCTTTTTAAAATTGTCTTAACATTATTTTGAAGAGCAGAGTTAGTCACTGTTCTAAATGTTTTATATATGTACACTCAATTCTCACAACCCTTGATGGTAGGTACTTTTATTATATCATTTTATAGATAAGGAAACTGAGGACAGTTGGGTTATATAATTTGACCAAAACCACTAAGGGAGGAAGCATTAGAACTGGAATTCAAGCTCAGGCAATCTAGATCTAAAGTCTGAATTCTTATTTATTTTACCATACTGCCAGGCAAGTGTACATGTCTCTTCCCCTTCATATAAACTATCTCAGGACCACATAACAATAGTTTTCTTTTGCTTGTTTGCCCTTCCACAGAGCTTCTTCCATGCACCTGCGCATCTTCCAGCAGCATTAGCTCATCCTGTAATGAATGCTCTTCCCTTGTTAAGGAGTTGATCCATATCACATTGATTCTAGGCCATGCAACCAGCAGTAGCTCAATGTCAGCCTGCTAAAGACAAAATCCTTTCTGTTTCTCAACCAAATCTCTCATATTCTGAACTGAATATGAGAACTACCCTGCTGAGGTGCCAAAGGAAGCATACTTACATTATGAAGTGTTTCTAACAATGTTTTGGAAATTTTAAAGGGGTTAGCTATCTAAACGTCTGAGGCATTTGAAAACAACCCAAGCTTTGTTTCTGGGTTGTACAATCTTGAATACCAGCAAAGCTGTTGCAATGTCTGTTTATCAATTGTCCAGTGATATCAACAAGTGTTTTCTAAGGTCAAAGTAATCAAAATGCTGTTCCAGGTCTTTGATTTGAAATGGGCATTGTTAATATAATTTTGGCATTCTTTTACATGTTCAAAGTGGAATCAGAGGTTTATGTTTATAAATTTTGTAATCATTCCACAAAGTTTAAGATGTTTGGCAATGCTTGGAAAACTTGAAAAAAATAATAAAAGGTTAACATGAGGAATTCCAAGCTGCCTTGTATGGTAATGCCAATGCAGACTAGCACATACTTCAGCATTACAAGTTTGGCAGTGACTTTAGGGATGGATCAGTGTGTAGTTACAGAAATAGCTAAATATAATAACATTGTGGCTTGTCCATCACACAAAGAATAAGGGACTTTGGAAGATTTACAATTAATGTCTCAGCTTAGAAAACACTTTAGAGAAATGAAAAATAGAAGGAAGGAAGGAAACAAGGAAGGAAGGAAGGGAATTATGACCTTACTTATTTTTTGGACTCATTTACTGAGAATTTACAGCCTCCTTGACTCTTTTTCATCATCAACAGTTCAGCCTTTCCTTGCAGTTGTAAACTCTATACTTTTGCCAACCTGGAATGCACAGCGCATTCCTTCCCAGCCCAAGCCCATTCTGAATACATGCTCTCAAACCCTGCTATCCCAAGCTCTTGATTTGTTGGCCGCCAGTAAAAGAGGATTCCTTATGAATCATAGTGGGTATGGAGGTTGAGTGGTATAATCTACACTTGTGCCATAATCATATGGAATGTAACTAAAATAGAAGTCAGAAATCTAGAGTGTAGTTCAACATCTGACTTCATGCACATTCTCAAGAAATTGGAGAGCAATAAGGAGAAATCTACAGTGTCTCCCTGCTATGGAAAACCTTACTCCCATAAGATTTACTCCAAAGGGAGAGGAACCAAGTTGCACACATTTCAGGCTCCAAGGTCTGTGATTAGAAGAATCTGTTTCATGACCCTTTTGTATGACCCAGTTTTCCTGTATGGATAATAAAAGTAGTCCCTCTTTTGGTGAGCTGAAGTGCAAAGATGTGTGTTGATACACAGTTGTCATAGACAAAGGCTTTTATCAACTTTGTTGAAAAAATGTAAAATCTAATGGATCACATCTAATGGCAAGAAGGCTGACCTGGCAGAGTGGCTCAGTTGTTTGGAGGAGCATCATCTGTCCAAGGGGTTGCAGGTTCAATCCCCAGTTGGGCACATATGGGAGGCAGCCAATCAATGTTTTTCTCTCTCTCTCAATCTCTCTCTCTCCTTCTCTCTCTCACCCACCCCCCTTTTCCTCTAGAGTCAGTGAATGTATTCTCAGGTAAGGTTTTTAAAAAAGGCTAAAGAATATTGTAAGATAGGTGTGTTTACAAAAGAACAAATGTGAGAATACTATTTCCCACACTGTTCCTTCATTTATTTACAATAAGATCAGTTTTCTTATCAATAATCAGAAAACTAATCTGACAAAATGAATTAAGATACTTGTTGATTTTGATTACTATTCAAATAAACAAGTCAAGTTATTTACCTCATACCTTGTAAAACATATTTCCAAATATAGGTGAGTGATGTGAGAAAAGAGGAATGAAAAATCAATCATCTATTTTGAATACTTATCATTTTGGCTTATACAAAAGTCCCTTCAGTATCTACAATCTGATATAGGTATATCACTAGGTATAGCTGATGTCAGCAAACATACCAGATAATAGTCTCATCAGCATGTAGAAAATATCAAGATTGTGTTCATTCACTTATTCAACTGTCAATTGGTTAGAGTTTACCAAAACTGTGATGTGTGTGAGATGTACAAGAAGCCCATGGGCTCAAGAAGCTCACCATGTGGGGAGAGAGGCAGACATGCAAACATGTAATTATTGTGCAGCATGTTAAGCCCTCAACAGACAGCTGCAGGAAGCAAGTAAAAATAAAGAGAGCAACGCAGATTTTAGGGAAGAAGGCAGCTTGTGAACTGGGTCATTAACAGGAGTGTAAGTCACAAACTACAGTGAGTGTTCATGGCATAGAACTTCTAAAACTCTTGGAATTTCTTAAGTGATGAGAGAGACAAAGATGTCTTTAGTTATTCTAACAAGGCCCTTTCAATCATACCTGAGTTTGCCAGATTAGAGGGTTGAAACTTTCAGCACCACTCCCTCTGGGGAAGGGAGAGGGGCCAGAAACTGAAGTCAATCATCAATAACCAATCAATTATGCCTAAGTAATGAAGCCTCCATAAAATTCCCAAAGGACAGGCAGGGTTGGAAGAAGTATAAGAGTTGGCGAACACATGGAGTTGCTAAAAATGTGGCATGCTTGGAGAAGGATTGGAAGAACCTCAGTCCTTCTCCATACCTTGCCCTCTGCATCTCTTTCATCTGGCTGTTCCTGAGTTATATCTTTTTATAATAAACCAGTAATCTAGTAAATAAATTGTTTCCTGAATTCCGTGAGTCACTTTAACAAATTAATTGAAGCTGGGATTTGTAGGAACCTCAAAATGATAGTCAATCTTTCAGAAGTACAAGTAACAACCTGGACTTGCAATTGGCTTCTGAAGTAGTGGGAAGGCAGTCTTGTAGGTCTGAGTCCTTAACTTGTGGGATATGATGTTATCTTCAGGTAGGTAGTGTCAGAATTGAGTTAAATTACAGGGCACCCAGCTGGTGTGATGGAATTGTTCTGTGTGGGAAAATCTATCACACATTTGGTGATTAGAAATGCCAACATTGAAGTAATGTAGTGTGAGAGTAAGGAAATACACATCTGGTCAGAGAAGTGTTCTCTGTGAGTAATAAAAGAGACACATAGGAGGAATGTGTGGGTGTGTGGGGGTGAGTTTTCCATAAGAGATGGAGCAGTGAAGGGCATTCTAGACAGAGGGCATTGGTTGCATATTAACAAGACATATGAATATGGGGTGTAATGAGGTCATAGTAGTAGTTTTGATTGATGAAAGAGAGAAAATGTTGATAGGGGTAGTGATAGAATTTGGCCTGATAAAGAGAGGCAAGGTGTGAGTTTCATTATAAGGAGTATGGGCTACATAGCAATATCTTCCCAAAGGTATTTTATGAAATATTAACTCTATAGATCACTTGTTTCTTAGGTTATATATAGTGAACTATTGGAAACAAAAAGTTTTATGTTCATGTAAGTTGGAGAAATGCTGGGCTTACTTCTGTATTTTGAAGAGCCAGTGTTCCACATAAGGTAATTTGGAAATGCTGCTATAAACAATTGTGTAGAATTAAGGTCTTAATTGTTGAAGGTCAGGGAAATTAATGGCCAAATTTGTATTTCAGAAATACAACTTTAGGAAAATCGTGGAAGAGAGATTAGAAGAGAGACGGAATTAGGAGATGGATTGGGAACCTAATGCAACAATCTAAGCAAAGGCCGTAGGAATGGAGGAGAAAGTCTGAATTTGGGAGATTTTCAGAATTGACAGTATCAAAGGGCAAGGAGTGAAGAAGTGAATGAGAAGAAAACAGTAAATAAACACTTAACCAAGTAATAAAGGTAAAAGTATCCGTAATGAGACAGACACTCTGTGCATGCAGATGTGATGTACTGAGGACACAGTATCACGTTATATTTCTGACACCAATTCATAAACTGAAACTAATCTTGAAAAAACATCAGATAAACCCAAATTTATAGACATAAAATCAATGGACTGTACTCTCCAAAAATATTTATGTCATAAAAGACAAAGTCTGAAAAACCATACCAGATCACAAGATATGAAAACAAAGTGGAAGTATGATTCTAATTCCATCCTGGACCAGCAAAAAAACGTGCTGCAAAAGACATTAAAGAGACAATTAGAATAATTTTAGTAGGTAATATGGATTAAATAATAGCATTGTGTCAATGTTAGTTTTTTTTAGAACTAGAAGTTTGTACCCTTTGGCCTTCTGCGCCCATTTTGACAGCCCTCCCCTCCCACCTCTAAGCATCCACTAATCTGTTTTCTTTTTTTTTTCTAGCAAGTTTTTTAGTTAAATTTATTGCAGTGACATTGGTTAATAAGATTGTGTAGATTTCAAATATAGATTTCTATGATACATGATCTATGTATATTGCATTGTGTGCCCACAACCCAAAGTCAAATAAATCATCTTCTGTCACCGTATGTATGGTCCCAATGCTAATTTTTATCATTCCAGAAGTTTCACTGTGATTATGTAGGAGAATGTTCTTATTCTGTAAGCAACACTAAATAATTAGGGAGAAAAGAGTATGCAGTCTTTAACTTACTCTCAAACAGAACAGAAAAAATTATATAAATGTGTGTATGTATATATGCATATACATAGAGAAAGTAAACATGAATGATAAAGCAAACATTAGACAATATTAACATTTAAAGTTGATGACCAATTCAGATAAAGGGCATATGGAAATTCTTAGTACTGTTTTACAATATTTCTGTACATTTCAAATTATTGCAAAATGAAAAGTTAAAAAAAAATAGCTCAGCAATTCCACTTGCAAAGCCAGCAGGTATAAAATATAAATCAATGATGATTCTGCAGTTTTTAGCTTCAGATCAGCATATAGCCTGGGAAGTAACAGGTTTGAGAGAGAAAGATGGTGAATTCTGTTTGGGGTATGTTTCTTTAAAATCCCAGGGGATGTGCCTGGTAGGATGTTCATGAATTTCTGGAAATAGGAGACACTGGAGTCTGAGATTTTGAAGTCATCTTTACGTGGGATAGTCTCCATTTGTTGGTGTTCTTAAATTAAATGACAGTATCTCTATTCATTCAAGTTTAGTTGAGCAACAGCAAATTTATAACTTTTGCTTGGGCTTAATCTTTAATCTCCAAATATAATACCTGAAATTTTACCACCTTTTTGTTGAACTAGACATTCCCCCCAAAGATACTGACATACATGGCTTATTTACAATTAAATTTAGAAGAAAAATTCGGGTACATTGTATTCAATAATTGATTCTCAGTGGACATTAGGAATCAGTAGCCACAACCTAGCTTCCTAGACATTTATGGCAATAAAGTAGATTCTGTATATGTTCTCAAAAATTGATTGAAAATGATAACATATTAGCAACATTTGCTTTAATAAACACTTTTCTTTGACCTAAAACTCTAATTTTATTAGAAAAATAGATTACAATAGGTTACACTAGCTAGGCTAAGAAAATGTCAGGTTTGCCAAATCTTGGAGTATAAAAATGAATAGATTCAAACTATTTTGCTGAAATAAATATTATCTCAATTTTGTATATACAAGGCAGTTGCAAGATATTCTTGCATGACTCTTGCCTGTTGTAAAATGCCAGAGATACACTCCCATCATGCTGTAACACCAACTCATCTTAACATGTAATTATCTCACATACAATTTTTTTTGTTTCTTGGAGGAATTATTTGAATAATAGCAGAATCATCTTGTCACTCTCTTTATCAGATTGAGTGCTAATAAGAGTGTCTAGTCAGAATGTGGGGGTGTGATTCTGACTGCCCCTTGTTAACTCTGAACTTAAATAAGGTTTTGAATCTCTTTGAGCCTTGTTTTCCTATCTATAAAATGAAGTGATGGCAGTACGTAGAGTTTTGGTGCCATATCAGCCAAAGTCTAAAATGAATCCCATCTACTTAGATGAACAGAGAGGGTCCAGCTTCCTCTGTGGGCCCATCCCAAGTATCATCAAAAAGCTATAAGGGTACTTACTTTTATCCAAAGGGTGAGTCCCATTACTTCTTAACTACAATTCAGATAGTACTTCTTGGAATGAGAAGACTCCACCAGACCTCTTCATACACTGGCAATTCCAGAAACAAATGCTGTCTCTACTGCTGCTGCTGTGACCACTGTCATTTTTATCATCATCCTAGAAGCTTCTAGAAGTGACTGTGGCCACTGCTCATGCCCAGCCTGTGCTTGTTTAACATTACTGTGTCCTGGCCTAGAAGGAAGGAATTCACCTTTCCTCTTTAACCATCTTCCCCACCCAAGAACTGTGACCTCTGTAAGCCCATCAGTGCAATTCAGCAGCTCCAAAAGCTAACCACCACTAGGTTTGAATTATCAAGCAGTCTATTTTGGTATTTTCTTTGTAAATTTCTTCATTAAATTGTACCCATAGGGCATCTTGGGAAAATATCTTTATCCAATACAATGTTTAGGAAAGTTGGCACAAAGTCAGTTGCAAGAGGCAGGGAGTATTACCTGAGGAGAAGCACATAGTAGGGCAGACAGAAAATTGGTGCAAAAGAACTGCAAAAAGCAAACGGACTTGTGGGTTGAAGAAAACCCTCAGAACTTTTGTTACCTATCAAAAATAATGTGGTAGAGAATTTTTTAAAAATGAAGCTCAAGTAGACTATCATAAATTTAGGGTAATTCTAAACTCAAATATAGGAGGTAATGAAGCATTTGTATCACCATCTACCACCTCTTCAGGGTCTTTTATATTATGCTTAAGGAATGCTCTAATGAAAATCAAAATAAGTGAAGGGATTAAGATAAAAATCTCATAAACAGATAACAGTATGGTGATTATCAGAGTGAAAAAGAGTGGGGGGATATAGGAAGGAAACTTGACGGGGTGGTGAACACACAGTACAATATACAAGTGATGTATTATAGAATTGTACCTCTGAATCCTATATAATTTTATTAACCAATGTCACCCCAATAAATCTTTTTAAAAGTTGGAAATATTTTCTGATGGGTGGTTTTACTGGTTACTGATGGCTGATTCACCATGAACTTATACTTTTCCTACTGTAACTATGGATTTTTTTAATAAAAAATAATTTGTCTTTCCATCACAAATTGTCAGTAACCCTAGAGAAGATTAGAGGATAAGTTAAATGCTAATAGCAGCCCTGTGTGGCTGCCCCTAGGACAGAGTGTCAAGAGGGGTTCAGCAGCCCTCCCCTGGCCAGGTGGCTTAGTGTGGTCCTGTGCACCAGGACTGTGGGTTTGATTCCCTGTCAAAGCACATACCTGGGTTGCATGTTCTATCCAGGTCCAGGTGCATACAGGAGGCAACCATTTGATGTTTACCTGTCTCTCTCTTCCTTTCTTTCTCTCCTTTCTTTTCTCTAAAACCAATAAACATATCCTCTGGTGAGAATTAAAAAATAAATAATAAATGCAAACTTGTTCTTTAAAAATAATAGAGGGCTTAACAGATGTATTACAGTATCAGGTCCACTTCATCTCTTGGGGCAGCTCCCAAGGCCTGAGTGGCAGAGCCACAGCTGGGGCTCCTCAGAGGGCAGCCTGTGGCCTTCTGTGGTCCACACGAGCAGGCGATTCCATATACAATAGCCACTCCAGCGACTCTGCAGGAACTGATGCAGCCAGTGAATCCCCTTCACTGCGGTAGCCAGCTCCCAAGTGCCCACTGCCTATTGTGGACAAGGCCCCTGTATATTAGTTTCCTGTGGCTGCTGTACAAATTGTAGCACACTTGGTGGCTTAAAACAATGGAAATTTATTCTCTTGCAGTTTTGGAGGCCAGAGTCTGAAATCAAGGTGTCAGGACAACAATTACGCATGAAAATATTTTTCAGCTCTCCAGCCAATAGGAATTGGTGGCCATAAAATAACTCAGACTAGCAAACATTGTTAATGTTTACTTTAAAGGTCTAATAATATTGCAATATTCACACAGTGGAATAAATGGCAATAAATGGAAACAACCTAATAGCATAACATAATAACATAAAACTCAAGATATGCTAAGTGAAGAAAGCATGGCACAAAAAAATATGCACTGTATGATTCCACTCATGTAAAGTACAAATTCATTTATGGTGTTGAAAGGCAGGATAGTGGTGGTCTTTAGGAGATTATAGACTAAAACAGGGTTCTGAGTTACAGGTAACGTTTCACTTCTTGAACTGAGGGTTGATGACCCAGCTATGGTCAGTTTGTGAAAATTCATTAAACTGCACACTAATGATATTATGCTTTATGTATATTTTCTTTAATCAAGTTTAAGCAGAGCAGAATTTTAAAATTTTTTTAAATAATTTTTAATTTTTCAAGTACAGTTTACATTCAATATTATTCTATACTAGTTTCAATATATAGCATAGTGGTAAGACAATCATGTACTTTACAGAGTGGTTCCCCCCAATGTTTTAAGTACCCTGGCCCCATTTATAGTTATTACATTATTGACTACATTCACTAAGCTGTACTTTACCTCTCTGTGACTTCTCTGTAACTGCCAATTTGTACTTCTTAACCCCTTCACTTTTTCACCCAGACCTCCAACATCCCTCCCCTCTGGCAATTATCAGTCTGTTCTCTGTATCTGAGTCTGTTTCTGTTTTGTTTGTTTCTATTGCTTTTTAGACTCCAGATGTTAAGTAAATCATATGGTATTTGTATTTCTTTGAGTTATTTCACTTAGCATAATATCCTGTTGGTCCATCCATGCTGTCACAAAAGGTAAGATTTATTCTTTTTTTATGGTCAAGTAGTATTCCATTACATATATATAATGGAATATATATCTCACACCTTTTTTATCCACTCATCTATTGATGGGCACTTGGGTTGCTTCCATATCTTATCTACTGTAAATAATATTGTAATAATAAAGGAGGATATATATATTCTTTAAAATAAGTGTTTGGGTTTCTTTGGTATTTTCAGAAGTGGAATCACTGGGTGATGAGGCAATTCCATTTTTAATTTTCTGAGGAATTTCCACTGTGTTTTCCATAGTGGTTGCACGAGCCTGCATTCCCACCAGCTGTGCACAATTGTTCCCCTTTCTGCACATCGTCGACAACATTTGTTATTTGTTGATTTATTGATTATAGCCATTTTGACAGGTGTGAGATGATATCTTATTACAGTGTTGATTTGCATTTCTATGATTAGTGATGCTGAGAAAATTTTCATGTTTCTTGGCCATCTGTATGTCTTTTCAGAAGTGTCTGTTCAGGTCTTCTGCCCACTTTTTTTAAATTTATTGAATTTATTGGGGTAACATTGGTTAATAAAATTACATAGGTTTTAAGAACATAATTCTATAATATATCATCTGTACAGTGTATTATGTGTTTATCACTTTTTAATTGGGTTGTTTGTTTTCTGGTGCTGAGTTATATATGTTCTTTATAAATTTTGGATATTAACCCCTTATAGATTGTACCATTGATGGATATCTTCTTCCATTAAATAGGTTTTTTTTTTTTCATTTTGTTGATGGTTTCCCTTGCTGTGCAAAACCTTTTTAGTTTGATGTAGTCCAGTTTGTTCATTTTTTTCTTTTGTATCCCTTGCCCTAGGAGATGTATCAGAAAACATATTGCTACAAGACGTGTCCAAGATTTTACTGCCTATGTTGTCTTCTAGGACTTCTATGGTTTCAGATCTTACCTTTAAGTCTCTAATCCATTTGAGTTTATTCTTGTATGTGGTATAATAAGATGTTTTAATTACATTTTTTGCAGCACCATTTATTGAATAGACTCTCTTTATCCCATTGTATGTTTTTGTTTCCTTTGTCATGGAGTAATGACCAGATAGGTGTGGGATCTCTATTCTGTTCCATTGATCTGTTTTTATGCCAGTACGGTGCTGTTTTGATTACTATAGCCTTGTAGCATTTTTTTTTAATATCAGGTGGTGCGATACCTGACATTCTGTTCTACTTTTTCAAGATTTCTGTTGCTATTCATGGTCATTTGTGATTCTATACAAATTTTACAATTAGTTGTTCTAGTTCTGTGTAATACATCATTGGTTTTTTGATAGGAATTACATTAAATCTATAGATTACTTTGAGTAGTAAGGGCATTTTAATGTTAAATCTTCTAATTCACGAATGCAGTATATGCTTCCATTGATTAGTGTCTTCTTCAATTTCTTTTGTCAGTGTCTTGTAGTTTTCTGAGTACATATCTTTTACCTCCTTGGTTAAATTTATCCCTAGGATTTTTTTTTATGCAATTATAAATTTGATTGTTTTCTTAGTTTCCTTTTTTGATAGTTCACTATTAGTGTATAAAATGGAACCAATTTCTGAATATTTACTAGGTATCCTGCTACTTTTCTGAATTCACTTATCAGTTCTAGTAGTTTTTAGGTCTAATCATTAGGGTTGTTTATGTACAGTATCATGTCATCAGAAAATAATGACAGTTTCATTTCTTCTTTTTCAATTTGGATGCCTTTTATTATTTTTTAGTGTCATAGTTGTGACTGCTGTGGCTAGGCTTTCCAGTAGTATGTGGAATAAGGGTGGTGAATGCAGACATTCCTATCTTCTTCCTGATCTTAATGGAAATGATTTTAATTTTTGCACATTGAGTATGATGTTGGCTGTGGGTTTGTCATATATGACACAGACACAATAAATTATAAAATAAATGATTCTCCTACTTTTCTTTCTTATGCTTTCTTCTAATTCTATTGGAAATGCTATTCATTGGAATGGAGTACAACAGCAATGCTCTCAAGATATGGTCTTTGGCAAAAAGTGTCCATTTAAATATTAGGTATGGTAGCATGACTAGAAATGTGATTGGGAAAAATGAAAAGTGCTTTCTTTTCTGTTGAGTTTAAGGTAATTATAATGCAGATTTTCTGGACCCCAAGACCTATGCATTTTCAACTACCCCAAGTGTGGCCAGGGCTATTGTTGCTTCCTCCACCCCCCAGCCAACCTTAAAGTTAGGGTGGGGTCACATGACCAGTTATAATTGATAGATTAGGAGTGGGAATAGCACATGTCACTTTGAGGCCAGACTGACTCTTCTACTTCTCTTTCTAACACATGTTAGGAAGCAGGATTTTATGTAACAGCAACTGAGAACAGTGTGGGAGTAAACTTAAGAAAATGATCACATCACATCAAAATGAAAGCAAAAAGTTTAGTTCAAATGAATCATTATTGTGTAATTATATGATTTGAAATATTTTTTCCAGTATCTCTTGCTACTTTCTTCTAACTCCACTTAAATATTACATAGCTATATTCTTGTTAATGTCCCTTGGTTTTTTTTATTGTTGCAAATAATATAAAATAACATTCATCTAAAATATCTCTGTCTAGATCTCTTTTTTGTCTCTGTTTCTGTATCTGTCTTTCATACACACATACTTATTTTTCTCTATATTCATTGTTTATGTTACAAAAAAGTCTTAAACCATCATGAGGAAATTTGAGCAAAAAACAAAGTAAAAATTAGATCTAAATATTATGTATGCATTGTTAACTGATAACAACCTAGTATCAATATGATTCAATGATTAAAGTTGCACTTTCATTTGAATAGTTAAACAAAAAAAAATCTAGCAGTGGGGAAGGGAAAAGAAAGAAAGTGGAGAAAGGAAAGGGAGTGAACTGGGTATCACAGAAGGCAAGGGTGTTAAAAATTTGAAAGTGCACATAGTTAGGAGAAAAAGGGTATTTTTGCAGAAAGCCATGTGGTAGAATGGAGCCTATTATAGCAGCACTGGGTTTGCAGTGTAATGCCTATTCTTTAGTATACTTATATGTCAATTTACTCAACTTAATTATCTGGCTAACAAAACTGCATCACTCTCTTCAGGCTCAAGGATCAAGTACACCATGTGGTAGAATGGAGCCTATTATAGCAGCACTGGGTTTGCAGTGTAATGCCTATTCTTTAGTATACTTATATGTTAATTTACTCAACTTAATTATCTGGCTAGCAAAACTGCTTCACTCTCTTCAGGCTCAAGGATCAAGTACAGCCAGAAAGATAAATAGAAAACAGTCCAAGATTTTATATTGCTTGTTACAGCAATGGCCCTTGTAACATTTTTTGTAAATAGAAGTATGTATACCAATGTTTTTTTCAGAGGAAAGCAGTCTTCACAGTCCAGAAACTCATGTGGAGGTCATTCAAAAAAACAAGCTGTGCACACAAAAACATGCCCCAAAGAACCAGCCCTTCCCTGGACTAACACATGAGATTTGCTTTGAAATAGCTGAGATGATGTTGATCTTTCTGGAAAAAAGTGAGAATGAAACCCAACAAAGGAATCTATCCTGGGACCTCAGGTAAGAAAGAGTAGGTTTGGTGAATCAGTTTATGACCATAATTTTATTCGATGTAGGTAAGATTTAGGATGCTACATCTAAGGAGTCAGCAGATGAAAAAATCAGATTAAGAAGAAAAGCAAAAACAAAACCTTGAGTTCAAGGTCAAATGGAAGACCTGACTCTGTACAAACAGAATGTCAGTGTGTGTGGTGTGTGGTGGTAAAGGTTGGCCAGACTTGGAGAACTGAATCCTAGACTCCAGTTTGCACCTAGTGCAAGTCAGTGTGTAGGTTTAACTCTTATTTTTCTTACTGTGAAACAGCTGATTTTTATGAGATGAGCTGTGAGACTTACTATCATCTAATAGTTTATTGCATAGCAGAAACTGAGAACAGAGTGGGGGTAAACTTAAGGAAATCATCACTAATTGGTAACACCAAACTGTAACTAGAAAGATTAGTACAAACAAAAGAATCTTTGTTATACAATTCTATGATTTTTAAAAATTGTTTTCTGGTATCCTTTTCTACTTTCTTTAAACTCCACTAAAACATCCCTTTTCTAATATCCCTCTATAATGAATTTCTAAGTTTATTGCCTTGTCAAAGATTGACCCTTACAGTAATGTCTTATAAGTTGCATGGCTTCAAAGCTGAGATATTTATTTTCTGTCTACAAAGTAAAGAGTTTGATTTAGTTTCTTAAACTAACATAATCTTTTTATTCAGATCCCATAAATTATTCTGTAATACCACTTAAAGTCTCTATTTTAATTGAAGTCCTAAAGACTAAGAGCAATAGATTAGTTCTGAGTCCTCAAATCCCAAGTCAAGAGACTGGATGACCTAGATGGTACCTGCCAAGACATTACAAAACCACTTCTTCCAATACTAACAGGTCTCAGTGGATTAACAAAAAGAACGTGTGCATTGTTTGGTTCCCCCAAACAATGTATACTGTCCATCAAAAGGATATTTAATTTCTGCACCAGAAAATTGGGAGTACCCTAAAATCTTACAGTTCACATATAAAAAATCTTTATAGTTGTTTTTCCAAATTTTATAAGAATTTCAAAAATTTACATAGCTGTTACAATAAAGAAGTGTAAAAGTGAAAGGAACTTTTAAACTAATAATAAAACCAAATTTTAATTAACCATGCAAAAGCAAAAATCAAAATACTCTCCTAATATATTTATTGAAATAGTTATTTGTAAGTCATTGGCATATGAAGAGGAAGTCAAATATGCAACCAAAAATCATAGGGAAAAGGGTATTTTGGAGGTATGTCAAGCAGTTAAATTTTTAAAATATTGTTATTTTTAATTTTGTGAGGGTTAGGGTATTCATAAGCTTTAAAATTTTTAAATCAGTTCTTATTTATTTTATTTCTTAGTAAATGTTCATATTGCTTCTTAATTTTGCATTTGTTCTTTTGTGTTATTTTTGTTAGCACCAAACTGTATCCACTTCAGGCCTCACCAAGATGGATGATTCCCTGGTGATTGTGCACTTTCAATGACTAAAGAATGAAGTATTAAAGATTTTAAAGGGAAGATTCATTTGTCTCCCTTTATCTAAATCCAAATATCCACAACTCTGATGGATACAGAACCTGGAGAAGTTATTAGATCACTATGTGACTCACAATTCCCCCACTCCTTCCTCCAACTATTAGAAAAGTTTTTCCCATCATCTCAGTCAAGTAAGAGATGTGAGAGAATTGTCTTGAGACATCAGTTAGTTTATCCTTTGGAAAAAACAGTGTCTGAGGCTTCCTTGGAGATTTCTAATGGCTGGAATTGCTTCCTTGATTCAGTAACAGAAAATAGGAACATTGGGCACAAAGTTCCTATACTTTCCAAGGAACAGGGCAAGGATGCCTGAAAGAGTCAAGTAGTTCCCTGGGAGGGAATATACTTGGGAAGTTTTAAAAGGGCCCTACTCCAAAGAACTGCCTGGAGACACAAAGGGACTCTAACAGAGAGGCTCTGTGGGGGGAATTTCCCTGTCTGAGGGAAGGGAGAAAGTTTCACCTTAAATGAAGTTTAGAGTCCTGGTTCTGATTACTACATTAAATTGAGCATTTTAATTATTATTGAATTGTGAGTATCCTGGTGGCTGAGTGACCCACCTGAGATATCATTCAACAGTGGGGAAAGACTTCATTGAACTTGAGTTTAAAGGACTATGAGAAAAGAATAAAGTTACTCTGATGTGTCCAACTTATTCAAGAAAAGTTGTAACTATTTAACTTTAACCTTCTTAATTTACCAAGGACATTTGTATAAAAGTCTGCCTTGGAATTTGTATAAAAGTCTGTTTTTAAATCTTCTTTTCTATTTTTAACAAATTTTTAAAAATTGTATTTCAAGGCCATATAAAAATATAAAGTTTTATTATATTTAACTTTAATAAACATGTCAGTATAGTAATAGCATCCTCTGCCTTTCTTTCTTTCTTTTTTTGGAAGGGAGTTTTTTTTGTTACCTTTAAAATAGTATTTTATAAATGTTTTAGCATTTTTATAAATGCTCTATCGTGTTTGAAAGAAATCTATGTTCTTTTAAAGAAGGTAAGTTTTTCTATACATCTGTATTATTCATACCTGTAGCCAAATACAAGATAAAAGGATTTTTTTTAAAAAGTATCCATCAGAAAAGACAAAGTACATTCCTTATATTTGAAACCCATGGCAAGTTCCAAAAGAAATAGAGGAAATCATGAAATTCTTTATGTTTAGCAACAGAAGTATTAGATAGGAGAGATAATAAACCAAGGCAGGGAGGCTGAGGGGGGGAGCCCTTGAAATTCTATGTATATTGCTTCCATGGGAAAGAAAGCCTCTATAACAATTGCTCTAGCTGAGAAAGAAAGCCTTTGTGGCATCATATTAATAAGAAGGCCTAGAGGTGGGAGATGGAGGGGGACCTAGAAGCTCCTGGAATTCCAATAGTCAGTACATTCAGATTGCAGCTTTTTGCTCAAGCATATAGACAAACTTGCTACTTCATTTTCCGATATATATGAGGCATTAAGATTAGCTGAGTGCCTGCTTGCAGACTTACTAACAAACTTATTAACAACTTTATTTTCTCTATACATAGGGCATTAAGACTAGGTACAGAGGACATTCAGCCGGGTGCCTGCCTGTAGTTCCATGCTCATGTGTGTTTCATAAATAAACTTGCTATCTCATTTCCACTATACATGTCTGTCTCTCACCTGAATTCTTCTCTTGCAAGCAAGGCAAGAACTAAGGAGAGGAAGCCCCCTTGACTCAAGTCTCCCTGATGACATCTTTTAGTGCTATGACTCAGATTCCACCCTTTGTCTCTAGCTGCCCAGAATGCAGTAAGTGACAATCTCACTAGTAATATTTTATTGCTTGTTTCACCTTCAGGGTTAAAGGAGACACAGCAACACTGTGGACGAGGGGTATTCAGATATGCTGTCCTATGTTTGGAGGTAAAAGCAAAGATAAAATCTAAGATGAGTGCTCATGTTTGCCAGGGCTCCAAAGACTGAAGAGGCACTTCTTCCCTCTGGTCCAAGTTATCAGGTGTCCCTACATGAGTGGGAGCCTTACAGAGGTGCCTGTGGTTAATCCCTAAGTCATGTAGGAGCCTCATAGGGAACCCCCATCACTGTAATGTAACCTTGATTCACCTAGGGATGTGCAAAATAAGGCTGGTCACCCAGCACTCCGAGCCCCACTGGCTGTTACAGACAACTGGGGGAGAAATGGAGGCACGTAGGAGAGGTGGGGATGACCAAAAGTGGAATAGCTTTTTTGAGCTCCTTTCGCAAAACAGCATGCTTTTGACCTACTACACAAAATCCCCTAATCTTTTCTGCCTCTAAACCATGGCCAAGGAACAGTAAGTTTAAATCACTGACCTATTGTGAGCCTGCTGCCTCTCTCACCAGAGAAGCGGTATCGTATTTGCCAGGCAAGTGTCTTGCTCTTTCCCTCTTAAGAGGCTTGCTCCTTCTTGGGCATAAACATCTTATCTCCTCCTAAACTCTAAGGGTCCCACTGAGACTTGCAGCCAAGGGTGCAGTGGGCAGCAGTAGCTCTACCCAGGCTTACCCTCTCTGATCCTGTCTCCAGGAGTCAATTTTCCTCTAACTTCCAGGTGAACCAAGGCAGCCCCACTTTGGCTCACTACTTTCTTATAACTTTTCTAAGAAGCCAAAGCAGCCCACCTAGGCTCTCTCTCCTGTTGCTTCCTCCATCCTAAGTCTTTCCTTTGTTTCACTGTCTCTGAAGCAATAATTCCTCCTCCCTTAATATGCAAGAGAAAAACTGGAACTTTTAAAACTGAAGCAGCTGAAGGTTACTCAAGTCTGATATTTACCCCCAACTTCTCCAGCCTCCTTGCTGTTGTCAAGGTCACTAGATAATAACAAAGCTCACTTTTGAGCACTCTGTGTATCTGCTACTGGGAAGAGGAACTGCTTCTGAAAGTTATAAAATCTAGTCATAAATTTATTAATCTAAAGAATGCTAATAACTTACTCTTGGCTGTCACTAAAATTAAAAATTCTAATTAGTTGGGAAATAATATATTGTTTTAGTAATAAAGGTAAATTATAGAACTGAAGTTTTGTCAGCCTGTATTGATGTTTCATACCTTTTATTATCACCTTAAATAAATAATCAAGTATCATTTCATAATATATTCCTTAGGTCAAGTATGTTTGATAAGCTTTACAGGGTTTAAATTTTAAAAGACTTTTCCTTAACCTAGAAATGGTTTTGAGGTACTTCAAAGGGTCCCTGAAATATCTCAATAATTTATTCTTTCTTCTTACAAAAGAGAAATGTTAGACTAATCGGGCTTATTTAATATACTTAAAATACATCAGAAGCTTTTTCAAATAAAGAAATTATGTAAAAATCTCCAAGAGTCTACAAAGTTCTAATATACTTTCATTTATAATTCTGATGCTTATTTTAGAATGTTATAACTTGCAGAAAGGACTAGCAAAGTTGCAGAAGGATTGTGTAGATTGCAGAAAATCTGTGTAAGTCAAAAAGAGTCTATCCAAATTAAAAAGGAATATGTAAAGGGAATGAGCAAAAAAAAAAAAAAGAGATTTAGGAAGTAAATAAAGGAGAGAAAAGATACAGGAAAGAGACATACAGGAAGAAAAGACATTGGAGTAGAAAACTCAAGAAGGAAAATAGAAATGAGTAAAACTAGGAAGAAAGAAAAGGAAAGGCACATAGATAAATAGTAAAGATAATTTTAATAAAAAATTTTTAAAAAATAGAGATAGCCAATAGCCCCCTTTGATTTTCCAAAGCCAACAGAAACCCCAGGTACAATTGGACAGTGGGAAACAAATTAATTCAAAATATTGTTACAAATAGCAAATTCCATCGTCTATTGAATTACAATCACTGACTTGTGACCTAATTTGGAATGACCCACAAATTGTTCTTACGCTGCTATACTATAAGTAAGAAGCAGCACACATGGGGCTGCTAGGCTTGTACCAGTAAATTAGCCGGCCATCATACGCAATGTCCTATATGTCAACCAAGGATTTTAGTAGTCAATCAGGGCCAATAACTTAAAAATCTACAAACCTATGTAAGGAAGGAGCACACCTAGAGGGCAAAGAAGTTCCCTTTAAAATCTCCCCCAGGAGAAGACTAAGGTAGAGAAGGAGGTTTTCCCTGAAGAACAGAGAAACACCTGGGGCCTCTGAAAACAAGGCAGGTCAGGTATAGGTTACACAGTAAGGCTAACTATTCTAGAAACCAAGTGTCCAGGAAAGGACACCTTTAAAATCTTATAAATTTATTCTCCTCAGAGGGCCTCCTGCACACTTTTTCAAACCATGTCTCTAATTTCCAACATGACCAGGAATAGAACAAAGGAGGGATACCTTAAGACTTGTGCCACACCTTAGACCGCTAGCATTTCCTTACATTCCAACCTTTACCCTCTCCTCCTCCCGTCAGTTGAGCTCCTCCAGCTCCCAAAAGTATCCATTAAATTATGGGGATCCCACTGATTAGTAAATTTCTTCTCATTGGTCAAAGACAAACTTGAGGGACAAACATTCTCATCCTCTGGAGGTATCTGTCCATAATGGAAATGTCTGTTCTGGATACTGAGGTCTCAGGTCCAAGGACACCAAGCCCTCAGGTTATGACCGCAGAACACCTTCTGGTATTTCTTCTTTCCAGATGGGAAATCAGGAGTCTATTCCAGGTGGGAACCCATAGGGCTGTATCCTTTCCAACTGGTCATAATTCTATCCCCAAACTCTAAAGAAGAAAAGACTGGTATTCTTTTGCAACACTATCTGGCCTCAATATCAGTTAGCTGATAGGAAATCCTTGCTACTAAACGAAAGCTTCCAACTTGATCTCTTTTACAAATGCCTAAGCAGGAGGTCAGGAATCTCCTGTGTATAGACATTCTTCTGTTTAAGGGGTAGAGGGGACCTGTGCTACAAATAAAAGCTAACTCCTACCACAGTGCCATCTGGTGGCCATTCCATAGCCACTTCCCCATCCACACCTCACTTTCAGGAAAAACTCTTTTAGAAGAGGCACCCTCAGCATTTTCATCACTACTGCCATATCTGGGACCTCCAAACCAATTAACAACCCTCACGACTTCCATCCATAAGTCCTCTCCACCAATTAAGCTTTTACCATTTATTGAGGCTGCAGGAGAGTGTGGCCCTCAGATAGTACATAATCCCCACCCCTTTTCTCTCATAGAATTTAAACAGATTGAGGTAGACTTGGGAGGCTACTCCCACAACCCAGTTAAGTACTTAAATACATTCCAACACCTTACCCTAACCAATGAGTTAACCTGGAAGGCCCCTATTTTATCTTAGGGCAGACCTTATCAGGTCTTCAACATGAAAAGGTAATAAATAAAGTCAGAAAACTTGCTAACAACTTATACCTATCTTATAACAAATACCCCACAGGAGAGTCAGCAGTTCTCTGTTCCTGGGCAGACCCTGAATGGGACCATAATAACTCCTCCCCAAAATACTAAAGAAATCCCTTTCTAATTTGTATTAAAGCAGGCCTCAAGGCAGGCTGACAAAAGGCCATTAACTATTCCAAGGTATCTACCACCAGGGAAGGCCTGGATGAGAATCCCACCACATTTTTAGAAAGACTAAGAGAGGCACGTATCAAGAACACCAATCTAGGTTTAGAATCATACAAAGGCCAGTTCATGCTAAAAGAAAGGTTTCTAGCCCAATCTGCCTCTAATATTAGGAGAAAACTCCAGAAGCTTATCCAGGAAGCCAGAGTCTCCTTAAACAAGATGTTAACCACAGCCAATACAGTCTTCTACAACCAGGAACAGGGGAGAAAGGCCAGGGATCAAGAGAAGGAAAAAGGAAGAAGGTTAGACCTGCTCAAATTTCAGCCACCCTTGCAGGACAGCCACATCCCACTAGCTTTTCCAGGTCCACTACCAAGGACACTAAGTATCTTATATGTCAAAAGACTGGGCACTGGAACAAGGAATGTCCAAACAGTGACAAGCCACCTCAGGAACCATGCCATAGGTACAAGAAGGCAGGCCACTGGGCGGCACTCTATCCCTCAGGCCAAAGGGCCCCTGGGCCTAAGTTCCCAACTGCCTTGCAGATAGCAACTCAGGATTGAAGCTGCCTGCCCCAGTTGGCCCACCTCAGGGATGTCATCATTACTGGACTCCAGACCAGGGTATGCATGGATTTGCCAGGTAGGACAGTAACTTTCTTACTAGATACTGGGGTCACCTACTCTGTTTTTACTTCCTTCTCTAGACCCTTCTCCTCACAATTCTACTCTGTCCTAGGAGTAGCAGAAAGCCTACCACCAGGAATTTTCAATCCTCCTTTGGGTTACCTCTGGGACAGGTGTTGCTTTACACATTCTTTTCCTGTAGTCATGGAGTGTCCAACCACTTTACTCTAAAGGAACCTCCAAAACAACAGGACAACACTATCTACTCATGTGAGCCAGTAGAGGAGCTTACATTCCTCTTCAAAAAAGAAAAACCTATTGCAGAGAAGAAAAATAATAAGTAGGACTTTAGTATAATTATCTCTATCATATTCCTGAGACTTCAGATAAGGTCCCAGGCCCTGCTCCATTAACAAACAATGTTTGTTTTTCTTGTTTTCATATCCTGACTGTACTCAGGACCTCTACAAGGAGAATAAGAGGCAAATATACTAGTAAACTTTTACAATATCATTGCTACTGGAAATCAACTTTCCAATTGCTAGCTCTGCCATAGGCAGCCACTTACAATGCCCCTGCACGTCAGTTTCAACCTGCAACCCTCTACTGTAGAGTCCTCCCAAAACTTTCATGAAACCAGTCCTTCTTTAGTAACCTCCCTCCAGTTCCAAGTGGCTTCCCTTGCACCAGTCTCACCCCAATCATTAATCAAACCCATAATTGGTCAGGATTGAGGTTTTTATACAAAACCCTAAAAGAATCCTATTGTCATTATTTTATATCCAATAAATGCATCAGTAAGCTAGAACTAGACAATTTTGTCCCATCTCTAATATATCCAGGGACTTTTTCTAGCAATACTTCTTGTACCCCTAATCTGACCCACTGGTGTCCACTAAGTCACAGGGGCCAACCAGGTATCTAGACATTAATTCTCTAAATAAATCCCCAGAACACCTGCAGCTATTGGCAAAGACAAACTAATATTAACTGGAAACTTGTTTACCAACTTCCCAAAATACATAGAGCCCTCACAGAGTCAAAGGACCCCCTCCTAAAAGGAGGACCTCTCTCCCCTAATTACAAGGGAGACCCCTTCATGGTCCGACCCTATCAGCCTCCTTTTCAACAACATGTTCTTGGTATGTGTGTGCTTCTCATGGATACCTCTTCCTCTGTGGACACCTCCAAAATAGCCTACCTTATAACGGTAGACCTTATACTAAGTTCCACACACCATTATCTGCTCTACCCTACCCATGTGTTGACAACACACAATTTCAAGGCCAGTGTACCTTAAGTTTCCTTAGTGCCTAAGAAGTTTTTGTCACTATACACAATGCCACTCAGCCTCAGAATAAAAGGGCCATTGATCTCATTATTGCTGGCATAGGGGTAGCCGTTGGCCCAACAGCTCCATGGGGAGGATTTGTCTACCATGAGGCCACCTTAAGAAATTTAACAGACAGTATAGCTACTCTAGAAAAAAGTATTGGCAATGCCCTAAAAAACTTAAAACTGTCTCTATTCTGTCACTAATGTCATGCAAGGTAACAGGCTAGCCCTCGATTATCTTTTAGCATCAGAGGAAGGTTATGTACAGTCATAAACAAAACCTGCTACACATACATTGACTCTTCATACCAAGTAGAGAAGGACATCAAAAGGATCTATGACCAGGCTACTTGTCTCTATAACTTTAGAAAAGGGAACCCTATTACCAGTTCAATCTGGGATGCTGTGAAGTCTGCTTTCCCCTCCATTACCTGGTTTTTATTCCTCCTTGGACTCCTAACGGTTGCAGTTCTTCTCATCTTTGGACCACACCTCTTTAAACTTGCCAAATTTTTCACTTCTAGTATACAATTCCATGTCAACATGATGACTCTTCTGAGATTTCAGCCCATCCCTGCTTTGGGAGAACAGCCAACTGCCTCTCAATCCCAGTCTCAAATCCCATTCCCTTACCTCCCTTAGATCAGGCTGCTGGCATGTTCCATACAAAACCCTAACCCTTACCTGCCTAGGGAGGGAACAAGTAACACTGTCCCAGAATTCACTTTATGACCTTAATCAGCCTGAGGTAGATACAGTAATTACTCTCAACCCCTGGAGCCCCAGGCGCCTGACATATATCATGGGACAATAAGCAAACACTTCCCTCCACCAAATGCTTGAGGGGGGAATATTAGGTAGGATAGATAGTAAGCTAAGGCAAGGAGGAGAAGGAGAGCCCTTGAAATTATATATACATAATTTCCCCCCACTTCCATGGGGGAAAAAAGCCTTTGTAACAATTTCTCTAGCTAAGAAAAAAAAAGCCTTTGTAACTATATTAATCCCAAGGCCTGGAAGGAGAAGGAAGGTGAACCTAGAAGCTGACTGAAGTACATGTATAACTCCTGGAGTTCCAATAGTTGGTGCACTCAGATTAGCTGGGTGCCCACTTGCAGCTTTCTGCTCAAGCGTATAGACAAATTTGCATCTTCATTTTCCAATATACATGAGGCACTCAGATTAGCCAAGTGCCTGCTTGCAACTTCTGGCTCACATACATAAAACAAACTTACTAACAAACTTATTAACAACTTTATTTCCTCTATAATTTAGGGCATTAAGACTAGTTATGCAGAAACTGAAGGAAAATAAACCACTTTGTGCATCTTCCAAGTTCAGAATACTTAAATAAACTATAAGTTTTATGATCAAGTTTGCCTTTTATTACTAAATAAATATGTTCAAGTATTCATAAATATATTATTTATAGTACAATATAGTGACTTCACCAGGGGAAGGGAGCTGGAGAGAGGTGGAGAGGAGTAGGGAGGATAAATGGTAATGGACAGAGACTTGACTTGAGCACACAATACAGTGTCCGGATGATGTGTTGTAGAATTGTGCAGCTAAAACTTGTATGATTTTGTTAACCAGTGTCACCCCAATAAATTCAATTAAAAAGAAAGAAAAAAGACTAGTTATGGAGAGGACATTCAGACTAGCTGGGTGCCTGCCTGCAGTTTCATGCTCATGTATGTTTCATAAATATGCTATCTCAATTCCACTATATGTATTTGTCTCTTGCCTTAATTCTTCTCTTGTGAGCAAAGCAAGAACTAAGGAGGGGAAGCCTTCTGACTCAAGTCTCCCCAGTAGCAGAAGCAGCACATCTGATTTTTTTCCAGGTCTTATGAGTCCATCTGTGTATACAAAAAAGGATGAAAATAGCAGAATTGTTCAATGCAATGACCCTAATGCATCCCCAGAACCCTTGCAACATCTTAGAACTTTGCTAAGCCCACATTATGCTATCATATGTTCAGCAAGGCAGTCAAAGATTTTGGGGTTGGTCAGACTTATTTCAAATATGCTAGAAAACCAGAAGTGGGGTACAAAAATGGCACTCCCAAATTAGCCGGATTTATGCAAATTTAAAATATCCATACCCTTGGGCCCTGACCTGCAAGGATCAGTTGGTTGGAGTGTCATCCAGTAAACCAAAATGTCATGGGTTCAATTTCTGGTCAGGGCACATGCCTAGGTTGAGGATTCAGTCCCTGGTTGGGTGCATGTGAGGCAACCTATTGATATTTTTCTCTCACACAGATGTTTCTCTCCCTCTTTCCTTCTCTCCTTTCCTTTCCCTCTCTCTAAAATCAATAAGCATATCCTTGGGTGAGGATAAAAAGTAAAAATAAAATAAAATAAAACAAAATTAAATTAAAATATTCATACTCTTTGGGCTAGTATTTTCAC
The DNA here is from genome assembly GCA_028533065.1 of Trachops cirrhosus. Classification (NCBI taxonomy): domain Eukaryota; kingdom Metazoa; phylum Chordata; class Mammalia; order Chiroptera; family Phyllostomidae; genus Trachops; species Trachops cirrhosus. The sequence goes on from CM052549.1 coordinate 56,793,956, forward strand.
TTATAAATACCTATCCTAGATAAATATTTGTACATGAACATTATACAAATATGGTATTGTGCACTTCAACTTGTTAAGAGTATAGATCTCATGTCAAATATTCTTGCAACAACAGCCCCTCACTCCCCAAAAGATACAAAGAAACTCTGCAGAGTGTTGCATAATCTATTACCTTGATTTTGGTGACGGCATCATGGGTATTTGCATGTGGTCAAACTCATCAAACTGTATACCTTAGTTCTTTGTATAACAATTATACCTCAATAGGACTTCCGGCCAAGATGGAGGCATAGGTAGACGCACTGTGCCTCCTCGCACAACCAAGATAGGGACAACAACAATATAGAAACAAAATAACAACCAGAACTGACAGAAAATTGAAGTGTATGGAAGTTGGACACCCAAGGATTTAAAAATAGACACGTTCATCCAGACTGGTAGGAGGGGCGGAGTCGGGCCAGGCCAAGGACACGGAGCCAAGAGCTGAGCAACCGGGGCGGCGTGCAAGTCCACAGCAGGCAGACCCTGGGCACACAAGCAGCGGTGGCTGGTGGGCCCCAGCTGGGGGGCGAGGGTGGCGACCAGCAGACCCAGCGAGGCAACCATTGTGAAGCAAGGCACTGTGCGCAACTCAGGGTCCCAGCACCGGGAAATAGAGCTTGGGTCACTGACTGAAAAGGAAGGTCCCGAGGGGTGCACAGGCCCACCCACACCGGAATTGGTGCCAGAGGGGCCCAGTTGGCTTGTGGAGCGCGGCAGAATGGTCTGAGGTCCTACAGAGAGCAGAACAAGCACCATTGTTCCGTCTTGGATCCCGCCCCCACATACAGCGTCACAACCCATCCACTGGGGTGCCCTGCCCTGGTGAGCACCTAAGGCCCCACCCCTCACTACAGGTGCTCGACAAGACAAAAAAAAAAAAAAACAGCAAAAAGATGGCTCAAACAGAAGAAGAATTGAAAGCCCCAGAACC
>CM052549.1:56804511-56830752 GCA_028533065.1 Trachops cirrhosus
ATCAGCTGACAGTCTGATGGGAACTCCTTTGTAGGTGACTATCTCCTTTTCTCTTGCTGCTTCTAGGATTCTCTCCTTCATTTTAATCTTGGCTAATCTAATTATGATGTGCTTTGGTGTATTGCTCCTTGGGTCCAACTTGTTTGGGACTCTCTGAGCTCCCTGAACTTCCTGGAAATCTATTTTCTTAGCCAGATTGGGGAAGTTCTCCTTTATTATTTGTTGAAATAACTTTTCCATTTGTTGCTCTTCCTCTTCCCCTTCTGGTACCCCTATAATTCACATGTTGGAACGTTTAAAGATGTCCTGGAGGTTTCTAAGCCTCTCCTCATTTTTTTGAATTCTTGTTTCTTCATTCTTTTCTGTTTGGTTGTTTCTTTCTTCCTTCTGGTCCACTCCATTCATTTGAGTCCCAGTTTCCTTCTCATCACTATTGGTTCCCTGTACATTCTCCTTCATTTCACTTAGCATAGCCTTCATTTTTCATCTAATTTGCGACCAAATTCAACCAATTCTGTGAGCATCCTGATCACCAGTGCTTTGAACTGTGCATCTGATAGGTTGGCTATCTCTTGGTTGCTTAGTTGTATTTGGTGTGGTGCTTTGATCTGTTCTTTCGTTTTAGCCATTTTTTTTTTTTGGTTTGGTTGCCCCTGTTATTTATGAGGGGTGGAGCCTTACATGTTCACCAGGACAGGGCAACCCATGTCACTGGGTTGTGACACTGTACGTGGGGCATGGGTCTGAGAGGAAACAATGGCCCTTGCTCCACTCTCCCACGGTCTTCAGTCCATTCTGCCAGATCCCCCAAGCAAACTGGCCCTTTCTGGTGCTGATTCCTGGGTGAGTGGGCTTGGGTACATTCCTGGGTACATTCTAGGGCCCTGTGGGTCTCTCCAACGAACTCCCCTGTGAGGCTGGGAGTCTCTCCCTGGGCCTCAACCCCCACAGGTGTTTTCATTTGGTGTTTTGAGGCTTTATTTCCCTGCACTGGGACCCTGGGTTGCGCACAGTGCCTTGCTTCACAATCACAGTCTTGCTGGGTCTGCCAGTTGCTACTCTGTGCCCAGGGTCCACCTGCTGCAGTCTTGTGTGCTCAGGATGCTTTACGTGCCGGGTCCCAGCACTCTTTGTGCAGTCACCCCTCTCAGCCCAGCGGCCAGACTCCACCCCTCCTACTGGTCTGGATACACATGTCTATTTTAACTCCTTGGTTTTCTGACTTCCATACAGTTCAGTTTTCTGTCAGTTCTGGTTGTTATTCTGTTTCTAAATTGTTGTTGTCCCTATCTTGGTTGTGTGAGCAGGCACAGTGTGTCTACCTATGCCTCCATCTTGGCCAGAAGTCTGTATTCTTTTAAATTTACCTCTTATGACTTCTTTGTGTCTGCCATATAGATTTCAGGTTATAATGTTTTCCTTTTCATTTGTTTCAAGGTGTCTTTTGATTTCCTCTTTGGTTTTGTTGTTAACCCATTCATTGTTTAGTAGCATGTTCAGTTGCTTCTACTTGTGTATTTTATCAGTGTTCTTCTTGTAATTGATTTCTAGTTTCATATCATTGTGATCAGAGAAGATGATTGGCATAATTTGTCTTTTTAAATTTCTTGAGACTTGTTTTGTGGCCCAATTTGTGGTCTATCCTGAAATTTTTTCCATGTGAACTTGTAAAGAATATATATTCTGCTGTTTTGGAGTAAAATGTTTTTTTTAAAATATCAATTAAAACCATCTTATCTAATGTGTCTTTTAAAGTGGTTGTTCCCTTGTTTATTTTCTATCTAGATGCACTATCCTTTGATGTAAATCAGGTGTTAGATAAAGTTCCCTACTATTACTGTATTACTATAAATAATCTCTCCCTTTCTGTCCATCAATATTTGCTATGTGAATTTAGTTGCTCCTATGTTGGGGGTGGTAAATGTTTAGAGGGGTCATATTCTTATATTGAATTATCCCTATATTATTATGAAATGTCCTTCTTTGTCTCTTGTTATAAGGTTTGTTTTAAAGTCTGTATTTTCTAATGTAAGTATTGCTACCCCAGTTTTTTTTATTGCCACTCATGTGAAATGTATTTTTCTATCCCTTTACTTTTAGTCTGTGTGTGTCTTTCAGTCTGAAGTGGGTCTTATGTAGGTAGCATATGTATGAGTCTTGTTTTTTTATCTATTTAACAATGCTATGTTTTTATTGGAGTATTTAATCCATTCACATTTAAAGTAATTATTGATAGGTATGTGCAGGTACTGCCATTTTATTGTTCATGTTTTTTATTTTTAGAAAAGTCCCTTTAACATTTCTTATAGCACTGGTTTGGTGGTGATAAACTCCTTTAGCTTTTTCTTGTCTGTAAAGCTCTTTATTTGTCCCTCAATTCTAAATGATAGCTTTGCTGGGTAATGTAATCTTGGTTTTAGGTCCTTGCTTTTGATCACATTTAATATTTTGTACCTGCAAAGTTTCTGTTAAGAAATCAGCTGACAGTCCTATGAGATCTTCCTTGTAAGTAACTAACTGCTTTTAAGATTCTGTCTTTGTCTTTAACTGTTGGCATTTTAATTATGGTGTATCTCAGTATGGGCTTCTCTGGGCTCATCTTTTTGGCACATTCTATATTTCCTGGCCTTGTATTTCTATTTTCTTCACCATATTATGGAAATTTTCTGTCATTATTTCTTCAAATACTTTTTTAGTTCCTTGCTCTTTCTCTTCTCCTTCTGATAACTCTGTGATACAAATGTTGGTACACTTAGTATTGTCCCAGAGGCCCCTTAAGCGGTCCTCATTTTGAGGGTATTCTTTTTTCTTTTTGCTGTTCTTATTGGGTGTTTTGTGCTACCTGGTCTTCCAAATCATTGATTAGATCCTCTGCTTTATCTAATCTTGTTGATACCCTCTAAGGTATTCTTTATTTCAGTTCTTGTATTATTTATTTCTGATGTTTTCATGGCTTCTATCTCTTGATGTCAATTCACGCTGAATTTGTCTATTTTTTCCCCAAAGTTCATTGAGCATCCTTATAACTGGCATTTTGAACTCAGTATCTGTTAGATTGCTTACTTCCATTTAGTTTAGTTCTTTTTCAGGAATTTCTTCCTGTTCTTTGATTTGAAGCATGTTTCTTTGCCTTCTTGTTTTTGTTGTTTCCATGTATTTATCTCTATGTATGACATAAATCTTCTATGTCTCCCAGCCTTGTAGAGTTACCTTATGCAGCAGGTATTCTTTTGGGGCCCAGTGGTACAGTCTCCCCTATCACCTGAGCTGGGTGCTCAACACATATCCCTTGTGTGGGCTGTGTTTACCATCCTATTATAGTTGAGACTTGATTGCTATTGGTATGTCATGAACCTCAAGCTGACTGTGAATACTGGCCATGACCACAACAAATGAGTTTCTGTGCAGGGTCTGACCCCACAGAGTGGAATTTGCTTTATGGGACTCTGATGCCTGCCAAGTTCACCCTTTGGCTATGTCATTTGTGGAGCTAATTGTGTTGTGCTCTGGAGTGTTCTAAAGCAAGCCACCAGCTCTGTTGCAAAGGGCTTCAGTAAAGGCCAAGGTAAGCCATTTCCTGTGCCTGGCCCAGGGCCACCTGGTAGGAGCTACAAAGTGATCTGGTAATCACTTGGTAATCAAAGTTGGTAATTGCCAGTGCTAGTCTTAAATGCCCCTGGAAAAGGCTATGCTTTGAACCAAGGTTGCCTGCCACTAGTGTTAGCCTTGGGGCTGATTAGCAAGGGGTACAGAGCACACCAGGATCTTTGAGAGATTTCAAGGAATTCCTCAGTCTAGCTGAGGCTGGCCACTTTTGAGGAACAGCTGCTGAAAGAGGTTTGGGCTGGTGCTTGAGTCAATAAGGGCAGGGTTCAGTGGAATCACCAGGATGAAGTAAGCATGTTAGACAGGTAGATGGAGATTCAGATTTGGGACCTGCCTGTGCCTGCACAATGCTAGGTAGGGCAAGATCTCAACAAAGGAACAATGGTACCTACCAACAATTCTGTCTTGGAAAGACCTGGCCCTGCAGGCCTTGTCCTAGAGCCAGACATCCAGTTCCTTTCCATGTGTCCCTGGTACTTTTCAAGCTGCTGTCCCTTCACTGGAGCTTAAGACAAGTGCTTGTGAGTGAGTGAGCTCAAACCTTTCAAGAAGATGCCTGGGTCTACAGCAACCCTCTATTTTACCAGGTTGGAATCCCTACTGATTTTTGCAGCAAATATTGTGCTGACTCTTCTTTCTGACACCCGTGCTCAGGGCTGGGACCCTTTTATCCTCAAGGGGAATCTCCTTAGCTGAGATATTTCTAGATTCTTAACTACCCATGTGGGTGTGGGACCAGCACATTTCGATCTCTGCCTCTCCTACTAGTTTCCATGTGGCGTTTTCTTTGTATTCTTAGTTACAAGAGTTCTGTTCAGCTAGTCTCCAGATGGTTCTCAAGGGTTGTTGTTCTATAGGTCAGTTGTAATTTTGATGTGGTTGTGGAAAGAGACAAGCACAGCATTTTTGTATTCTGCCATATTGACCAGAAATCTAGTAAAGTATTTATAATTATCTGGTATACAAACTTTCTCCTCCCTGTTTTATTTGAAAGTCGCTAAGCTAGAACATGCTGATATATGACTCTAGCTATACTAACACCAGTGAGAGCTTGTACAGGCAGGCTTGAGAAAAAGCAGCTTCTCTTTGTAAGTCTACTGTCTTAGTTAAGATTGTCACAAGCCTCCAAGCAAGCCAGGGAAAAACATGACAAAAAGAAGAAAAATAGATGTCTACCTACAGAGGGATTCTGTAGGACTTGGGAGTTTATATGCTCTAATAATTTGATTCTTCTCATTTAGCCCCATTTTGATACATAGTTTCCATCATACCTGAGAAATGCCCTAACTTTTACATGAGAACAGACCACAGGTTAAGCTGGGTTTGTAATTTGGTAACTCTCAGTGTAAAGTCTGAATTCTATTTTTAACTATAACTATTCCACTACTAAAATTTTTAAAAGATCATTTTGTATGATCAAGAAAATATTCTACTCTTGAATGCATCAGTACAATAATTTTGGATGTTGAACATGCTGTTTCATTTCTGTAAGTTCTCCAATGCACTTAGAAACAACCATCCTAACCCATGATCCTTGTATTTCTCATGTACACCCCACTGTTCTAGATTAGTGGATTCTTAGTTTCTAAAGCCTGCCATTTCAGGTAATCATAGTAAAGAATTAATTAACTGTTTTATCTCTCTTTGCCATAAAATGGTAGAGACTCATTATTTTATAGCAATTTCATTCTGAGGTCCTTTAAACATAAACAGGACATATGATCTCAGATTTCCATTTTCTTTAGGATATGGATGCCCGTAACCTTTTTCTGATACTATTTATTATTTTGGTCAGAGTACTGTTATGCATAGCAGAAATAGTGCTAGGAAAATTAGAAAACAACATGCAAAAGAATGAAACTACACTGTTATCTGTCACCATACACAAAAATTAATTCAAAATGGGTCAAAGGCCTAAATATAAAATCTGAAACAAAAAATTACATAGAAGAAAATATAGGTCCTAAATTTTTGCACCCTGGTGTTAGAGATTTTATGAACTTGACCACAAAGGCAAGGGAAGTGTACTTTATTAGATGATTGGATAAAGAAGATGTGGTATGTATATACAATGGAATACTACTCAGCCACAGAAAAGGTAGAATACTGTCATGTACACCAATATGATGAATCTTGTGAATATCATGCTAAGTGAAATAAGTCAGACAGAAAAAATCAAGAATCATATGATTTTCCACTCATGTGTGTTATATAAAATTGAAAATAATAAGTGATCAAGCAAGAGAAACAAAACCTCATAGACAGAATATGGTGGTTACTAGAGGTGAATGGGTGGAAGAAAGTATAAAGGGTAAAGGGGTCAAATATATGGTGACAAAAGGAGACTTGACTTTGAGTGGTAAATACACAATGCAATATATAGATGACATATTACAGATTTGTACACTTAAAACCTATATAATCTTATTAACCAGTGTCACCCCAATACAATTAGTAAAAAATTTGTTATAAATAGTGAAGGAGTATATAAAAGGATATTGTGTCTTCAAAGGCTCTGTTAGAGTCAGAGGCTTAGTGTTATAAGACACCCAATCTGGAAAGCTGTCTAATCACGCCACTCTTGCCACATCTTGATTGCAACACTACAACATACACAAACACTGTAACTTCCCATGATAATGTTTGGGACTAAATAAGAGAACTTCACCACTGTTGTAAATATACTGTCAGATGCCACCACTGCCACACTCATTAACAGAGCACTGCCTTGATTGCCTAGTCACTCATGGTGCACATCCAAGTCTCATGCAGTTGAGTGAATGGAAACCTTGTCATATACACATGTTTAAGCTACAAGAAAATTTGGGAAAATGACTTCTGACTCTGACACTTTGTATTTTGTTGAACATATCACCAACTATAGCTGAGTTGTGTTTTGGTCACCTCCTATTCATCCTGTAGCAAGGGAAGGATTTCTGCTCTATAGTTATGAGAATGGTTGAGCAGATGCTACCTGACACTGGGCAGATGAGATCGACAGCAACTTATAACTACATTTGCTCAAAGCCTAGGGGAGGAGGACACCACATGCCATTCAAAGGCACATGGAAGTTTCACTCAGAAATAGAGTAAACTAGCCAGGACCATGGGAGGAAAGTGGGGTAAGATCCAGAGGGTGTAGTGATTCTTCCATCATCAGGGTATGTGAATGGCTTGTTAAAGGAGAATTGGACTGTTATATGCAATAAAAAATGAAATTAAGCCACTAACTTACACCATACACCAGAATAAACTCAACATGTAATACCATAAAAGTCACAGCAGAAAACATAAGCAGTAAAATCTCAGATACACAGTGTAGCAACATTTGTGATGATATATCTCCTAGGACAAGGAAAATAAAGGGAAAAATAAACAAAGGGGACTACATCAAATTAAAAAGCTTATGCACAGCTAAAGAAACCAATATCAAAATGAAAAGGGAACTGACTGTATGGGAGAACATATTTGCCAATGAGACATCGGACAAAGGTTTGATCTCCAAAATATATAAAGAACTCATGACTCAATACCAGAAAGACAAACAACCCAATTAAAAAATGGGCAAATGACCTAAATAGATGCTTCTCCAAGGAGGACATACAAATGGCCCATATGAAAAAAATGCTCAACATCCCTAGCCATCAGAGATGCAAATTAAAACCACAATGAGGTATCACCTCACATCTCCCAGAATGGCCATCATTAATAAATCAACATAAAATTGCTGGTGAAGATGTGGACAAAAGGGAACCCTAGTGCACTGTCAGTGAGAATGAAGACTGGTATAGCCACTGTGAAAAACATTATGGAATCCCCTCAAAAAATTAAAAATGTAACTGCCTTCTGACCCAGCAATTCCACTGCTGGGAATATACCCTAAAAATGCTGAAACACCAAATCAGAAGAACTTATGTACCCTTATGTTCATAGTAATGCTATTTACAATAGCCAAGTGTCGGAAACAACCTAAGTACTCATAAGTACATGAGTGAATTAAAAAACTGTGGTACATTTACATGATGGAATATTACACAGCAGAAAGGCAGAAGACATTCTTACTTTTTGTGACAGCATAGTTGGAACTGGAAGCTAAGTGAAATAAGCAAGGCGATGAAAGACAAATACCATATAAGAGGAATCTAATGAACAATAAACTAAACTACTGAGCAAAACAGAACCAGGAACATGGAAACATGGAACAGACAGCTGCCAGAGGGAAGGGAGAGGGGGAAGGGATTAGTCAAAGAACATGTATGAATGACCCATGGACATGGACAATGGTGTGGGGATTGACTGTGGGAGTGGGGGTGAGCTGGGCAATAGGGAGTATGGGGGAAAATGGGCCAACTGTAATAGAATAAAAAAGAATAAAAAATAAAGTAAAAAAGTCATTTAAAATAAAGAGATAAATAATAATTCTATGGGCTAGCAAAGAACTAAAGTCTGTTACTCAGAAATGAGCAGGAACTATGCTTGGTCCTTGCAATAAGAAGGATTACTAACTTGTGTCAAGATTGGCTAAGGGACTTTATTTGTGGGAACAGAGTGAGGAGGGGAACTTGGCAGTTATGCCTTTTAAGATCCTCCCTATTTTACCAGATTTTAAGACAGCACATAATATTCAGCCTTAGTTTAAGTATTGTACCAGAAGTGGCCATATATATGACAAATGGCTACCATAATACATTTATTTTAAAAATTGAACAAATGTTGTTTTAAATAAAATTTTCACATTGAATACACAATTTGATAAGCAGCTTTTTAATTTTACATGTATCCTCAACATTTTCAAATTCCTAATAATCTTTAAAATAGTAACCGCCACTACTCTTTGTTTCTATGAGTTTGGCTTTGTTGAATGCCACACATGTGATATCACACAATATCTCTTTCTCTCTCTGAGTTATTTCACTTAGCATAATGTCCTCAAGTTTATCAGTATTGTAGGTGGCATGACTTCCTTCTTGCTCATGACTGACATATATTCCATTGTAGACCTTACCAGGGTAGCTCAGTTGGTTGGAGTGTCACCCTGTAATTGAATGGTTGTGGATTCGATTCCTGTCATGCACCTACCCGGGTTGTGGGTTCCATTCCCAGTCAGGGTGCAGATGATTCCTGGTGCAGGCATAAACAGGAGGCAACCAATCGATACTTCTCTTTTGTATTGATGTTTCACTCTCTCCCTTCCTCTTCCCTTTCCTTACTCTCTAAAAGCAATGAAAAAATATCCTTGGGTGAGGATAAAAAACTTTAAAAGGGAAAAGAATATTCCATTGTATATATACCACATTTTCTTTATTCATTGATCTATTACCAGACTTTTAGGTTGTTTCCATATCTTGGCTATTGTGAATAATGCTGCAGTGAATATCAAAATGTAAATACCTCTTTTAATCGTATTTTCCTTTCCTTTGTATACAAGGTGGGGCAAAAGCAGGTTTACTGTTGTGAGTATGCAAAGCAGAGTTTATTCTTGTATTATTAATTATTGCATTATATTCCATACAAACAACTGTAAACTTACCTACTTTGGTCCCCCCTGTGTTTTCCTATAAGTGGGATTAGAACTCACATGTTAGTTTTATTTTTAATATTTAGAGAACCCTCCATATTTTTTTTAATGTGGCTGTACCAATTTGCAGTTAGGGCCAGATCTTTCTAATGTACTTAATGTGCCCAAGAACAAAATATTTTAAGCTTCTTCATAAATCTACTTACTATTTCAAGACCTTGGAAATGTATTTTATAAAAGCAAGAAAGATGAACTAGTAAAAGTGCTTTAAACTACTAAGACTTTATTTACCAATATAATAATGTTTTGAAGGTCACTCTTTCCAAATAAATGAAGCTCTTCATTTTTTAAAATATATTTTATTGATTATGCAATTACAGTTGTCTCATTTCTCCCTGTTCATTCCCCTTCACCCTGCACATACTCTCCCACCCACATTCCCCCCTTTAGTTCACGTCCATGTATCATAAGTTCTTTAGCTTGTACATTTCCCATACTATTCTTGCACTCCCTCTGTCTATTTTCTACCTACCATCTATGCTACTTATTTGCCGTACCTTTTCCCCCTCTCTCCTCCCACACCCCTATTGCTAACCTTCCATGTGATCTCCATTTCTGTGGTTCTGTTCCTGTTCTACTTGTTTGCTTAGTTTGCTTTTGTTTTTGTTTTAGGTGTGGTTGTTAATAATTGTGAGTTTGCTGTCATTTTACTGTACATGTTTTTTATCTTCTTTTGCTCAGATAAGTCCCTTTAACATTTCATATAAGGGCTTGGTGATGATAACTCCTTTAACTTGACCTTATCTGAGAAGCACTTTATCTACCCTTCCATTCTAAATGAAAGCTTTGCAGGATAGAGCAATCTGGGATGTAGGTCCTTGCCTTTCATGACTTGGAATACTTGTTTCCAGCCCCTTCTTGCCTGCAACGTCTCTTTTGAGAAATCAGCTGACAGTCTGATGGGAACTCCTTTGTAGGTGACTGTCTCCTTTTCTCTTGCTGCTTCTAGGATTCTCTCCTTCATTTTAATCTTGGCTAATCTAATTATGGTGTGCTTTGGTGTGTTGCTCCTTGGGCCCAACTTGTTTGGGACTCTCTGAGCTCCCTGAACTTCCTGGAAATCTATTTTCTTAGCCAGATTGGGGAAGTTCTCCTTTATTATTTGTTGAAATAACTTTTCCATTTGTTGCTCTTCCTCTTCCCTTTCTGGTACCCCTAAAATTCTGATGTTGGAACGGTTAAAGATGTCCTGGAGGTTCTTAAGCCTCTCCTCACTTTTTTGAATTCTTGTTTCTTCATTCTTTTCTGTTTGGTTGTTTCCTCCTTCTGGTCCACTCCATTCATTTGAGTCCCAGTTTCCTTCTCATCACTATTGGTTGCCTGTGCATTTTCCTTCATTTCACTTAGCTTAGCCTTCATTTTTTCATTTAATTTGCAACCAAATTCAACCAATTCTGTAAGCATCCTGATTACCAGTGCTTTGAATGTGCATCTGATAGGTTGGCTATCTCTTGGTTGCTCAGTGTATTTTTTCTGGACCTTTGATCTGTTCTTCCATTTGGGCCATTTTTTTTTGTCTTGATGTGCCTGTTATGTATGAGGGGTGGAGCCTTAGGTGTTCACCAGGGTGAGGCAATGCAGTTGCTGGGATGTGATGGTGTATGTGGGGCAGGAGTCAGAGAGGGAACAATGGCACTCACTCTGCTCTCCCACAGATTTCAGTCCCTTCTGCCGCTTCCCCCAAGCAAACTGGGTCTTTCTGGTGTGAACTCCCATGTGGGTGGGCCTGTGTATATTCTAGGACCCTGTGGGTCTCTCCAATGAACTCTCCTGTGAGGCTAGGAGTCTCTCCCAGCACCTCAACCCCCACAGGTATTTTCAATCAGAGACTTAGAGGCTTTATTTCCCCGTGCTGGGACCCTGAGTTGCACAGTCTGTCTAGTTCCCCAGTTTCGTCTGGTTTATCTGTGCGCAAATGTGGGACCACCCAGTCAGCCAGCTGCCTTTTGAGTTGTGCCCTGCTTCAGAATCACTGCCTCACTGTTTCTGCCCATTGCCACCCCATGCCTCGGGTCCCAGCCACCACCGGCGTGCCCAGGGTCTGCCTGCTGCCATTTTGGGCACCTGGGGTTTGTCAGCTGCTGCCTTGAGTGCCCAGGGTCCCAAAGCCACCACTTTTTTTGCCGAGACCCCTCTCCTTTTGGCTGCTCAACTCTGTCCCTCCTACTGCTCTGGATGAATATGTCTATTTTAACTCCTTGGTTGTCGGACTTCCATACAGTTCAATTCTCTGTCAGTTCTGGTTGTTATTTTGTTTTTAAATTGTTGTTGTCCTTATTTTGGTTGTGTGAGGAGGCACAGTGTGTCTACCTATGCCTCCATCTTGGCCAGAAGTCCCTGAAGCTCTTCATTTTTAAATGAATGCCCCTTCTTCAGGTGTTAAATACACTACTTCTGAGGCTTTATAACATTTTTCACTTTTTTAATGCTTTGTGGCCACTGTTTTACAGAATCACAATTATTAAAGGGCTTGAAAAGACCAAAAAGTTTAAAGAAACAAGTTTACTTTACTAAGAGGATAGTAAGAGAGCCAATGTGAATGTTTACATGTATGAGAGGTTATTTTTTAGAGAAGAAAGGTAGCTTTTTTCACTGATGCATGAAGATTGTGATAGACATTCATTTTAAAGTGGAAGCATATGTTTGACTTAGAGAAATGTTGACTGATGAGTGTCATCCAAGGAGATTAGAGCATCTCCTTTTTTAAGGTATTTTGAAAGAATAAGCAATGATATAGTTTGACTTCAGCAGATTCTTGTCTAGTATGCCCTTTGTAAAATATAATCACAGTCATCAGCATCATTTATGGTAGAGAACTGAGTAAGCTTACTCTTTTAAATCATTCAACAAACATTTACAGGGCCTTACAATGTTTAATACCAGACACTAGGGATTCAACTACCAGTTCACAGTGTGTATAAAAACAGACATGCAGATAGACATGCAGACAGACACTTGAAATGCAGTGTGATAAGCACTGCTAGAGAGTGGAAAGGTCCAGTCCAAGAATTACAACCACTCTCTACTATGTTCTTTCAGTTTTCCAGGCATTGTGTCTGGTGCTTTGTGCATGTTACTTTTTTTAGGCTCACAAAAATTGTATGGAATATTTATCATTATTTGTCAGATTTTATTGATGAAGAAACTAAGTCTATCAGAGATTAAATAACTTGTTCCAAGATTATACAGACAGCAAACTATAGAGATGTTTTCAAACACAGATGTCTCTTGTTGTAGAGTTCAGGTTCTAAAACACTAGGCCAGCCATTTTAAACCTGAGAGAATGCCCTGTAAGGCTGCTCACTCAGTGGGAATTAAAAGGGTGGAGTAAAGTCTTCTGGAGAAGATGCTATTAAACTGAGTACTGAATGCGTAGGACTTGGCCACACCCAAAGGGTGGATGTAGAAGAGTACAATGGGGACGGGTGGGAGAAGGAAGTGGAAAAGTGCTTGTCAGAGAAAGTGGCTATGGAAAGACAGAATTTCAGTCCCTCGTTTAATTAAAGACTTTGTCATTCTGAAGTTCTCACTGAGTTCTTTTGCAATGAAAATAAGATCTTTCTTTCTTTCTTTCTTTCTTTTGTTCTCTTTCTTTCTTCCTTTCTCCTTCCTTTTTCCTTCCTTCCTTCCTTCCTTCCTTCCTTCCTTTATCCTCACCTAAGGACATGTTTTCACTGCTTTTGGAGAGAGAGAAGTACCAACTAGTTGCCTCCTCTCTGTGCCTGGACTAGGGATTGTAAGTGCTCAAAACCACAACCCAGGTACATGCCCGGACTGGGAATCAAACCCTCAATCTTTCAGTTATGGGAAGACAGTCCAACCAACTGAGCCACACTGGTCAGGGCAAAAGTAGGGTTTTCAAGATGTGCTCAATTTGTAATGGGAAGTATCAAGGAATTGCCATCTTTTTTCCTAGTCCAAGTAAATATAGTACTCCATTAGAGATCTGCATTTTCTTTGCTCTACCTGTCTTTGGTCAAGCCATTTTCCATACTCACTATTTGTCCCACCTTCCTCTCCAGCCTCTAGCTTTCTTCTAACTACCTATCTAGTTCTTCCTCCTTCTTTCTCAAAAGGCAGCTCTCTCCTTCCTGTAGGGCACTCTTGTTTCTCTCCCCTGGGCAACTTTTTAGGCCTAAACCCATGGCATTTCATGTGCCCTGTTGTGACTGATCTTTAATTAAATCCTCGAATCAATTAACCTTAGTCTGGAATCTGACTCTACTGCATGGCCGCACACTGTCTAAGGCTATATTTCTCTCTCAAACATTTGCAATTACTTTTTTTTGAAAGAAAGAATGAGGAGTAAAGTTCATAATTCTTTTCTCCTTTCAGTCTTTTTTGATGCTGCCGTTCTTCTCTGTTCAATTAATCTCATTTAAGTGGAGCCTTATGCACCTTCTTGTTCTCTTTTATACATTTGCTTATTTGGTGTCATACATTAGTATAAACAAATAAATATCACAGGATTTGGCTTATACACTTTATCCAGAATTAATTTTTCTGACTGATACTTATATATACCTCTTATATCTCTAATAATTTTGTTTTTTTAATCAACTATTGGACCTTTATCCAGGTATAAAAAAAACTCTTCTCTTTCCTACCTGAATTCAGAACCAGCTGAGATACGGCAAAGTCAGACCAGTTGCCCCATGAGAGGTAGAATTAAGAATGTGGCTTTAGGTCTGTAGCCATAATTAGCCTCCAACACATAGGCCTTGAATAGAGAAGTGGACCTAGTGAATCCAAGGAAGTCCTAGTGGACCAAGGAAGAGCTGAAGAATTATTGGTGTTCCTCAGACCATCTCCACAAGGCCAGAGCTTCCCCCTGAGTTTCTTATCCCTTTGGGTAGGGTGAGCAGAGTTGACACTGACATGTTCAAAGAAGTTTCTCACTTCCTTGAGAAGAGAACAAGAGAAGATGAGATGTTGGGTTGTGAAAAGAAAACTGATTTGTGTTTTTATAACATTAACTATTATTTTCTTCATATTAGGTTTTGTGTTTCATTTTATATAGAGAATTGTCTTTTAAATAACCACTGATATAATACTCTCGAATGTAATTATTTAAAAATTTTTGTGCCTCAAATTTCTCAAATTGAGGTCCTTCTACTGTCCTGTTAAAGATATATCTTTGTTCTATTGTACTTGCTTTCCAGTAAAAAATAACTGGCATTTTTACAAGTTGGCCTTTAATAATGCTTGTATTTTTATATTTACAGAGTATATTTTCCTAAGTTGATTTTACTAGTGACTCTACTTCCAAGTTAATTTCCTTTTAGGAAGACATCAGAACAGCACACATGAATGACCATCATAAATAAAACAATAGACAACAAGTGTTGAAGAGGTTGTGGAGAAAAAGGGACCCTAGTGCACTGTTGGTGGGATTGCAGACTGGTATGACCACTGTGGAAAACAGTATGGAACTTCCTCAGAAAACTAAAAATGGACTTGCCCTTTGATCCAGCAATCCCATTGCTGGGGCTATATCCTAAGTACCCTGAAACACCAATCCAAAAGAACCTATGCACACCAATGTTCATAGCAGCACAATTTACAATAGCTAAGTGCTGGAAGCAACCTAGATGCCCATCAGTAAATGAATGGATCAAAAAACTATGGTACATTTACACAATGGAATTCTATGCAGCCAAAAGAAAGAAGGAGCTCCTACCCTTTGCAACAGCATGGATGGAGCTGGAAAGCATTATGGTAAGCGAAATAAGCCAGGCATTGAAAGACAAATACCATATGATCTTACCTTTAACAGGAACCTAAACAACCAAACAAAGAAACAAGTAAAATATAAGAAAAGACACTGAAATAGAGGACAGATTGTCAGTGCCCAGAGGGGAGGGAATTTCAGGGGAGAAGGGAAGGGTTTACAGGAACAAATAAGGAGGACACATGGACAAAACTAGGGGGGTTGGAAATGGGAGGGAGAAGAGGAGGGATGGGTGGGTGGACTGGAATGGGAATAAAGGGTAGAAACTGTACAGAAAAAACTAAAATAAAAAAAAGAAAAGAAAAGAAAAGAACAGCACACGTAACTGTCACCAAACTACATCTGAAATAAGATGACTTGGGAACACTGGTCAAAAAAGATGTGTAATCAGTACAACTCTGGTAATGAAACAAGTTTCCCCAAGCAAGCAAAGGAACATAGTAGGTTGTTCAAAGACATCAAGACATGGGGCATACATTTCAAGAATGTCAAACATAGTGTAAGGAGGAGTCCGCTGTGATGTTTTGCTGCATTATAGTTTGTACCTCTATCTGGCCTTCTAATGATCTCCTGTATACCCCTAATGAAAGAGAGGAAAGGAGACACTCTCTTGTAACTAGTCTAATAAATGTCCTTAAATCAAATATTGGTAGATGTCCTTAAAATTAGATATTTGGACTTCCTCCAATTGGTATCTTTTAAACCCCCATTGATTAACAGGCAAATAAGATGAGTGACTCCATTATAAGTGAATTCTTTGTTTGCACCAGATTATTTTAGCTTCATTGTCATCAGATCTGTCATTTCATTCAAAATTCTTAGGTTCACTGATTATCACTCTTCTCACTCATCTTTGAAATGGTTGCAGTACCCCATTTGTGAGGTCCAATTACCTCATCTAAATTTGTATTATGTTGATTC
The DNA here is from genome assembly GCA_028533065.1 of Trachops cirrhosus. Taxonomy (NCBI): domain Eukaryota; kingdom Metazoa; phylum Chordata; class Mammalia; order Chiroptera; family Phyllostomidae; genus Trachops; species Trachops cirrhosus. Next base: position 56,820,348 of record CM052549.1, read on the forward strand.
ATTCATTCCCCAGCAAGGGTATTTGATGTGTTTTTCCCCCCAGTGATATCCATGATACGAAATTGTCTTTTACTGGCTCTTATCACACTAAGATTTAGAATGCTCCTTTTGGAAAGACTGAAGGTCTTAATAGATGATAGAAAATTCAGTAAAATGCAGAGAGTTTAAGAATTGTTTTTATAAAACTAGAAATAATCCATTTTGCCTATGTTAAAATAGTTTTCTGCAGAGGATGAAGAATCCTGCTGGAAATCAGGATTGTGTGACTTTCAAGACTGCCCAGAGTAAACCGCCAAGCAGAGCACTCTCTGGTGTACAGATTTGTATTGTTCTGCTAACTTTCCTATTCCAAAAACACTCAGTTGCTCCATTTCACCAGCCTCTAAGGTCACAAGACAGACGGTTCTTTCTTGATTACTCAAACAAATACATGTCTGATTCAGAGGGGAGAAAAGGGAACTGCCAACAGTCAATGCTAAGGAAGGGCAAGGCTGCTTTCACTTTTTAAGCCAAACTGATGAATCACCACATCCATGACTAATTGGGGTGTTAAAATGTGCCCAGTAATAGGCCTGTTTTTCAGAAAGGAAAATACCAAAGGAGACACACAGAAATATGGAAGAAAACTAGATACTTTTATATGAATAAAGATGGCCCAATAATCACAACTGGCTTAATACATATCTGTATATAGTCTTTCAATAAAGTCCTAGAAAATGTGGAATTGGCATTGCTTTCAACCTGGCTTTCCTCACAAGAGTTAAATTCATGGCTCAAAAAATTTTCCAAATATTTTCTAAATCTTATAAGGTTAAGTTCAGATAGTGACTTAAATAAATTATAAAGCAGAAGATTTTTGTTTTGTGGAAATGATAAAAACAACCTGAGTTTACATATATGTATATACACATGTTGATATGTAATAAATATACATAAAATATAAATATATGTGCATTTACATGTGTGCATTATATGTGCATATTATATGTACATGTATGTGCAAATCCCATGTTTTCTTTGTATAGGTACTGAAAGAATTACATAAACAGAAAACTCTTAATATAGTAGAATAGCTCAATATTAGTTACACATGGGTTATTATGGAAACAAGGGAGGAAATCTTGAGGGAAGGGAGCATATCAGGGAAAGTTTTGGGAAAGTGATAAGTGAGCTGATCTTGTAAAAACAGTGTTGTAAAAGTAGAGGTAAGGGTGGGCAATGAACAGAGAACATTCCAGTAGAGGAGACAACATAAATCAGAAAAGGCAACTAAGAAAGAAACAGCATGAGATGTATAAGGAGCAAAAAGAGTTTGACTCAGGTAGACTAGGGGAGGCAAACAAGGTCTGTGGACCACGTCCAGGCTGCTACCTGTTTTCATATGTCCCATGAGCAAAGAATGCTTTTTGCATTATTAAATTTTAAAAAATAACACAAAAATATTATTTAATATGTTTTGTTTGAAAATGATATAAAATTCTAATTTAGTTGGCCATAAATAATTTTTGTATTGGAACACATGTAGGTAGTGACAATGGCTGCTTTTATTCTACAATGCAAAGTTGAGTGGTTGTGACAGACTGAATGTGTTCTCTTTGCTTTGCAGTACTATTCGGTGTACTACAAATAACGGTGAAGCAGTTACAACTGGATAGTGTTTTGAGTGCCACACATGTCACCATATTGCAATCTGTTACTTTATAATTATTATTGTTAGTGCATATCTGTCATGTTAAAACAAGAAGAGAAAAGTGGGCTTCAAACACAAAACCATATGTTTAAGGCACAGTGGAGCAGATTATTTTGTTATTGAGTCTAATGACATAGCATTTTGTTTATAATGCAATGACATTAATTTGCTAATAGAATACAATATATGCCAATATTATCAGACTATGAAGTTGTCACAATATTCTCAATTCATAGGAAAGCAACAGTTAGAAAAACTAAAAAACTTAAAATTGAATATCTTATCAAAGCAGAATTTCCACACAAAAATTAAAAATATAGAGGTCACATGGACAAAACTAGGGGGGTTGGAAATGCGAGGGATGGGTGGGTGGGCTGGAATGGGAATAAAGGATAGAAACTGTACTGAATAATCTAAAATAAAAAAATTCATTAAAAAAATTAAAAAATCAAGAATGAAGCTGGAAACAAATTAAGCTTTGAACAGTGTATTTGGTAGTCAAGCAAGGAAAGACATCTACCAATGCTGAGTTCATCAAATCACATTTGACTGCAGTAACTGAAAACATGTGTTGAGAGACAATAAGCTTGTCTAAAATTGATAGCCTTTCCACAAGAACAGTTGCTTGAAGACTTAAAGACATTAGGAGCAATATCAATTGAAAACCTATGCAAAATAATTTCAAATGGTTTTCCTTGCCTTTTGATGACTCAAGAGTTAATAGTGAATTTGAAGTGACTAAAGAAGTAGCTTGTATGGACAGTCTGCCCTGGAGCAACTACAGAGGAGAACACGTTTAAAAAATTTATGAAAACACTAATTGAATTCAATATGAAGTACAATATGCTAAGATGTGTTACAATGATAGTAGTAAAAATATGTATGAAGCAGAAAGGGGCTTATTTGACAATTATTAAACTTGTAAAACTGTAATATGTTTATTCATCATTATATTAATTGGTAAGTACTTTGCCGAAAATAGGTAAGTCTATCATGTGCCATTGATCTAGTAGTATCAATGGTAAACTGCGTTCACTTTCATGGACTTAATTATTATTTCCATACATTTTTGTCACAAAAAGAAGCTAAACAACCTGACTTGCATACAGAAGTTCAATGTCTTAGAAATGGTAAAATTTTATTTACAATTTTGGAGCTCAGAGCCAAGACTGATTTTTTTCTGAATAAAAAAGAACCAGTATTATAAATGCTGACTGGCTTTGGAAATTAACTTTTGCAGAAGTTGAATATATTTCCTAATTAATTTAATCTTAAATTACAAGGTAAATCAGTGCTTATATGTGAAATTTATATTTCAGTAATTTCAATAACAGCTAATATTATTTGAATCACAAGAAATGCTAAGCTACTTTATATACTTCTTTGCTCTCAAAAGTTAAGAAAATAAACTAGATACTCAACCCAATACAAATTTACTATGGAGATATGTTCTGATGTCAACTAAGGTTACTGAAGTATTTTTCAGACCCAAATGCAAATGAAAAGGAAATATCCATATTTGAAAATCTATTTAACTATGCAATAAAGTACCTTCCAGCTACCTTTCAATAGGAAGTGATTAATCTGCAATGTAATGTTATATTTTAAAAAAGAACACAGAGAAGAATCTAATAGCATCCCATAATGCTTTCCAAACAATAACTATGCTTAATTAAAATTTTGTGTTCATTAAATAGATAAGAGCATTTGACAACACCTGTGTAAAAAGACATTTTTCAAGTGAGACACATGAAGTGTCAATACATATCAACATAAATAGATGTACATTTGTGATCAATTTTGATGATGGAGAATACAAACTCTGAACATTAATTTGAAAAATTTTATTTAGAGAAAAAAGAATGCCATTATTCTTTCTTGTTAACCTTAAAAATTTTTTTCATCCTTTTAAATATTTTATTGGTTATGCCATTACAGTTCTCCCAATTTTTCCCCTTCTGCCCACCCAGCTCCTCCACTCCCTGAGGCAAAGACCACGCTGTTGTCCATGTCAATGGGTCATGCATATAAGTTCTTTGACTAAACCCTTCACTGTCTTTCAACCAGTCCCCACCTCCACCCTCTCCTCAGACAGCTGTAAGTCTGTTCCATATATCTATACCTCTGATTCTGTTTTCCTTATTAGTTTATTTTGTTCATTAGATTCCACATATAAGAAAAATCATATGGAATTTCCCTTTCACTGACTGGCTTATTTCGCTTAACATAATATTCTCCAGGTCCATTCATGCTGTCACACACACACACACAAGAATTTGTTCTTTTTTTACTGCTGTGTAGTATTTAATTTTGTAAATGTACCACAGCTTTTTTATCTACTCATCTATTGATGGACACCTAGTTTGTTTCCAGATCTTGGCTATTGTAAATAACACTGCTATGAATATTGAGTTGTATATATTCTTTTGAATTGGTGTTTTGGGATTCTTAGAATATATTCCCAGAAGTAAAATCACTGGGTCAAAAGATGTTTCCTTTTTTTATTTTTTTTGGAAATTCAGTACTGTGTTACACAGTGTCTGCACAACTGGCATTGCCACCAGCAATGCATTGGGGTTCCATTTTCTCCACATGTTCACCAACACTTGTTTTTTGTTCATTTATTTATAGCCATTCTGACTGGTATGAAGTGATATCCCATTATGTTTTTAATTTACAACTCTCTAATGACAATGGCTATTGATGTTGACCATTTTTTCATGTCTATAAGCTATCTGTATGACCTCCTTGGAGAATGTTCATTTAAGTCCTTTGCCCATTTTTTAAATTGAATTTTTCATCTTCCTGGTGTTGAGTCATATTAATTTTCTACAAACATTGAAAATTAAACCCTTATCAGATATGTCATTGGAAAATATGTTCTCCCATATGGTGGGTTCACTTTTCATATTGATGTTGGTCTCTTAGCTGTGCAGCTTTTTAAAAAGTATATTTTATTGATCATGCTATTACAGTTGTCCCATTTTCCCCTGCCTTTATTCCCCTCTGCCCTGCACCCACCCTCCCACCAGCATTCCCTGCTTTTAGTTCATGTCAATGGGTTGTACATGTAAGTCCTTTGGTTTCTCCATTTCCTATACTATCCTTAACCTCCCCCTATCAATTCTGTATCTACCATTTATGTTTCTTATTCCCTGTACCATTTCCCCCATTCTCACCCTTTCCACTCCCTTCTGACAACCCTCCATGTGATCTCTATTTCTGTAACTTGGTTCCTGTTCTAGTTGTTTGCTAAGTTTGTTTTTAGGTTCAGTTGATAGTTGTGAGTTTGTTGCCACTTTACTGTTCATATTTTTGATCTTCTTTTTCTTAGATAAGTACCTTTAACATTTCATATAACAAGGTCTTGGTGAGGATGAATACCTTAACTTGACCTTATCTGGGAAGCACTTTCTCTGCCTTTCCATTCTAAATGATAGCTTTGCTAGATAGAGTAATCTTGGATGTAGGTCCTTGCCTTTCATGACTTCAAATACTTCTTTCCAGTCTTTTCTTGCCTATAAGGTTTCTTTTGAGCAATCAGCTGATAGTCTTATGGTAACTACTTTGCAGGTAACTGTCTCCTTTTCTCTTGCTACTTTTAAGATTCTCTCCTTATCTTTAATATTGGCTAATGTAATTATGATGTGTCTTGGTGTGAGCCTTGGGTCCAACTTCTTTGGAATTCTCTGAGGTTCCTGGACATCCTGGAAGTCTATTTCCTGTGCCAGATTGGAGAAGTTCTCCTTCACTATTTGTTCAAATAATTTTTCAATTGTTTGCTCTTCCTTTTCCCTTCTGGCATCCATTTGAATTGGGTGTTGGAACATTTGAAGTTGTCCCATAGGTTCCTAAGTTTTTCTTTGTTTGTTTGAATTCTTGTTTCTTCATTCTGTTCTAGTTGAATGTTTATTTCTTCCTTTTGCTCCAAATCATTGATTTGAGTCCTGGTTTCCTGCCCTTCACTGTTGGTTCCCTGTACATTTTCCTTTATTTCACTTTACATAGCCTTCACTTCTTCCTCTATTTTGCAACCATACTCAACCATTTTTGTGAGCATTCTGTTTACCAGTGTTTTGAATTGTGTGTCTGATAGGTTGGCTATCTCTTCCATGCTTAGTTCTATTTTTGGAGCTTTGATCTGTTCTTTCATAATTGGACCATATTTCTTTGTCTCCATGTACTTGTCACATTGTAAGGGGCAGTGCCTTAGGTATTCACTGGGACTAGTGCTGTATGTGATGGAGGAGTCAGAGAGGGAACAATGCCACTTGTGTGGCTCTCAGCTGACTTTCAGTCACTTCCCCCACTACCCACAAGGAAATTGGACCATGCTGGTGCTGATTACTGAGTAAGTGTGTTTGTGTACATTCTAGAACCCTGTGGATCTCTCCAACAAACTCCTCTGTGACGCTGGGAGTTTCTCTTGCCACTGCAACTCCCACAGGTTTTTACACCCAGAGGTTTTGAGGCTTTCTTTCCCCCCACTGGAACCCTGGGTTGCACAGTCTGTTTTGCTCCTAAGTTGTTCCTCCCAGTTTTTCTGCATGCAAATATGGGACCACCCAGTCCACCAGCTGCTGCCTCACCTTCCCAGTCCTCTAGCTGTTGCCTTACCACATGTCCTCTCTACCCCAGCTGCCTGTTTCTGCAGTCTGAATGAATGGTTCTTCTTTAACTCCTTGGTTTTTGGTTTTCCATATAGTTTGATTTTCTGTCAATTCTGGTTGTTTTTCATTTTTAAATTTGTTATTCTTCTTTTGGTTGTGTGAGGAAGCAAAGTGTATCCACCTATTCCTTCATCTTGGCCAGAAGTCTGAAGCTTTTTAATCTGATGCACTCCTATTTGTTTATTTTTTCCTTTTATATCCTTTGTATTAGGAGATATATCAGAAAAAATAGGCTATGCAATATATCTGTAAGTTTACTGTCTATGTTTTCCTCTAGGATTTTTATGGTTTAGGATTTATCGTGACTTGTATTTAAGTCTTTTATTCATTTTGAGTTTAGTCTTCTGTATGGTGTAAGTTGGTGATCTAGTCTCATTTTTTTTGCACGTACCAGTCCAGCTTTCCCAACAGCATTTATTGACGAAAGTATTGTATTGATTTTTATTTATATATTTTTAAAGAGAAGGGAAGTGAAGGAGGAAGAGAGAGAAACATCAATGTGAGATAGAAACATCAAGCAGCTTCTTTAGCCTCTGGTGGGGACCAAACCTGCAACCCAAGCATGTGCCATGACCAGGAATCAAACCAGTGACTCTTCACTTTGTGGAATAATGCCCAACCAACTAAGACACACCAGCCAGGGCTGAAGAGACTGTCTTTACTCCATTGTATACTCTTGCCTCCTTTTTCAAATATTAATTGAACATAAAGATGTTGGTTTATTTCTAGGTTCTCCATTCTATTCTATTATCTATATTTCTGTTGTTATGCCAGTCACAGGCTGTTTGGATGACATTGGCCTTATAGTATAGTTTGATATCAGGTGTCCTAATACATCCAACTTTGTTCTTCTTTCTCAAGATTGCTGAGGCTATTTGGGGTCTTTTTTGTTCCACATAAGTTGTTGGAATATTTGTTTTAGATCTGTGAAATATGCCATTGGATGTTAATATGAACTGTGTTGAATCTATAGATTGCTTTGGGTACTGTGGATATTTTAATGATGTTAATTCTTTCCATCTATAAACACAGTATATACTTCCACTTATTTGTATCATGTTCAATTTCTTTCTTACATGCCTGATAGTTTACCAATTACAGATCTTTTGCTCCCTTAGTTAAGCTTATTTCTAGATACCTTATTTTTTGTTGTTGCAATAGTAAATGAGATTGTTTTCTTAGTTACTCTTTCTAACACTTTATTATTGTTGTATAAAAATGTCATTGATTTAAGTATTGATTTTGTATCCTGCTACTCTGCTGAATTCCTTTATTAGGTCTAGTAGTTTTTTGGTGGGGTATACAGGGTTTTCTATGTATAATGCCATGTCATCTGCAAATAATGACAGTTTTAATTTCTCCTTTCAAATTTGGAGGCCCTTAATTTCTTCTTCCTGTCTGATCACTGTGGCTAGGGCTTTCAGTACTATGTTGATTAAGAGTAGTGAAAGTGGACATCCCTGTCTTGTTCCTGATCTTTAGAGAAATGTTTTTAGTTTTTGCCCATTGAATATGAGGTTAGCAGTGGATTTTTGTGTATGGCCTTTATTATATTGAACTATGATCCCACTATTCCCACTTTGCTAAGAGTTTTTATCATATATAGATGCTGGGTTTTATCAAATGCTTTTTCCACATGTATTGATATCATCATGTGATTTTTATCTTTCATTTGGCTTATGTGATGTATCATATTTATTAATTTGTTAATATTGTACCATTCTTGCATCCTGGGATAAGTCTCACTTGATCACAGTGTGTGATCTTTTTATGTGTTGGTAGGTCCATCTTACTAATATTTTGTAGAGGATTTTAGCATCTAAGTTCATCAGGGATATTGGCCTATGATTTTCTTTCTTTGTTGTATCTTCACTTGTTTTTGGAATTAGGATAATACTGGCCTCATAAAAAGCACTTGGGAGTATTTCCTTCTCTTGAATGTTTTGGAATAGTTTGAGAAGGATAGTTGTTATTTCTTCTTTGAATAATTGGTAAAATTCACCTATAAAGCCCACTCATTCACAACTTTTGTTTGCTGAGAGTTTTTTGACTACTGCTTCAATTTCATTAGTTGTTGTTGGTCCGCTGAGATTTTCCAATTCCTCTTGATTCAATTTTGGAAGGTTGCATGTTTCTACATATTTATCCATTTCACTCAGGTTGTCCAATTACTTGACATATAGTTGTTCATACTATTTTCTTACAGTCCTTTGTATTTCTGTGTTATCAGTTGTTACTTCTCTGAATTTCTGACTATTTATTTATGTCCTCTCTCTTTCTTTCTTGAACAATTTGGTTAAAGGTTTTTCCATTTTTTTAATCTTTTGAAAGAATCAGCTCATAGATATATTGATCTTTTGAATTGTTTTTTTGGACTTTATGTCATTTATTTCCATTATGATCTTGAATAGTTTCTTCTTTCTATTCACTCTGGGCTTTTTTTGTTGTTGTTTTAACTTTTTTTGGTTTTAGGGTTAGATTGTTTATTTGAGATGTGTCTTGCTTCTTGAGGTAGATTTGTAATGCTATGAACTATCCTCTCAGCACTGCTTACTTTGTGTCTTGTAGATTTGGGGGTTTTGTGTGGTACTTTTATTTGTTTCTAAGTAATTTTTTATTTTTCCTTGATCTCACTGATAACCTATTTAGCCTTATTTATTTGAATGTTTTTGAGTTTTTTATTGTAGTTGATTTCTACTTTCATGCCATTGTGATCCAAGAAAATGCTTGATTTGTTATCAGTCAGTCTTCTTGCACTTGTTAAGACTTATTTTGTAAACTAACATGTGGTCTCTTTGGTAATGATCCATGTGCACTTGAGAATAATGTGTATTCTACTGCTTTTAATTGGAATGTTCTATAAATATCAATTCAATCCAATCAATTTAGTGTGTCATTTAAGTTTGCTGTTTCCTTGTTGATTTTAGTCTGGGAGATTTATCCATTGTTGACAGTGAGGCTTTAAACCCGACTGTGATTATATTGCTACCAATCTCTTCTTTAAAGTTCACCAAGATTTTCTTTATTTATTTGGGTGCTCCTATGTTGGGTGCATACATGAGGTCTGTCCGGAAAAGGTCTAGCAATTGTCAATATAACAATAATGGTTGGTGCAATCTTTTTATTTTAATCATTATGCAAGTACAGTTTCTATCCTTTACTCCCATTCTAGCCTGCCCACCCACCCTCCCCTCCACCATCCCATTTCCAACCCCCCTAGTTTTTGTCCATGTGTCCTTTATATTTGTTCCTGTAAACCCTTCACATTCTTCCCTGAAATTCCCTCCACTCTCCCCTCTGGTCACGGTCAGCCTGTCCTCTATTTCAGTGTCTTTGGCTATATTTTGCTTCTTTCTTTGTTTGGTTGTTTAGGTTCCTGTTAAAGGCGAGATCATATGGTCTATGTCTTTCACTGCCTGGCTTATTTTACTTAGTATAATGCTTTCCAGCTCCATCCATGCTGTGGCAAAGGGTAGGAGCTCCTTCTTTCTTTCTGCTGCATAGAATTCCATTGTGTAAATATACCATAGTTTTTTGACCCATTCATTTACTGATGGGCACCTAGGTTGCTTCCAGCACTTAGCTATTGTAAATTATGCTGCTATGAACATTGGGGTGCATAGGTTCTTTTGGACTGGTGTTTCAGGGTTCTTATGATATAGTCCCAGCATTGGAATTACTGGGTCAAAAGGCAGATCCATTTTTAGTTTTCTGAGAAAATTCCATACTGTTTTCCATAGTGGTTGTACCAGTCTGCAATCCCACCAACAGTGTACTAGGGTCCCTTTTTCTCCACAACCTCTCCACACTTGTTGTTTGTTGTTTTATTTATGACAGATGACCACTCTTACTGGTGTGAAGTGGTATCTCATTGTGGTTTTAATTTGCATCTCTCTGATAGCTAGTAACATTGAGCATCTTTTCATGTGTCTCTGGATCCTCTGTCTGTCCTCCTTGGAGAGGTGTGTCTATTCAAGTCCTTTGCCCATTTTTTAATTGGGTTTCTTGTCTTCTTTGAGTGGAGTTGTGTAAGTTCTTTACATAT
>CM052549.1:56831252-56849900 GCA_028533065.1 Trachops cirrhosus
TGGTGTAAGTTGGTGTTCAAGTTTCATTTTTTTGCATGTAGCTGTCCACTTCTCCCAACACAATTTGTCGAAGAGGCTATTGTTACTCCATTTTATGTTGCTGTCCCCTTTGTCAAATATTAATTGACCATAGAGATTTGGGTTTATTTCTGGGCTTTCTGTTCTGTTCCATTGGTCGATGTTCCTGTTTTTACGCCAATACCAAGCTGTTTTGATTACAGTGGCCTTGTAATATAGTTTAGTATCAGGTATTGTGATCCCTCCTACTTTACTCTTCTTTCTCAAAATTGCAGCAGCTATTCGGGGTCATGTATGGTTCCATATAAATTTTTGAAGTATTTGTTGTATGTCACTGAAATATGCCATTGGTACTTTAATAGGTATTGCATTGAATGTGTAAATTGCTTTGGGTAGTATGGACATTTTGGTGCTGTTAATTCTTCCAATCCATGAACATGGTATATGTTTCCATTTGTTTGTGTCTTCCTTGATTTCTCTCTTCAGTGTTATGTAGTTTTCTGAATACAGGTATTTTATGTCTTTGGTTAGGTTTATTGTAGGTATTTTATTTTTCTTTTTGCTATATCAAATGGGATTTTTTGTTGATTTCTGCTTCTGCTGTTTCGTTGTTGCTGTACAAAAATGCCTTTGATTTCTGGATATTGACTTTGTATCCCACTGTTTTGACAAATTCATTCATTAGGTCAAGCAGTTTTTTGGCCAAGTCTATTGGATTTTCTATGGACACTATCATGTCATCTGCAAACAGTGACAGTTTTGTTTCCTCCTTTCTGATTTGGATGCCTTTTATTTCCTTTTCTTGTCTGATTGCTGTGGCTAAAACTTCCAGTACTATGTTGAATAGAAGTGGTGAAAGTGGACAGCCTTGTCTTGTTCCTGATCTTAGTGGAAAAGATTTTAGTTTTTGCCCATTGAGTATGATGTTGGCTGCAGGTCTCTCATATATGGCCTTTATTATGTTGAGGAATGCTCCCTCTATTCCCACTTTGCTGAGTGTTTTTATCATAAATGGGGGCTGTATCTTATCAAATGCTTTTTCTGCATCTATTGATATGATCATGTGATTTTTGTCTTTGCTTTTGTTTATGTGATGTATTACATTTACTGATTTGCAAATATTGAACCATCCTTGCATCCCTGGGATGAATCCCATTGGTCATGGTGCATGATATTTCTAATGTATTGTTGGATGTGGTTTGGCAATATTTTGTTGAGGATTTTAGTATCTATGTTCATCAGTGATATGGGCCTGAAGTTTTCTTTCTTTGTTGTGTCTTTATCTGGTTTTGGGATTAGGATGATGCTGGACTCATAAAAGGAGTTTGGGAGTCTTCCATCTTTTTGGATTTCTTGGAATAGTTTGTGATGGATAGGGATTAGCTCTTCTTTAAATACTTTGTAAAATTCTCCTGTGAGACAATCTGGTCCAGGGCTTTTGTGTGTCAGGAGTTTTTTGATTACTGCTTCAATTTCATTTGCTGTTATTGGTCTGTTCAGGCTTTCTGTTTCTTCTTCATTGAGTTTTGGAAGATTATACTTTTCTAGGAATTTGTCCATTTCACCTAGGTTTGCAAATTTCTTGGCATACAGTTCGTCATAGTAATTTCTTACAATCCTTTGTATTTTTGTGGTATCCATTGTAATCTCTCCTCTTTCATTTCCGATTGTGTTTATTTGTGTCTTCTCTCTTTTTTTTCTTGATGAGTCTGCTTAAAGGCTTGTCGATTTTGTTTATCTTTTCAAAGAACCAGCTCCTGGATTTGTTGATCCTTAGAATTGTGCTTTTAGTCTCTATGTCATTTAATTCTGCTCTGATCTTGCTTATTTCCTTTCTTCTACTTGCTCTGGGTTGTCTTTGTTGTTGTTCCTTGAGTTCTTGCAGATGTAGAATTAGGTTGTTTGTTTGAAATGTTTCTATCTTTTTTAGGTAGGCCTGTATCACTATGAACTTCCCTCTCAGGACTGCCTTAGCTGTGTCCCATAAGTTTTGGATTGTTGTGAGTTCATTTTCATTTGTTTCCAGAAACTTTTTGATTTCTTCTCTAATTTCATTCTTGACCCATTCATTGTTTAATAGCATGCTATTTAATCTCCATGATTTTGAGTGTTTTGGGTTTTTTTCATTGGGGTTGGTTTCTAGTTTCAGTCCCTCTGATCTGAGAAGATACTTGGTATGATTTCAATTTTCTTGAATTTGCTGAGGCTCGTTTTGTGTCCTATCATGTGGTGTATCTTTGAAAATGTTCCATGTGTATTTGAAAAGAATGTGTATTTGGCTTCTTTGGGATGGAGGGCTCTGTATATATCAGTTAAGTCCATTTCATCTAGGTCATTGTTCAACGCTACAATATCTTTGTTGATATTTTGTTTGGAAGATCTGTCCATTTTTGACATTGGGGTGTTAAAATCCCCTAGTATAATTGTGTGGCTGTCAATATCTTTCTTGAAGTCCTCTAAGATTTTCTTTATGTATTTGGGTGCTCCTATGTTGGGTGCATACATGAGGTCTGTCCAGAAAAGGTCCAGCAATTGTCAATATAACAATAATGGTTGGTGCAATTTCATTGTAACCTGGCATCCAGGGAGAGTGGACTGGAATGTGCCTGTGTGAACAATGACAAATGTCAGGGTGGGCGTGGCAGGACACAACGGCAGCCGAACTACAACCTGGAAAAGATGGCTTATGTCAGGTCAGGGAGCCTAAATGGCAGACTTTGTCATAGCAACCAGAGTCTAAGGAAGACTACGAATGATATGTTACCACTTTGTCCTAGAGGGACCAATCCCCAGACCCCACGAAGACCCCCAGATTTGGTGTATAAAACCCTGCCCTGCTCTTTGTTTGACCACGATTCTCCCCCGGCCCAGCTCTGTGTGGACTGTGGGGACCTTGCCCGGGTGTGCAATCCCCAATAAAGCTCTATACTGCCTGATTTTGTGGCTGATTGGCATTTCTTCCTCAGTGGAGCTTAAGAAAACCTTACACTTTGGTGCCGAAACCCGGGAGGTTTGATGTCCACTAAGGACCGCCCCCTCTCCCTACTCCCCGAGGAAACCTTGCGGCCACCCCACCAGTCCGTACTAAAAACCAGGGTAAGTGCTGTTGCGCATGAATTTCTGGTCCCCGAACACTGTTCCAAGGCCTCTGTCTTCCGGGAGATGCTGCTCTCCTACTGAAAACTGCAGTGCTGGGTTGGGGTAACCCTTCCTGGAGAGGCTGCCCCTCCACCCCCCGCTGAGAGGTGCCAAGCACCGTAGGAGACGTCCTTGGGCTTGGATCCTCATATTTACCAGACCAGATCAGCAGATTGGGTTGCGGGACACCAATTCCCACCTGCTGATTTTCACGGGACCAGGAATGGGGGGGCAGGAGTCCAAACCTGATCCCAAGATGCCACTAGAGTGTCTTCTATAGAATTTGCCAGCGATTGATCCTAGCCTACAGCAAAAACAGCTGATTTTCCTATCTACTATGGCTTGGCCATTATATCAGCTCGATAATTGTGAAACCTGGCCTCCTAAAGGTACTTTCAATTTCGCTACCCTTACTGATCTAGATAATTTTTGCAGACGAGCTGGCAAATGGTCTGAGATCCCCTACATTCTGGGTTTTTGGGCCTTGCACTCCCGGCCTGACCTGTGTGCCCAATGCTCTACTGCACAAGTTCTCCTGGCCTAAGGGAACCCTGAACCCGTGAGGCCTCCTAAGCCTACTGCCCCAGAATCTTCCTCCCCCTCCTCCTTTTCTGATTCCCCTGAAGACCTTGCTTCTCCCCTTCCTTCCCCTCCCCGTTATCAATACCTGCTGCCAGTTACTCCAGCTCCGGCCCCTCCCTTTCAGCCTGACTCCCACCCTCCCTCTGAAGATCTTCCTTTCCCTGTCAACTCACGTACCCGCTCCTGCATGAATTTAGAGCCCTTAGATTCCTGTATTTGCCCTCTCTGGGAAGTGGCGGGAGCTGAAGGTGTAGTCCGGGTCCATGTCCCTTTCTCACTGGCTGAACTCTCTTCAATCGAGAAGTGCCTAGGCTCCTTTTCCACTAACCCTATCAATTTTATTAAAGAATTCCAATACCTAGTCCAGGCCTATGATCTCACATGACCTACATATCATATTAACTTCCACCCTGACCCCAGACGAGCACGACTGCGTCAGGACTGCAGCCAGGGCTTATGCAGACCAAACTCATGCCACCAATCCCAGCATGCCAGTAGAGGGTGAGGCAGTACCAGAGGCGGAACCAGACTGGGACTACCAAGTAGGATAGGCAGGTTGGAGGCGCCGAGACCAAATGGTTGAATACCTGATAGCAGGCATGCACCAATCAGCCCAGATGGCTGTAAATTATGATTAACTCAGAGAAATCACCCAAGGCTCCAGGGAAAATCCAGTGCTGTTCCTCAACAGGCTTACTGAGGCAATGGTGCTCCATACCCGCCTTGACCCAGCTTCTAATGCTGGGGCCACTGTCTTAGCTACCCACTTTATCTCCCAGTCGGCCCCAGACATTAAAAGGAAACTAAAAAAGGCCGAAGATGGCCCCCAAGCCCCCAACTGAGATCTGGTAAATATGGCATTTAAAGTTTTCAATAACTGGGAAGCAGAGGCTGAGGCCACTGCCAGGCTCGCCTGCAGCAAAAGGTAGCCCTGCAAACCCAGGCCATAGTGGTGTCTCTGTGGCCAGCAGCAAACATCAGTAAGGGGACAAAGCCTAAGTCCAGGCGAAAGAATGCCCCACTGGGGGCCTGTTTCAAGTGCGGCAAAGAGGGACACTGGGCCCACCAATGTCCTCAACCTTAGCCACCAATGAAGCCCTGCCCCAACTGACGACAGTTTGGCCACTGGAGGGATCCCTGTCCCCTTAGAAGCTCGTCCCCAGCGCCTCCACGTGGGGGACCAGCTGATCAAGGTGCGGACTCTTCCCTGGCCATGCCGAAACTTCTAGGACTACTGGAAGACTGAGACGGCCCGGACTCAAAGACTCCCATCACCCTCGCCGAGCCCAGGGTAACGCTGTAGGTAGTGGGTAAGTCCACCTCTTTCCTAGTGGACATGGGGGCTACCTACTCTGTTTTACCGTCTTTTTCAGGACCTCTCACTCCTTCCCCTCTTCTTCACTTATCCTTCCGCTTTTGGAGGACCCAACTCTTCCCCCAGCTCCACCTATTTCTCCTTCCCTCATCAACCCACAAGTATGGGACACCTCCACCCCAGCCGTAGCTTCTCATCACCTCCCGGTCGTCATCTGCCTAAAATGGCCCAATGTTTTCCCATCCCAACCCCAGTTCCCCATCTCCCACACAAACCTAAAGGGCCTACAGCCCATCATCACCCACCTCCTAGACCAGAAACTTCTTGTCCCTGTTAATTCTCCATGCAATACTCCCATCCTCCCTGTCAAAAAACCATCTGGAGCCTACCACCTGGTCCAGGTCCTTAGACTCATCAATGAAGCAGTCATCCCTATCCACCCAGTAGTCCCTAACCCATATACTATTCTCTCTCACATCCATCCTACTATGACCTACTTCACAGTTTAAGCCCTCAAAGATGACTTCTTCACCATCCCGCTACACCCCAAATCCCAGTTCCTTTTCACCTTTACATGGACAGCCCCAGACAATGCCCTGTCACAAAAACTCACATGGACAGTCCTGCCACAAGGGTTCAGAGATAGCCTCCACCTATTTGGTCAGGATTTAGCTTGAGACCTAGGCCCCAGCAGAGTCCTCCAATACATAGATGACCTCCTCTGCAGCCCCACTTTGCAAGATTCCAGACAACAGACTGTGAGTCTCCTTAACTTCCTTGCCTAGAAGGGATAACGTGTCTTTCCTGATAAGGCTCAGTTGTCAAGCTGGCAAGTCACCTATCTAGGTCTCTCTCTCTCACCTACCTTGAGCAGCCTTACAGAAGTCTGTACACAACTCCTCCGTAATCTCCAACCACCAACTATGGGAGATCAGATCCTTTCCTTCCTAGGGCTAGTTGGTTTTTTCAGGCATTGGGTCCCCAACTTTGCCTACTTGCCAAACCACGGTATGAGGTGGCCAGAGACACTCCTACAGGCCCCCTTACATCTCCCAAGTTATACAAAAAGCCTTTACCATCCTGTGAGACACTTTGTTACAAGCCCGCTCCCTTAGTCTCCCCAATCCCTCTCGTCCTTTTCATCTATTCACAGACGAGAGGCAAGGAATTGCGATTGGAGTCTTGGCTCAGCCGGTCAGCCCGACATACCGCCCAGTAGCCTACTTGTCAAAACAGCTTGACCCTACCTTACAGGGATGGCAGCCATGCCTCTGGGTGTTAGGGAATGTGGCAGAACTCAGAAAGGAAACCCTCAAACTCACTCTGTGCCAACCTGTTACCGTATTTTCCTCCCACTGCCTTACGAATCTGCTCTCTCACCAAGCCCTCTCCCTTTTAAGTCCCTCTCATCTACAGGAACTTCACCTTCTATTTGTTGAAGGGACAGCCTTGTCCCTCCGACTCTCACCACACCTCATCCCAGCTACCCTCCTTCCAACCCCCACCACAGACATAGAACCTGCCCACTCCTGCCCAGAAGTACTAGACTTCCTTGGTCAACCTCTAGACCGAATATCTGACAAGCCTTTCCCCGAGGCAGATCTCACCCTGTTTGTAGATGGAAGTTCAGTGCTTGGAACTGATGGCCGGAGACGGGCAGGCTATGCAGTTGTAACTCTAACAGAGACCCTTGAGGGTAATCACCCTGAAGACACCATCTCTCAGAAGGCTGAACTCATAGCCCTCACCCGGGCACTTACCCTAGCCCAGGGAAAGAAGTTTACTATTTATACAGACTCCAAATATGCTTTCCTTATTGCACATAGCCACTTGGTTCTGTGGAAAGAGAGGGGCTTCCTTACTACTAAAGGTTCACCCATTGTTCATGCCTCCCTCATTGCCAAACTCCTCCAGGCCACAGACTTACCCACTGCCATAGCAGTGGTCTACTGTAAGGGTCACCAGGCCTCACAGGACCCCGTTTCTCGTGGCAATGCCCGGGCGGATGCTGTGGCCTCAGAACTCACCGCACACACCCTATCCTCTTCCTGACCACTGATATTTGCCCAACTTATTCCCCCCAAGAATACTCCACCCTTCTCCAGCAAGGTGGACACCCAGGAGATGAGGGGTGGGTTTTCCTCAAAGAGAAGATAGCCCTGCCCCAGGATCAGGCCACCGTGCTTCTCTCTGAAATTCACCAATCATTACACATTGGTCCGAAAGCTCTGCTAATGTTTTTAGACCCCTTGTTTACCCATCCTACTCTTTTCCAAACTATCAAGGAAGTCCACTCCAAATGTGCCATCTGCTCCCGGACATCTGCCCAGGGAGGAATGAAGCCCCAGGTCCCGGGCCATCAACTACTCGGACACCTCCAGGGGCAAGATTGGCAGGTCAACTTTACGCACATGCCTCCCCATAAAAAATTCTGCCACCTTTTAACTTTTGTTGACACGTTTTCAGGTTGGATTGAGGCCTATCCCATGGCAAAAGAAACAGCGGATATGGTAGCCAACTTCCTCCTCAACTACATCATCCTGCAATTTGGACTGCCCTCCTCTATCCAGTCAGACAACGGCTTGGGCTTCATCTCCCAAATCGTCCAACAGGTCTCCACCTCTCTCGGCATCACCTGGAAGCTGCACATTCCTTATCATCCTCAGTCCTCCAGTAAAGTAGAGTGGGCTAACGGCATTCTGAAAACCCACCTCACTAAGCTTACCCTAGAAACTAGAAATCCTGGCCCTCTCTGCTCCCTCTGGCCCTCACTCGAATATGGGCAGCCCCACGGGAACCAACAGGACTTAGCCCTTTTGAACTACTGTACGGCCGTCCTTTCCTAATTAACAATAACCTGCCAGTACATACTCCTCCTCTGGCTTCCTGCCTGCCTTATCTCTCCCTCCTCTGGCATCTCCTATGAGAGCACACTGACAGAGTTCTTCCTCCAGTAGGGAGGTGCCAGGAGACAGGCCCGGCCACTCTCTTGCAGCCTGGAGACCAGGTATTACTCAAAGAACTCCGACCTGGGCCACTCCAGCCCAAGTGGACAGGACCCCATACTGTTATTCTCACCACCCCTACAGCAGCAAAATTATTGGGTCAGCCAGTGTGGGTTCACCTCGCCCGCCTTAAACCGGCCCCTGCCTCAGAAAAGTGGTCAGCTCAGCTTGTAGGAAATACCCAAGTCCGCTTTACTCGAACACCAGGTTCTCTTGATGAAATCCCTACAGATCCTTCTTCTCCTCCTTCTTGCTCACCCATGCCTGTCAAAGATGTCTCTTAACCCCCCAGCACCTTACGTCTGGAAATTCTTTGTACGCGAAATGTACACCCTTAGTGGGACATCAGTGTCCCACCCCATCACCTCCACTGCCTGCCCTGCTCCCAGATGTTCTGCACCCATCACCTTACGTGCAAATAACAACCAATTTAGGGGCCTGACCTCCTACACTTCGTCAGTCTCCTCCCTGTTTCACGCCCTCTGCCTTCTCTACGAGCAAACAGAAGAAAGGTGCAAATTATAGCCAGACACCTACGGAGGCTGCCCCTACTACTCCTGCATATATCATGAGTGGGAGGCACACAAACCTTGGCAATACACCATCCGGGATCCTTGGGACCCCAGGTGGGAAAAGGGGGAAAAAGGCAAGTTATACCAAAGCTTTTCCTACTCCTATCCTCAGAGCACCCTAGAAATATACTGAACCCTGGTTCTGGCAGCTCCCAACAGAACCGTATTAACCAATTCTATTCTTAACCAGGAGCAGGCTCTCCAGAGGCTAATTTAACAGACTGAGCGGGAAAGGCAAAGAGCCACCCCTTCTCCTAGCTATCTCTCATTAATCACGGCATCCAAATACTTAATATTACTGCTATCGGGAATATCACTAACTGTTTTCTCTGTGCTTATCTTGACCAATCACCCATCAATGCTGTTCACATACCTACTCCTTTCAATGTCACAAGCTCCCCAACACCTTTTCTCCTGAAAGAAGTGCCTCTCTTTCAAAACCAAATAGACAGTCCTAACGTATGTTATACTACTGCAGGTACTTCCTCCTGCAACCGGACTGTGCAGATATCAGGGACCACCACCAGCCCCCCAGGTACATTTTTCTGGTGCAATAGGATGCTACTTCGGACCATTAACTCCTCCTCCACCTTCCCATGTTTCCCGACCATGCTAACCCCACAGCTTATGCATTATGGGGAAGGAGAGCTCAGAAACAAGCTAACCAGGCATCTAGAAAAGTGAGCTATTTTTCTGCCCATATTCGTAGGACTAACTGTTACCACAACCCTGGCAGCAGCTGGAATAGGCAGCAAGGGGTTAGCACACAGTGTCCAAACAACTTGCCAATTATTAGCAGACTTGGAGCAGGCCCTGGATGCCTCTGCCGCCTCTCTGGCATCCTTACAGAGACAAATAACCTCAGTCGCCCAGGTTGCCCTCCAAAACCGCAGTGCCTTAGACCTATTAACAGCAGAGAAAGGGGGAACATGTCTCTTCCTGCAGGAATAATGCTGCTTCTATGTGAACGAAAGTGGTATAGTAGAAGAGAACACTAATACCCTGCAGAGCCTTAGGGACAAGTTGCACCAAGACCCTACCACCTTCAAGACGGCAGCCCTGTGGTGGTGCTCCCTACTTTTTACTGCCCTGGCTCCAGTCATAGGCCCAGTCATAATAATCTGCATATTATTAATGCTTGGTCCCTGTTTCCTGAAGTTCCTCCAGGAAAGAATTTGCGAAGCCTCCTGGGTCACCTTTAACCAGATGCTACTCCAGACCCTAACCTACTCGCCCCGCCCTGATGAGCCAGAAAGGCCAATCTCTAGCCCCTCCCCTCTACATCCTTCAGAGCGCAGGAAGTAGTCAAATCGAAGGTGGCGCCCCTTATCCTATCAAAGAGGTCGGAATGTCAGGGTGGGCGTGGCAAGACTCAAGGGCAGCCAAACTACAACCCGGAAAAGACAGCTGATGTCAGGTCAGGGAGCCTAAAGGGCAGACTTTGCCATAGCAACCAGAGTCTAAGGAAGACTACCAATGATATGTTATCACTTTGTCCTAGAGGGACCAATCCCCAGACCCCATGAAGACCCCCAGATTTGGTGTATAAAACCCTGCCCTGCTTGTTGTTTGACCACGATTCCCCCCTGGCCCAGCTCTGTGTGGATCGTGGGGACCTTGCCCGGGTGTGCAAACCCCAATAAAGCTCTGTACTGCCTGATTTTGTGGCTGATTGGCATTTCTTCCTCAGTGGAGCTTAAGAAAACCTTACAACAACTTCACTCTAGTAGTCAGTGGGGGCAGTAGATACCATTGAGTGAGCATGTGTACTGTGTGACCATCACATTCAAAATGACTGAGCAAGTAGAACAGCAAATCTGCATCAAATTTTGCGTTAATCTTGAACATCCCTCCATAGAAACTATTTGGATTATTCAGAAGTCTTTTACAGATGATGCAATGAGTACAGCACAAATAAAAGTATGGCACAAACACTTCAAATATAGTTGAGAATCTGTTGAAAGTAAACCACATTCTGGTAGGCTGCAACAAGGAGAGCATCTGGGAAGGTTGAACATGTATGGACTGTGATCAAAAAAGATTGGTGACTGCCCGTGCGAGCATGAGAACCTGATCTGGGGATTCCAAAAACTACTGTGTATGAGATTTTGATGTAGGATCTTGGCATGAAATATGTCGTGGCAACATTTCATGTTGTCCCACGGTGCCCTTAAAGTATTCTCTTTCTTTTGAAGTCTTATTTCTTTTAGTTGCTTTGATTGGGTGTTTTTTTTCTACCTTGTCTTCCAAATCACTGATTTGATCCTCCACTTCATCTAGCCTACATTTAATTCCTTCTAGTGTATTCTTCATTTCTTTTTTATTTTATTATTTTTAATTGTTGTTTTATTACAGTTGTCCCAGTTTCCCCCCATTACTCTCCCCTGCCTTGTTGTCCATGTCCATGGGTCATTTATACTTGTTCTTTAGCTAGACCCTTCCCCTTATTTGCTCCCTTACCTGCCTCCCTCTCCCCTCTGGTACCTATCTGTTTGTTCCTTATTTCCATGCCTCTGGTTTTATTTTGTTCATTTATTTATTCTGTTCATTATGTTCCTATTATAGGTGAGATAATATGGTATTTGTCTTTTGCCACCTGGCTTATTTCACTTAGCATAATACTCTCCAGTTCCATCCATGCTGTCATGAAAAGCAGGAGTTTCTTCTTTCTTTCTGCAGTATAGTATTCTATTGTATAAATGTACCACAGTTTTTTGATACACTCACTTACCAATGGGCACTTAGGCTGTTTCCAACACTTAGCTACTATAAATAATGCCACTATGAACATAGAGATGCATAGGTTCTTTTGAGTTGGTGTTTCAAGATACTTAGGGTATAATCTCAGCAGTGGAATCACTAGATCAAAAGTCAGTTCCACTTTAGATTTTGGAGGAAATTCCATACTGTTTTCCACAGTAGTTGCACCAGTCTGCAATCCTACCAACAGTACATGAGGATTCCCTTTTCTCTGCAACCTCGCCAGCACTTGTTGTTTGTTGATTTGTCAATGATGGCTATTCTGACTGGTGTGGAGTGATATCTCATTGTGATTTTATTTTGCATCTCTCTGATGGTTAGCAATGTTAAGCATCCTTTCACATGCCTATGGGCCCTCTGTATGTCCTCCTTGGAGAAGTGTCTGTTCATTTCCTTTGACCATTTTTTAAATTGGATTGTTTGTTTTCCTGGCATTGAGTCATATGAGTTCTTTATATATTTGGGAGATCAAACCCTTTTCTGAGGTATCACTGGCAATATGTTTTCCCATATGATTAGTTCCCATTTAGTTTTGATAATGGTGTCTTTAGGCACACAGAAGCTTTTTAATTTTATGTAGTCCCATTTGTTTATTCTTTTTTTTATTTTCCTTGACCTAGAGGATTTATCGGCAAAATATTACTGTGTGGGATATCTGAAATTTTACTGCTTATGTTTTCTTCTAGGTCTTTTATGGTGTCATGGTTTATGTTTAAGTCTTTTATCCATTTTGAATATTCTTCATTTCTGACTGATTCTTATTTATAGTTCCTATGTCATTTTTCATTCCGATATATTGAACTGGCCAAAAAGTTTGTTTCATTTTTCTCCATAAGATGGCTCCAGTAGTGCTTAGCTGTCTTTAAATTCATTGGAAACAATTTTGTTGGATTGTATCATGACAACTCATATCAGCATGCATTTAAAAAAATCAAAATTGGTAGATTTTTGTGTACCCATTTTAATATTGAAGATGGAAAAATATGTGGCATATTATGCTTTCTTATTTCAAGAAAGGTAAAAACAGCCCTGGCTGGTATGGCTCAGTGGATTGAGTGCAGGCCTGCCAACCAAAGGGTCACCCGTTTGATTCCCAGTCAGGGCACATGCCTGGCATACAGGCCAGGTCCCCAGTGGGGGGGCATGTGAGAGGCAACCACACATTGATGTTTCTTTCCCTGTCTTTCTCCCGTCCTCCTCCTCTCTAAAAGTAAATAAATACTTTTTAAAAAAAAAAGAAAGGTAAAAACACAACTGAAATGCAAAAAAGGTATGTTCAGTATACACTTCTCCATACGGAGAAGGTGCTTTGACTGATAAATGTGTCAAAAGTGGTTTGTGAAGTTTCATGCTGGAGGTTTCTCCCTGGGCAGTAATCCACAGTCAGGTTGACCAGTTGAAGTTGATAGCAATCAAATTGAGAAGTTAATTGAGAGCAATCAACATTATATCGTGTGGGAGATAGCCAACATATTCAAAATATCCAAATCAATAAAGTCATTGGTGAAAATGAAAAAGGTGCCTTTCATTTTATAGAATAATCCATAGTGGCTTTTTGGACAACCCAATGGTTCCCACTAAGTTCCCTGTAGTTCCATAAAGTTCCTTGTAGTTTTCTTTAAGTTCCTTGAACATCCTCAAAACCATTACTTGGCACTCTATGTCTGATAAATTACTTGCCTCAATTTCATTTAATTATTTTTATTGGAATTTCTCCTTTTCTTTCATTTGGGTGTTGTTTCTTTGTGTACTCACTTTAGCTGTCTCTTTTTGTTTGTTTCTATGTATTGGGTAGATTTGATTTGACTCTCAGTCTTTGTGGGATGGACTTATGTGATAGGATTCCTGTGGGACCCAGTGGTACAGTATCCATGATCTCCTGAGTTGGATGCTCTAAGAATGTCCCTTGTGTGGGTTATGTTTGCTCTCCTGTTGTAATTGGGTCTTAATTGTTATTGACTCATTTGTGTTAAGATTTCCCCTCTGACTGGCTGACTACAAGTATGTTTTGCAAGTTATTCTATACATGCTGATAGAAAAAAATAAAACAAAAACAAAAATAAGCAAAGAATAAGCCCCAACAAAAATAAATAAATAAAAAACAAGGGAACAAACAATAAGGAAAAAGAGAAATAGTATTGTAAAAAAATGAAAGAATATGAGAAAACCAAGAAAGAAAAGAAGACCAAGAAAGAAAAGAAAAAAGATTATACACAGAGAGAAGGGAAAGACACAATAAAAAGAGAAATAGAAAGAGAAAAATGCCCCAAAAGGACAAAGATAAAGAATAAAGACTTTTAGCCAAGATGGAGGTGTAGGTAGATACACTTTGTCTTATTACACAACCAAAAGAAGGACAACAACAAATTTAAAAACAAAAAATAATCAGAAGTGCCAGAAAATCAAACTGTATGGAAATCCAAAACCAAGGAGTTAAAGAAGGAACATTCATCCAAACCAGTAGGAGGGGCAGAGACAGGCAGCTGGGGCAGAGAGGACTTGCAGCAAGGAGACACCTGGAGTACTGGGGCAGGGGAGGCAGCAGCTGGTAGACTGGGTTGTGCCACATTTGTGTGTGGATAAACCAGGAGAAACAACTGGAAAGGGGGACAGACCGTGTAACACAGGGTTCCAGCAAGGGGAAATAAAGCCTCGAAACCTCTGACTGAAAAATGTGGGGATTGAGGCAGCAGAAAAAATGCCCAGTCTCACAAGAGAGTTTGTTGGAGAGACCCACAGGGTCCCAGAATGTACACAAAACCACCCACCAGGGAATCAGCACCAGAAGGCCCCAAGTTGCTTTTGGGTAGCAGAGGAAGTGACTGAAACCAACAGAGAGCTGACCAAGCAACATTTTTCCCCTCTTTGACCCCTCCCCCACATACAACATCTCAACCCAGCGACTGGGTTGACCCGCCCTGGTGAACACCTAAGGTTCTGCCACTCGTACGAACAGGCATGTCAAGACAAAAAAAAAAAATGTCCCAAATGACAGAACAGATCAAAGTTCCAGAAAAATATACAACTGAGCAATGAAGCAATAGCCAACCTATCAGATGCACAGTTCAAAACATGGGTAATCAGGATGCTCACAGAAATGGTTGAGTATGGTCACAAAATAGAGGACAAAGTGAAGTCTATGAAAAGTGAAATAAAGGAAAATGCACAGGGAACCAACAATGAAGGGAAGGAAACCGGGACTCAAATCAACAATTTGGAGCAGAAGGAAGAAATAAACATTCAACCAGAACCGAAGGAAGAAACAAGAATTCAAACAAACAAGGAGAGGCTTAAGAATATCTGGGACAACTTTAAATATTCCAACACCTGAATCATAGGAGTGCCAGAAGGGAAGAGGAAGAGCAAGAAACTGAAAACCTATTTGAACAAATAATGTTTGTTCAAAATAAACATTTGAACAAATTGGCAAAGGAAATAGACTTCCAGCAAATCTAGGAAGCCCAGAGAGTCCCAAAGATATTGGACCCAAAGACAAACACATTATCATTAAGTTACCTGAGATTAAAGATGAGGAGAGAATGTTAAAAGCAGCAAGAGGAAAAGAGAGAATTACCTACAAAGGAATTCCCATAAGACCATCAGCTGATTTCTTGAAAGAAATCTTACAGGCAAGAAGGGGCTGGAAAGAAGTATTTGAAATCATGAAAGGCAAGCACGTACATTCAAGATTACTCTATCCAGAAAAGCTATCATTTAGAATTAGATGGGCAGATGAAGTGTTTCCCAGATAAAGGAGTTCATCGTCACCAAGCCCTTATTATATGAAATGTCAAAGGGACTTATCTAAGAAATTCAAGAATGAAAGCTCTGAACAGTAAAATGACAAGAAACTCATAACTATCAACACTGAACCATAAAAAAAGGAAAAGAAAAACAATGAAAACAAAAACTAAGCAAACAACTAGAACAGGAACAGAATCAGAGAAATGGACAATACATGAAGGATTTTCAGTAGGGAAGGGGAGGGGAAGAATAGGGGGTGAAAGGTACAGAGAATAAGAAGCATAATGGGTTGGCATAAAATAGATGGGGAAAGATTAAGAATGTATAGGAAACAGAGAATTCAAAGAACTTATATGTACAACCCATGAACAGGAACTTAGGGGGGAATGCTGAAGGGTTGGGGTGCAGGGTGGATAAAAGGGGAAAAATTGGGAAAACTGTAATAGCATAATCAATACAATATACTTAAGAAAAGAAAGAGTAAAATAAAAGATATGTAAGAAAAGTAGAGAAAAAATAGAAAAAAAGAAAAAATAATTAAAAATATATGAAAAATAAAAACTCATGAAAATGAACAAAGTGGAATTCATCTCAAAAGAGTTTAGTGCCTGTCTGATGAGATTTCCTTTTCGTCACTGCTTTTCTGTTGTCTGAAACTGGTATAAGCCAATGTCAGATGTTGTCCACATTGGGCCCTCAGCAGCCTGTTCAAAGCTACAAGCAATCATACTTTCTGGCTATGTCTGCCAGGCTTGGCTGCATATGGGAGGTGCCAAGTTTTACTGCAAGTCTGGCTTTTAACAGCAGAGAGCTAAGTAGTGGGTCAGCAAATGTCCCAAGACACTGAAGTATCCTCCTCAACATTCCTCTGCCTGCCTGCTGGCTTACTGTCAATCTTAGTTACTGAACTATTTTTGAACAGGCTGCTGATGGAAGTGGGAGGATGGGCCCCTGGATCTCACATAGGGTGGAGAGAAAGTGCCATTCAGACTTTAGGGACGATGGTGGGTATGGTCCTGTGCCCCAGAGCCACACCTCTGAGTCTGTTCAGGATTATTTCCCAGAACTTGGCTGGGCAGTACCCCTAGGAGACAAGCAAGTGGGGTGCCTGGAGACCACAGTTTGCATCTTCCAGAAACCAGTGTTTCTGTTGACTCTCTCATGAGCTGGTAGCACCAGTCTGGTTCCTGGGAAAGTGTAGGAGATGGCAACACCCCAAAGCCAGTCTCTGACACCCCCTGAGTCTGTCTATGTTTCTGTCTCTTCAGCAGGGGGTTAAGATGAAGGATGGGGAAGAGATACAGGGCGGGTGAGCAGGATGCCTGCGAGTCAGTTGAGTGGTAATCCACAGGTTGGGGTAATAATTTTTCCCCAGACTGATTCTCCTGGAAGAAACTTGCCCTTCTCAAGAAAAGTGGCTGCTGTGATATCAAGGAATGACCGACCCACCTAGCACAGAGATTGCAGCAGCCACACCCCCACATCTCACCAATGCCTCCCAATCCAGACTCTCCTCAGGTGACTCCAGTCTACACCATTCTCCCTTCATCAGAGCTAAAGGTGACTGGCTGTGAACTAAAAATCTGTTCTTTGGCCTCTTAAAAAAACAAAAATGAAAAACAGTGGCTTTATCTCTAACTGGCTCTGTCTCTTCCTGGTGGCAAAATCCTCTTCACTTTTTACCACTGGTGACCTTGGCTCTGGCACTTGTACTTGAGAGCCCAGTCTGGGATCCAGGGTTCACTTCTCTCAGTAGAAAGTTCCCACCGCCTCACTCTCCCTCCATAACCTTGGTCTACTGCCCATAGGAGTGGAGCCAGCCCCTTTTGTGACCCACCCTCCCTTCTGCTATGGAGGTGGTTTCTGCCCATCCTTGGTTAAAAATCTCCTCTTCAGGTAGTCTTCAGTTTGTAATTCTGGGTGACTGTTCCCCTCTAGTTTTATTTCCAGTTTGGTTCTGGGAGGAGGTGCAAGAAATCTTCCTACTCCACCGCCTTCTTGCCACTACATTATTCTTATTAGTAGCCAGATACAAAATAATTGCTCTCAGTTATTATCACTATATTTTAAATTTCGTCAATTAAAAATTTGTGAAAATTTGTTTTCTCCCTTGTTACATATTTACCTATATAATACCCTCAATTTTTCCTGTTGACACACAAAGCCTAAAATATTTATTATCTTGCATCTTTCAGAAAAAAAAATCACTGATCCTTAGAGTATAAAACAATAACCAAAGCATGGTAAGTTTTAGAAAGGTGACATATAAACAATAAATGATTCAAATGCACATCTGCCTGGACTCAAACCCATGCTTTATGTAGTTAAGCTTCACTGTTTTACAAAAAAAAAAAAATACAAGCAATTATAACAAATAAAAATACGTCCATCTTACCCATACTTAATACCACTTAGTGGTGTAAGATTTTCAACAATTCTTTCCATCTTTTTCATGTCTATGCATAATCAAACACACTAACTCACTCCCAGTGTTCTTTAAATTTTCATAACAATGTGCATGTCTTTTTATATCCTAGTTTTTAACATTATACATTAAACATTTTCTTATTTCATTAAATACTAGTTGAAAGTATTATAAATGATTGTTATATATTATTTTATCATGTGCATATTCATAGGTATTTAACCAGGATCAATATTGATCATTTAGTATATTTTTCCCATTATAATGCTATTTGATTATTTTCTTTTTTATATATATTTTATTGATTATGCTATTACAGTTGTCCCTTTACCCCCTTCATTCCCCTCCACCCTGCACACCCTCTCACACCCACATTCCCCTCTTTAGTTCATGTCCATGTGTCATAAGTTCTTTAGCTTCTGCATTTCCCATACTACTCTTGCACTCCCCCTGTCTATTTTCTACCTACCTTCTATGCTACTTATTCTCTGTCTTTTCTCCGTCTTTTCACCCTCTCTCCTCCTCCCACTCCCCTGTTACTAACCCTCCATGTGATCTCCATTTCTGTGGTTCTGTTCCTGTTCTACTTGTTTGCTTAGTTTCTTCTTGTTTTTGTTTCAGGTGTGGTTATTAATAACTGTGAGTTTGCTGTCATTTTACTGTACATGTTTTTCTCTTCTTTTGCTCAGATAAGTCCCTTTAACATTTCATAAAATAAGGGCTTGGTGATGATGAACTCCTTTAACTTGACCTTATCTGGGAAGCACTTTATCTGCCCTTCCATTCTAAATGAAAGCTTTGCTGGATAGAGCAATCTGGGATGTAGGTCCTTGTCTTTCATGACTTGGAATACTTCTTTCCAGCCCCTTCTTGCCTGCAACGTCTCTTTTAAGAAATCAGCTGACAGTCTGATGGGAACTACTTTGTAGTTGACTGTCCCCTTATCTCTTGCTGCTTCTAGGATTCTCTCCTTCATTTTAATCTTGGCTAATCTAATTATGATGTGCCTTGGTGTGTTCCTCATTGGGTTCAACTTGTTTGGGACTCTCTGAGCTTCCTGGAAGTCTATTTCCTTTGCCAGATTGGGGA
>CM052549.1:56850400-56874996 GCA_028533065.1 Trachops cirrhosus
ACATTAGCCAAGGTAAAAATGAAGGAGAGAATCCTAGAAGCAGCAAGAGATAAGGGGATAGTAACCTACAAAGGAGTTCCCATCAGACTGTCAGCTGATTTCTCAAAAGAGACCTTACAGGCAAGAAGGGTCTGGAAAGAAGTATCCCAAGTCATGAAAGGCAAGGACCTACATCCAAGATTGCTCTATCCAGCAAAGCTTTCATTTAGAATGGAAGGGCAGAGAAAGTGCTTCTCAGATAACGTCAAGTTCAAGGAGTTCATCATCACCAAGCCCTTATTGTATGAAATGTTAAAGGGACTTACGTAAGAAAAAGAAGATAAAAAACACGTGTAGTAAAATCACAGCAAATGCATAATTATGAACAACCACACCTGAAACAAAAACAAGAAGAAACTAAGCAAACAAGTAGAACAGGAACAGAACCACAGAAATGGAGAACACATGGAGGGTTAGCAACAGGGGAGTGGGAGGAGGAGAGTGGGGGAAAGGTACAAAGAATAAGTAGCAATGAAGGTAGATAGAAAATAGACAGGGGGAGGGCAAGAATAGTATGGGAAATGTAGAAGCTAAAGAACTTATGACACATGGACTAAAGTAAAAGGGGGGAATATGGGTGGGAGAGGGTGTTCAGGGTGGAGGGGAATGAAGGGAGGATAATAGGACGACTGTAATAGCATAATCAAGAAAATATATTTTTTAAAAAAAGAAAAATAATAACAATAATAACAATAACTCCCAGAAAATAAAGTCCTGGGTAGGATGGCTTCACAGGTGAATTTTACCAATCATTCAAAGGAAAAATGACACCTATTCTTCTCAAACTGTTCCAAAACATTCAAGAAGAGAAAAGACTTCCAAGCTCTCTTTAAAAGACTTGTCAAAAGACTACTACACCTAATAACTGAATTTCACAAAGTAGCCAGGTACAAAATCAATACTCAGAATCAATATCATTTTTGTACACCAAAAATGAACTAGCAGAAAGAGAAACTAAGAATTTAAACAATCCCATTTACTATTGCAATGGCAACAAACAAAAAGAAGTTACATAGGAATAAATTTAACCAAGGAAGTAAAAGACCTAAACTCAGAAAACTATAGGACACTACAGAAAGAAATTGAGAAAATTACCAATAAGTGCAAGCATAGACTGTGTTCATGGATTGGAAGAATTAACAGAATTAAAATATCCATATTACCCAAAGCAATCTACAGATTCAATGAAATTCCTATTAAAAATACCAATGGTATATTTCACAGATATAGAACAAATATTCCAAAAATTTATATGGAACCAAAAAAACCCTAAATAACCTCAGCAATCTTGAGAAAGAACAAAGTTGGAGGGATCACAATACCTGATACCAAACTATGCTAGAAGGCCACTATAATCAAAACAGCCAGGTACTGGCATAAGAGCAGACATATAGATCAATGGAGGAGAAGAGAGAGCTGAGAAATAAACCCATGCCTTTATGGTCAACTAACATTTGACAAAGGAGTCAAGAGCACACAATGGAGTAAAGAGTATACAATGGAATAAATGGTGTTGGAAGAACTGGGCAGCTACATGAAAAAAATGAAACTAGACCACCAACTTACACCTTACACCAGAATAAACTCAAAATGGGTAAGAGACCTAAATATAAGTCATGACACCACAAAAATCCTAGAGAAAAACAAAGGTATTAAAATTTAAGTTGTCTTGCATAGCAATATTTTTGCAAATATATCTCCTAGGGCAGAGGAAACAAAAGAAAAAATAAACAAACAGGACTACATCAAATTAAAAAGTTTCTGCACAATTAAATAAACTATCATCAAAATAAAAAGGAAACTGTATGGGAGAACATATTTGCCAATGGCATGTCTGACAAGGGCTTATGTTCCAAAATATATAAAGAAATTATAGAACTCAACACCAGGGAGACAATCTGATTTAAAAAATGGGCAAGTACCTGAATAGACACTTCTCCAAGGAGGACATGCAGATGGCCAAAACACATATGCAAAAATACTCAACATCACTAATCATCAGAGAGAGGCAAATTAAAACCACAAAGAGATGAATTTTAAAACCAGCAAGAATTTTAAGCTATTTAATAACTCTTGAATTTGTACCGTGTTTTCAGTTACAAGAGTAATCCCTTTTTCACCTATAAGAGTAACACTTTCTGTGACTCTGACCTCAGTAAGAATAAGCCTGACATCTGGAAAGCACAACAGCCCTTGATGTATGGTGTCTGGGCCATACCACCAACCAATGAAATCAGAAAGATATGATGGTGGCCAGAGGGATGTGGTTGTTCGTACTCTGTAGCCAGGTCTGTGAATTACTGTGGTCGATGAACAGCACTGCGCTAAATACAGTGATGAAAGTGAGCAAAGTATAATTATTCTGTGCTCTTAAAGAATTTGCCTTAGGGGAATAATACAACTAGCAGGCAGTGGATATCTTTGGAGTGTCTACCTACTTGTTTCTCGCTTCCATGAAACTTCTCTACCTACAGACTGCCCCAGGAGTGGGTTTACATAACTGTTTGTACCAAAAATCCCTGCTTCTGACAACCACACTTACAAAATGGAGGACTGGATATATAGCACAAGATGAGAAGACCAAATCACTGAAAATTTGGACTTAAAATCATAAAAGTCTAATTCAGTTATTTGGAGGTAGTTGAGCTGAAAGAAAGATGAAATGATATAGCAGGACAATTTGTCAGAAAGAAAAGGGAAGAATGTGAAAGTATATAATCCTGGTAATCCTGGGGAAGAGACGGAGGGGTAATGTATGACTCTGAGAGTCGGAGACAGAGAGCTGTCTAGGCTCCTTACGGATGCCATTTTATATCCTGCAAGGGCCCATTTCCTAGACTCTGTAGGCTTATAATACATTTTCCTTATTTTGACCTAGTTGAGTGGATCTCTGTTCCTTTTTCCTCTTCATATTCCAGATCCCAGTGCGACTCCTACCTGATTTGTGAATGCTCATACATTCTTACTTTGTTTTGTGAAAATAGTAAAAGCAATACAAACACAGATAAATGGGAAAACAAAGAGTGCTGAAGTGGTCTGGGAGGTTTAACAAAACAGCTGGGATCTGAACTGGGACTGAGAAGATGGAAAGGAGAAAGTAGCTCCATCCAAGTGAGAAAAAAAGAAAGCACAAAGTCATAGAGACAGAAATGTACCAAAGGAGACTGGCACCTATATGGAAGTACAGAGGACACTGGAAAATTTAGTTCCATGGGGATGAATCAGATTGATAGCTAGCAATACTAAGTCAATGGTCTTCAAACTTCCAGTCAAGATGGAAGTGTAAGTAAACACGGCTTGCCGCCTCACACAACCACATGAAAATTACAACTAAACTATAGAACAGCCATCACCCACAACTGTCAGAAATCGAGTTGAATGGAAGTCCAACACCTATGGAATTAAAGAAACCTCATCCATCCAGACTGATAGAAGGGGAAAAGACACAGATGGACTGGTCCCACACCCACATGTGGTGGATAAAAATTCGGGAGGGATATCTCAGGAGTGAGGGGACCCAGCCTCAGAGCAGGCTCCCGCCCAGTGCAGGTTTCTAGTGCCAGAAAGATAAGTTCTCATAACTTCTGGCTGCAAAAAGCAGTGGGGATTGAGTCAGTGCAAGAAACTTCTGGAGTCCCAAGCAGTTCCTTTGAAAGAATTTGCACACGGACTTACTCAGACTTACTCCCTTTGAGCTCCAGCACCAGGTTAACAGCTTGAAGGGTACCAGTAGCATATGGGGAGGACCTGAAGTGTCTGGCATCAAGCTGAAAGTTAGGGGGCAGCTTTCTCCCAGACAGAAAAATGGGAAGAGGCCACTGTTCCTTTTCTTAACCTTCCCCCCACAAAGCCATAGAGCTTGCAGGTGGCTGCCATATCTGGGATAACTATAATAGTATAATTAATAAAATATAATTAAACAAAAATCAATCAATCAATGGTCTTCTTCTCTTTGGTTTTTCCCTGCAGGTAAAAAGTCCTAATCCTCAGTAACTTTTTTTAAATTTTTCAATTACAGTTGACATTCAATATTACTTTATGTTAGTTTCAGGTGTAGAACATAGTGCTTCCATATATAATTTATGAAGCAATCCCCCCAATAGTTCTAGTACCCACTTGGCACCAGACATAGTTATCACAATATTATTGACCTATTCCCTATGCTGTACTTTACATCCCCATAACTGTTTTGTAACTACCAATTTGTACTTCTTAATCCTTTCAACTTTTTCACTTAATCCCACTTCCATCTTGCAAACCCTCAGTTTGTTCTCTGTATCTGTAAATCTGTTTCTATTTTCTTTGTTTGTTTATTTTGCCCTTTAGATTCCACATATAAGTGAAATCACATGGCATTTTTCTTTCTCTATCTGACATTTCATTTA
Source organism: Trachops cirrhosus (assembly GCA_028533065.1). NCBI lineage: Eukaryota > Metazoa > Chordata > Mammalia > Chiroptera > Phyllostomidae > Trachops > Trachops cirrhosus. The sequence continues at coordinate 56,854,825 of CM052549.1, forward strand.
GCATAATACCCTCTAGGTACATCCATGTTGTCACAAATGGTAAAATTTCATTCTTTTTATGACCAACTAATATTCCATTTTATACCCTATGCACCACTTCTTATCTGCTCATCTGTTGATAGGCACTTGGGTTACTTCCACGTCTTGGTTCTTGGAAATAACACTGCCATGAACATAGGGGTTCATATATCTTTTTGAATTAATTTTGTAATTCCTAGCACTTTTAATAAATGCTTTCTTCACTCTTAACTGCATCCATTCTACCTCATTACTCTAGGGAGAAATGCACTAATAATAACAAACTGAAACTAATAAACAACAAAAAAAGCATTGATAGAAACACAATTGCTTCCCAGTTTTTGTCAAAAATAATGTTTTGTACACATCAATGGAAGTTATGACCTGTTTTATTCTCTCTGCATAATTTGGCATGAGTTAGTTATTTGGGGAATGTCTTACTTCTATTATCAAAATGGTTTTTTAAAAATTATGTATAACTTAGTTTTGGAATTAACTAGAATTAAAAAGCATTTGGAGTAATATTAAATAAATGCTATGAATGCTGCAGTGGTATTTACCATCAATGAGAAGAATGAGAATAGGGTTTTCAGTATTAGAAAGTCTTTTCAATTTAAGCACTTTCCCACTAGTGATATAGAACTAGAGTCCATGTGTGAAGCCCCAGTCAATGCTGGCAATCAGGCAAAATGTATCACTGTACTATCCTTGGCTTAAGCTCTGCCAATGGTCCTGAGACTGAGTCTGCCCAAGTCACTTTCAGTGACCTTGCTGGAATATCTATATTCAGTGTAGGGAGCGAGGAAAACTTAGACCATGAGAGAATAGGAACCTAGCTGAAGGGCAAAAGGAACTGGTTAGATCCAAGGGCACAGGAGGTTACTAAACGGACATTTCGCTCTCCTGCCTCGTGCAAGAACAAAGGATCGTAAAACAGATGTAATTTAACACGTTTGGTTTGAATTTTTACAACCGGTGAGCCAATGCCTAACCCTGTTCCCGTGCATGATATTTGTAAGCAAATAGTTAACTGCCACGTCTGCTTTGTATAACGCTTGCTTGCCCACCCCTATATAAGGACGTAGCTGAAGGCGCTTGGGAGGACTCTCATTTGCAGCTCTCATGAGCACTGTGTCTCCGGACACATTTTGGAGAGTTTGCCCCTGCGCAGGTTAAAAGAAAACTTGGCCAATAAAGTAACATCTCTGAAAACCCGAAAAGTCTCCGGCATTCGTTCTCACAGTTGCTGAATATAACATTCAGTATCTTCTATGTATACTAAATCTGGCCCTTAAGTTAGAGCCATCCCAAGCTGGATGCACTCCTAGAGGTTAGCCAACATTTTGCTAAAGAGAAAACTAAGGTGGAAGTTTATTGGGATTAAGGAGAACTGCTTTAAAAATTATTTTTTCTTCTAGCTCATATCTCCATCACATAACTGAAGTGACTTTTAGAAGTCTCACATTCTTTTTCCCTTAGAAAGCAGGCAGGAATTGCGTGTGCAAAACCAGCCTTCTGCATACATCAAGTAGTGTTTGTCTGTATTGCAGCGTATCCAAGCAAGGCCTTTTTAACTTTCCATCCTACGGACAGAGCTGTACTTTCCTGAATGGCAGCCAGGAAAAAACTTAAGAGATTTGGCAGGAAGACTGTGGGAAGCCTGGTGGAACACCAGCCTGGGATCTGGAGCAGAGGCTTTCTACAAAGGCAGAAGAGTGCAACACCGCCCTTTGTTTAGCTCTACATAGCAGTACAAATGGAGACCCCAGATTGCAATCAGGCCCTATTGTGTAAACTTGGGGTTTCCATGCCGTACAGCATTTTTGGCATCAAGTGGCTTTTTTTTTCAGCTGGAAAACCAATTAGCATTCTTTTTATATCTGGGTGTTAATACTTGGGACTTGGAGCAATTTTTTGGCCACCAGCCCACATGTCTGTAGTCTCTTGGGCAATGCCTGACATATTAAGATAAAACTGTTACTTCATGTTTTCCTACAAAGAGAAAACAAAAACTGTTTCCTGCTCTTATTAATTGGATGAAGTCAATTTCCACATTTAACAAATAAAAAGGTAGACACAATCAGGGTGTCAACCCAAGGCTCTTATCTTTCCCCAAACTGGTTCCTCTACAGAAATGTGAGGGGCAAGAACTGTCAGGTTCTGACTAAGCTTTCCTTCTCTTGAAAAAAAAAAAATCCTTATGGTCAACAGAGGCCTCAGTCCAATGGATCCGACCACCACAAGGTCACTCTTTGGCCTCTATGGCATTTTTGCTGGACAAATTTGCACGACATGATTTACCTGGGGGAAAGAACTGTTAGGAGATCCTGCCCTGACAAATGGATTAGTCATAACAGTCAAAAGGGCACTGCCCAGTTTGAAAGAAATAAACAGAGCCAAATATTTCCCTATCTTGAAAGCAGAGCAAAGTAAAGTTCACACTCTAGGAATGTAGTTTATGATTAGAGAAAGCCATATCTGGACTGCTGTTTCAGAATTTCTGAGTGTGTGGAGAAGAGGAGGAAAGGATGTTTAAATTGTTGTGGAAGGTGCCCATCCCTCATGATAAACAAACCTTGCCATAGAAACACAACCTAATGCCACAGGTCGGAGGAATGTGGCCCCAGAAAGCAAGACTACAACTTGGGAAAATATGCAAAATGATGAAAAATATTTAGAAGGGAAGTGGTAAAACAAACAGAAAAGAAACTCAGCAGTCTTTTCTGACTGCATTTGGAAGACAAAAATATGTTGGACACAAAAAAACAGTTTGGGTGCAATTACAACAGTGTTTTTGTTTTGTTGGTACTAAATGTACAGCTCTTTGCCAGAAATGGCCTGAGGGGTCTGCTGCTCCTTCAGGACTTTCTTTGTAAGTAATGGGTGGTAGTGTCCTTAAATAAAAATACACTTGAAAGACTTCTTTAAAGAATTTGTACAGAACATTTTCTTTGCAACAAAATCTAATATGGAGTTATATTACTTAATAAGGGGCTGTGTTCTGAGTCATGTGGAAACGTATTATCTAATTTTTCTTTCTTGTTGCTTTGTTTGTTATCAAAAGCAGAAAATAATCTTCTGTAATAATAATGTAAGGGAGTAATTAGAAAATGCCCAATCTTGCACAGAAAAAAAGCAGCATTAGCATTGAGGTACTAGGCATCAGAAATCACCCATTTCCCTATGCATAGGTTGATAATATATCCAAATTTGCCAGGACAGTCTCAGTTTACTCCAACTGTCCAGGTTTAATTACTAATAGACTCCCTTTCACTCACCGAAGTGGTTTGGATAACAAATAATTTAGTGATCCTACTCCTGCACAGAGACCAAGGGTCGTCTGCCTTTTCCCCAGAAAAACTAGTCTAACACTTTGCCGAGGTCAGAACCTGAAATGAATATTGAAAAGGAGGGAAAAGAAAATTGTTGTCATTTAGCAAAGAAGAACCCTCAACAGTATGGCTTCACATAAAAGAAGCATAGAAAGACTGTGAACAAAATCAACTCTGCTCCTGCTGGGCAGAGGAGAGAAACTGTCCATCCACAGAGGACCCCTAAGGCAGCCTTCAGGAGTGCCTGTGAGCTTCCCACTAGATTATAAATCAAAGTACAAACAAGTGTTTCTTTGTAAAACCCTGGAAGACAGTCAGTATTTTATATTTTTATTTTACCTTATCTTTTTATTTTATTATTTTATTTTTGAAGAAGGAAACTTTATTCAGTGCATATAGCTCAATAGTGATACAGAATTGCTGTGAAAACAGCACTGCTGTGTAACAATTCTAGGGCTAGGCAGTTCTGCTCTAGATGGTCCGCTCCACTCTGCCCTGGAGAGAGGTCTTCAGTGTTTCCATTCTAACCAAGAAAAGGAAATCTTCACTATTCGGTGGAAAGTGTGCTTTCAGAACCAGAGAGGGAGCTGGCTTATATGGACAGCAGTCCCTTCCCGTTGGCCCTGATTGGTCCATCATCACACAAATGAGGACTCTGAATCCTCATAGTTTGGTCCAAAGACATTGTTCCTGATTGGTCAGATTAGAGCTGCTCTGTTTGGTCAGAGCTACACAGCTCCCATTGGATAGAGAAAGCCTCAGTCCTATTGCTTGAAACTTCTTTATAAGGCCTGTAACCTATAAAGTTCAGGAACTTCTTTGTAAGGCCTGGCTCACATGGTGGAAACACAGTTTGGGCAGGCACGTAGTCTAGCGCAGAGGCTACTCTGTGAAGCACGGTTTGCATGAGAGGCCGCTATACAGCAAGGACTCTGCTTTTTAAAAATTTGAGCTCAGTTAGCCACCAAAAGCTCTTTTTAGGTCTGTTCTTCTCAGGGTTCATATTTTCCCTTTTTCAATCAGAATCTGTCCACAGAGAACATTGATGATGAATCAGGTCTGTTTTTCCTGTGACGGTGTCAGAGTGGCTTGGCTACCTGCTCTAGTTCCATCTAGGCCCTTGATGGGCCTCCTATGTTAGGGCAGTAGCCAGTAGAGGAACTACAGCCATTTGCTTATGAGAGGTCTCTCAGCCATCTGCTAAACACAAAATTCACAGTTTCTTATAAAAGCAGCTAAAACAACTTTGGAACGATTAAAGAACAAAGACACTTAATATTGCAAAAGAAATCATGGGCAATTAACAAAGTGTATTTAGCATCAGGAGTAAAGTTTCCAACCATCATGAATTACACAAATGGAGGGGATAAAGTGGCTTGGTGGATCATTTCTATCCTTCATGCAAACATTACTCCAGTTTTTGTAGGAGGTTTCAAATATTTGGTTATACAAAACATCAATAGTTTGATAATGAAATACAGTGATCAGATTAGAATAACAATAAATGAAACAATTTGCAATCCAGGCCTTAAAATACCTCCAAGCCCAGCTGGGAGTCAACTGGAAATGTCGGATAATTTAAATTCTAACCAACCATTTACACTAGAAGCAAAAATGGAATGCTCCTTAAAGGATCTGGAAAGATTAAGGAGTTTAATTGCATCTAATTCTACCTGGGAGGAAATATTTATCCAGGTACACCAGGAGACATTGACTATGGCACGAACTCCTCCTTGGTCTGAGCACATAACCAAGGGCAACCCTCTTGTTGAGTACTACTTGTGCTTAAAAGTTTAAAGATGTGTGTGGGGCACAAATGGCTCTGGAAGTTGAGCGAGCAATTTGACGGTTCTAGTTAGATTCAGATTATATGTAATTAAGCAGTACCAAGGCCACTCCATGAAAATGCAATTCATCTCCTGAAAACCCTGCTAGCAAGTCACATGCCATAGAAAGGCCACAAGAATTGTCTTCATAAACAGAGGGATCCTCATTAGGGTATTAATCTACTACTGATAAAGCACTCTTTTCCTCTGACCAGACCTTAGAAGGGCAGCTGTTACCATTTTGAGAATGGTAAAAGAGGATGTCAAGTGACCCAGAAGGCATTGTCCAGACAGCCTTTAGCTCTCTAGACAGTCAAATGCCCTAGGATGATCCACATGTGGGGGCACAAAGGGTGCCTGCAAGGATCTGCTCATTTATGGAGTCATTAACATGAAGGCACTTCCCACTAGATTATATACCAAATCCAAACAAGTATTTCTTTGTCAAATTCCTGAAGTTAGGCAGTAATTTTAAAAGCAGACATGCATGCTGCCTCTTATTGTGCCTTGCTGCCTAGAATGTATTGCTTAGATGTTCTAAATCAGAAAGTATTCAGAGATTTCACAGTGCCACCAGCTACACTGCTGGGCTGCAGCTATTTGGATCAGAATGGAAATGCTTTGATCTGTTTTACATCTAAGTTTAACTGTGGCATGAGCCCAAAAGGTGGACTAATTTTGGAAACTTCCCCTGTACACTTTTATATAAAGATAAAAGAAACACTTGGAAGAATAAACAGAAGCTGTATTTCTGTAGGCCTAACAGCCACCACATCAAATGAACAAGACCGTAGAAGCTTGTGCTGAATGTTAGGTCAGATTTCATCAGCTCTACTCTGCTCCCTTAATCACTGGCAGCCAATAGGATGATTTCCTTCCATTGTAAAGATATAAAGATAAAACAACATTAAAGAACTTAGGAAGGAAAGAAATTATTTCTGCACAGTGCCTTTCATTTTCACATGAAATTTTTAAAATTGAAAAATATGTGTGTTTTTTTTAACTTAGGAAGTTATTAACACTGGCTGTGGGGTTCAGTAGTTCACAGTTCTCACATATGCTCTGTAAATATCTGGATGACAGGAGATGTGGGAGCATTCTCCTAACCTCCTATGTTTCAAGGGGATGGAATTTTAATCAGGAATCTAGAGCTTGCTAAGCTCAGTTAGAAGGCAACACAAGCTCCCATGGGAAGCCAGCTTGGAGCTCCAAAGAGGAATCATGACTTGCCAATGAGCTTTGCACTATGCAAATTCTTCAGTAGGAACCAAATGAGAGCAACTTGAAGCTCAGAGGGGTTTAATGTAGCTTATTGATCTCATAATCAGAGCTACAGCCCATTCCAGGATAGGCCAAAGGGCAGTGGCATTCTAAAAGTGGAGAGATAGTCTCTTTATAGAGAAACACATCTGAGTACACAGAGGCAGTTTAGCTAGATATACCTCAGATAGGTTCTGAGCAGAGGACCTGGGCACAGTATTGCCAAAGCAGTGTACTCAATAGGAAGAAAATTCATCACATTGGAATGAGAGATTTCCGGCCTAACCTTGCCAGTATCTAAGGAGATGAATGAGTTTCTTGAAGGGCTCTTGGGACACACAGGACCTGACTAAAAGAATATGACATGGCTTAAACATACCAAGTTGGCTGACTAACTTGTGATTTGGCCAATGGAGATAAGCCAACCAGGCCAGTGTTAGGCAGAGTTGATGGAAGGTAATACAGAAAAGTTAATGAATTAAAAAGTCCTAATATAGACTTTGGAAGTAACACTCTGAAACACTTTTTGTGGTTCATCAGGTTGGATTATGGTATTCATTTGTTTGCTAAAAATTATTTATTAATGTTTATTTTATAAATGAAATTATTATTTTATCTGTTTGTGTTCTTACATTATTGGCTTAAAAGTTGAGGGAATAGTACCACCCTATTTGGTTACAGTGGTAAAGTTTCCCCACATTTCTGGATAAAGGGATGTGACTCAAGCAAGATAAATATGAAATTTCCATTAAAGTTTCCTGGCCATCTCAGAAATCAGGATTCCATGTAAAGCTAGGGAGTACATTAGATAATACCTAAAACTCCCTCCAGCAATGTAATTTTGCATAACAAGAATCTGAACATTCTTAAAGAATTTTCTTTTATGTCCAATTCAACATCCCAGAAAAGAAACATTGGCAGCAAAGTTCAAGGTCAAGAGAAAATATAAGTACTAAGAGGCCCCAGCCACCTTAGTGACAGATGTGATTCTCATATGCTTTTTGAAGCAATTCTTTATCATGTGAAGAAGAGCTTGAGCCACCATACTTAGCCTTCCCTGAATACTCCTTTCTCTGATTAAAATAACAAATTATTTAGATAAACAAGAAAAACAAAAATATGTTCTTACAATGAAATAGTCAATCCACACAAAAGCATATAGAATGAAAAAATCATAGAGCCAAATTTATTTTTAAATATATGGGTCATGGTTACATACAACATGCGGCAAAAGTAGGTTTACCATTGTGAGTATTCAAAACGGAGTTTACTGTTGTATTATTGTTTATTAATTATTGTATTATTTTCCATACAAATAACTGAAAACCTACTTTTGCCCCACCCTGTGTTTACATAATTCATAATGCTGTGACAACTTTTTTTTTCAAAGATTTTATTTATTTCTATTTTTTTCATATATTTTATTGATTATGCTATAATGTGGAATCCTGATTTCTGAGATGGCCAGGAAACTTTAATGGAAATTTCATATTTGTTTTGCTTGAGTCACATCCCTTTATCCAGAAATGTGGGGAAACTTTACCACTGTAACCAAATAGGGTGGTACTATTCCCTCAACTTTTAAGCCAATAATGTAAGAACACAAACAAATAAAATAATAATTTCATTTATAAAATAAACATTAATAAATAATTTTTAGCAAACAAATGAATACCATAATCCAACCTGATGAACCACAAAAAGTGTTTCAGAGTGTTACTTCCAAAGCCTATATTAGGACTTTTTAATTCATTAACGTTTCTGTATTACCTTCCATCAACTCTGCCTAACACTGGCCTGGTTGGCTTATCTCCATTGGCCAAATCACAAGTTAGTCAGCCAACTTGGTATGTTTAAGCCATGTCATATTCTCCCACTTTCTCCCTTTATTCCCCTCCGCCCTGCACACTGCCCCCACATCCCCCTCTCCCCTTAGTTCAGTTCCATGGGTACTACATATATGTTCCTTGACTTCTACATTTCCTATATTATTCTTAACCTCCCCCTGTCTATTTTCTACTTACCATTTATAGTACTTATTTTCTGTACCTTTTCCCCCACTCCCCCCTCCTCTTTGCCACTGTAACCCTTTATGTGATCTCCATTTCTGTGATTCTGTTCCTGTCCTACTTGTTTGCTTAGCTCATTTTTGTTTTTGTTTCTAAGTTCAGTTGTTGATAATTATTGTCATTTTACTATTCATATTTTGTTATCTTCTTTTTTCTTAGATAAGTCCTTTTAACACTTCATGTAATAAGGGCTTGGTGATGATGAACTTCTTCAACTTGACCTTATCTGGGAAACACTTCATCTGCCATTCCATTCTAGATGATAGCTTTGCTGGGTAGAGCAATCTTGGATGTAGGTCCTTGCCTTTCATGACTTGGAATACTTCTTTCCAGGCTCTTCTTGCCTGTAAGGTCTCTTTTGAGAAATCAGCTGACAGTCTTTTGGGAACTCCTTTGTAGGTAATTGTCTCCTTTTCCCTTGTTGTTTTTAAGAGTCTCTCCTTATTTTTAATCTTGGGTAATGTAATTCTGATGTGCCTTGGTGTGCGCTTCCTTGGGTCCAACTTCTTTGGGACTTTCTGAGCTTTCTGGACTTCCTGGAAGTCTATTTCCTTTGCCAATTAGGGAAGTTCTCCTTCATTATTTGTTCAAACAAGTTTTCAATTTTTTGGTCTTCCTCTTCTCCTCCTGGCACCCCAATGATTCAGATGTTGGAACATTTAAAGTTGTCTTAGAGGTTCCTAAGCCTCTCCTCATTTTTTTGAATTCTTGTTTCTTCATTCTGTTCTGGTCGAATGTTTATTTCTTCCTTCTGGTACAAATCGTTGATTTGAATCCCGGTTTCCTTCCTGTCACTGTTGGTTCCCTGTACATTTTCCTTTCTTTCACTTTTCATAGCCTTCACTTTTTCGTCTGTTTTGCAACCATACTCAGCCATTTCTGTGAGCATCCTGATTACCAGTGTTTTGAAATCTGCATCTGACAGGATAGTTGGCTGTCTCTTTATCGCTTAGTTTTATGTTTTCTGGAGCTTTGATCTGTTGTTTCATTTGGGCCATTTTTTTTGTCTCTGCAGACCTGTTATGTAGTAATGGGGGGAGCGTTAGTTATTTGCCAGGGTGGGGCAATCCACATTGCTCCATTGTGGTGCTGTATGTGGGGGAGTGGTCCAAGAGGGAACAGCACTGTTTGTTCAGCTCTGCCAGCTATCAGTCATTTCTACCACTACCCACAAGCAAATTGGGCCTTTCTGCTGCTGATTCCTGGGTGGGTGGTTTTGTGTAAATTCTGGTACCCTGTGGGTTTCTCCAACAAACTCTCCTGTGAAGCTGGGAGTTTCTCCCACTGCCTCAACCCCCACAGGTTTTTTCAGTCAAAGGTTTTGAGGCTTTATTCCTTACAGGGGAACCCTGGGTTGCATGATCTATCTCACTCCCCAGTTGTTCCTCCTGGTTTATCTGCATGGAAATGTGGGACTGCCCACTCCACCAGCCACCACCTCGCCCAGACCACCAGCTGCCATTTGTGGTGAGTCCTCTCCACTCCAGCTGCCAACCTCTGCCCTCCTACCAGTCTGGGTGAATATTTCTTCTTTAACTCCTTGGTTGTCAGACTTCCATACAGTTCGATTTTCTGTTAGTTCTGGTTGTTTTTTTGTTTTTAAATTTTTTGATGTCCCTCTTTTGGTTGTGCAAGGAGGCACAGTGTATCTACCTACACCTCTGTCTTGGCCAGAAGTCGTTATTTATTTATTTTTAGAGAGAGGGGAAGGGAGGGAAAAAGAGAGGGAAAGAAACATAATGTGTGAGGGAAACATCGATCAGTTGCCTCCTGCATATACCTCAACTGGGACCGACCCAAAACCCAAGCGTGGCCCTGACCAGACACAGAACCAGTGACCTTCTGCTTTGTAGGATAATGCTCAACCAATTAAACCACACTGGTTTGGGTGCTATCACAACTTTTTACTTGGGTCCTAAAGAACTTAATAATTTAAGATCTCATTTTTCCTTTCTAATAGTGAATGTTCTCTAATTCATTCACTCATTTTTTGTTGATGATATTCAGCTTGTTCTACTACTTGCTATTATAGAAAAGAGCATCCTTAGAAATGTGTTTTACTGACTATGAATGAGTATTTCTGTGAGACAAATTTCTAGAAGTAGATAATAAGGTCAAATATTAGGCTTCCTTTAAATTTTGGTAAATGTTGCCTATTTTATGTGTAAGTCGTACGTATTTTCTGTAAATGACCCTTTGTATCCTTTGTCCACCTTCTGTCTGATTCCTTGTGTTTTGGTTATTCAAATGTAGGCACTTTTTATAAATAGTGAATCTTTAAAATATGTTATAAATATTTCCCCTAGTCCATGACTTATTATTTGACACTGGTTTTATTACTGTCTCAAAGAAGAATTTTTGTTATCAAGTCAAAGTGGTAAATACTTCCTTATATGACTTATGAGTTTTGTGTATTGCTTAGGAAAGTTTTGCACACCTGCAGAGTTTTCAATTTTTTTATATGTTGTTCAAATACTTTTATAATTTGCCTTAACATTTATTGTCTTTAATCTCTCCAAAATGTATTTTTGCTTATGATATGAATTCATAAGTTTATTTTTCTTCAAAAGGATAACCAATTGTCAAAAATGCAATTTACTGAGAAATCTTGAATGCTTTTACTAATTAGAGATGACATTTTAACTATCAATATACAACTATATTTCTGAGTTTTCATTCTATTTTTATCTATTAATGTGTTTGTCTATTCCTGTACCAAAATGCACTGTTTAAATTGCTTTATATTATGTTCTACTAATTAATAGGTCAAGTCCCATCATTATTCCCTTTTTTAAAATAATTAACTTGCTGATCATTGCTGTTCTTTTTTCCATATGTATTTGAGAACCAGCTTGTTGACAACTTTACAATGCTGAGTTTTTCCATTGAGAAATATGAAATAGCACTTTATGTATGTATATTTTTAAATATCCTTTTTTAAAAAATCTTTTTCTGAAAAGGGTATTTAAAAATCATTTATAAATATACTTGTCATGTGAAGTCACTTTAAAGTACCATTTTCTATTTATTCCTAAGTATAAAATGGGTTTTGTTGTTATTGTAAATGAGACCCCTTTCACCATTATGTTTTCTAATTGAGTATTGCTAATATTAAAAAAGCTATTGATTTTTGTGTATTGACTTTTATACAGACTTTTATACTGATCACCTTACTATACTCTTAAAGTACTTTCTTAAATTATAATAATTTTTCTTATCATCCTTTCATGTTTTCTTAATAGAAAACCTTTCTGTATATTTCTCAAATTAGTTGTTGGGATTTCAGTAAAACTTCAAACTTAAGTTTTTTTAAGAGCAACCAATCAACAGTCACCCTTTGAGAATGTTATAAACTGAGAGTCTGTGTGCCCTTCCAAATTCATATATTAAAACCCTAACTCCCAATGTGATATTATTTGGAGATGGGGGTCTTTGGATGATAATTAGGGGTAGATGACATCATGAAGGTGGGGCCCTCATAACAGGATGTGTGATCTTAAAAGAAGAAAAGGAAAAGGAGATTTCTTTCTCTTTCATAAAGTGTATACCAAGGAGAGTCCATGTGAGGACATAGTAAAAAGGTGTTCATCAATAAGCCAGAAAAAGAGCTCTCATCAGAACCTAACTATGTTGGCGTCCTGATCTCACACTTTCAACCTCCAAAACTATGAGAAACAATAAATTTCTGTTGCTTAAAACACTGACACGGTGCCAAAATTTTTTATGGCATTCCAAGCTAAGACAGACAGCTTACATTATGCTAGGCATAGCAGAGATGTTACTGGGACCCCAATGAGAAAACATGTAACTCTTGTTTGTGAATTGAAACTTACAGGTTCAGTCCTTATCTGTGTGGCTCAGTTGGTTTGGAGTCATTCTGCTGAAGCAAAGATCACTGAAATGATTCCTAGTCAGGACACATGGCTAGGTTGTGGGTTCGGTCCCTGGACAGGGTGCATGTGAGAGGCAACCAATCAATGTTTCTCTCTCACATTGGTGTTTCTCTCCCTCTCTTCCTCCCTCCATTCCCCTTTCTCCAAAAACAAAATAATAAATAAAATCTTTTTAAAAAGGAAACGTATAGGTTCACTACTTTGGCATTGTGGTTTGCTTGTTTGTTTTGGATATTTTGGTATAGGCAAACTACTAAATTCTTTTCCTAGTAGGTATATTCTACTCTTCATGCACGCACACACACACACACACACACAGGGATTCTCAAATTTAATGGCCGTTTTCAACTTCTAATGGTCAGTTTTCAACTGACACTGTGTGTCAACAGACTACCAGTGAAACTTACATCAAGGGAAAGCACCCCTAAAACTAAATAAATAAGGACAAGAGGAAATCATTATTAACTTCATTGCCACATAACCCATTTCTATTCCTATCAAGCCTAGGTCTTCCATAGAAGAACAGTCTCTGGGTCAGGGTTTGTTTCTCTGACATATACAAACACTGCAGCAGACTTCCTTTGAGTAGCCTAGACCTTCAGCCTGCAAGAGCACATTTCCTGTAGAAAGAAACTCCTGAGGCTGGAATCCTTGCTAACTTCCCTTTCCAAAACTGATTGCTTCATATAGGGACATGTGCTTCCTCTGTATCTGTAGGTCCAAAAGAATATGTAAACAACTTGGGGGTGATCTCTCTCCATTTTCTTTCCTACAAGCGAAGGGCTCATTTCCTTCAACTTAATTTGTATATAGGGGATTCATTTTGGTTTATAGATAGAGATAGGAGAGACTTACAGATAAGACAGCACGTTCTGTCTTTATCTATCTGGATCAGTAGATTGGTTCACTCCCTGAGCCATTCATGACTGACTGATTGTGGCTTCCTAGAATAGTGTTTCAAGGAGAGATCTAAGGCTGCCTCTGGCCACCATCAGGTATGTATATGCTGTAAGCATAGGATGGAAAGTGGTGTGATGCCTGCCAAGCATTTCCCATCTTTGAATATAATTGGATTTTTGTTGGTGAGCTTAGTTATATAACCTCAAAAGTTTTATTTATTTGTAGCTATCATACACATAAAAGACAAAATATTGCTTTATTTTTTTAACTTGGATCAACAAAGAGTTAAGTGCTCTTAAATCTAAGAAGCCTTAATGCTAAACATTGAGTATATAAATGTATATCCTAAATAAATCTTAAGACAAAATACTACATTTTATAAATATTCTATTGCATAATAGTGATTTTCCTTACTATCATTAATAATGGTAGTGTGGTAATATGACTAACAATTATAACTTTCAAAATCTAACTTTGTATAATATTGGATGGCAATAAAGTATGAGCCAGATATTTTCAGATAAAAATAGAGTACTTCATTTTCACAACTTAAACATGCCAAGAGGCTAAGGCCTGAGGAAATAATGTGAGTGTTGTTTATTTTTACCAAAGGTGAGTTTTATGTTTTGTGTAATTGAGTGAGTAGCTAAAAGTCTAAAAGTTAAACTCTGCAAAATATTTAAGAAACATTCAACAAAATAGTGACGTGAATCTCTAGACACTGGAGGTTCACAAGTCTGTTCTTCAGGCTGAGATTTTCTGAAAAACCTACTAGTGACTACAGTTTATAGAAAAATACCTATATGGTCAGCTGTGGTTTGGGATATTACATCATAAAAATTCAAATCACTATTTACCATATCCACCTATTTCTAACATTTTACTTTCTTTACAGAGAAGAAATTATTCCTTCTCTCACTACTGTGACTCAACTTGTTTATCACATTACAAGTATTGTGTAAGTAGAGAGAGAAGGGGGAATTCATTTGGAAAATTAGCTAACAATCACCCTATCAATCCATTTCCACAAACCATTAAGCCATTCTCCAAAGAAGTTCACACTAAAATTTGGGCTGCAAAATGAACATTTATATTGATACCATGTTTTTATTAATTTTCTAGTTTTTAAAACTATGTCAAATAGACATTTTAAAAATATGTTTTCATGAAATTTAGTGTTACTTCTCTCTAGTGACAATATCCCTATCATTGTTTCCCACTAAATACTTAACATGATCTTTATAAATAGATGGGTAAAAAAATGAATTCTTACCATTGGCCAACATCTCATTGAGTGTCACACCTCTAAAGACTTATCACACTGACCCTAAAGAGAGATTTCCACTCAGGTTAACACATGGATTTTTTAAATTATGAGAAATAATTTTTCTACAATCTAGTCAAATATTTATAAAAGGTTGTAAGTCTTGTCATATCCCATTAGGATAATTATATGCTTAGTCATACGTATTTCTATTACTATGTTCTTGAAGCATACCACTATTCAGAAATATAAGAAATGTGTTGAAGTTTATATAGTGATATAATATCTTGAATGTACAATTTTATTATTTATTCAGTGGAGACAATGTCTTTGGAGTGACTAGAGAATCAATGCTTCTTTTAACTTATCTTGTATTTTAATCACTAACATATTTAACAAAAACACATTATAGGATTTAAAGATTTTAGACTTAAAGAAATTCTTTAATTTCATTTTGCTACAATTTAAAAAAAATTACTAGTAGTTTAAAATACAATAGCACCCCCTTACCCATGGGAGACATGTTCTAAGACACTCAGTGGAAACAATGGACAGCACAAAACCCTAGACATACTCTTGTTTTTTCTTGTACATAAAAATCTGTGATAAACTTTAATTTGTAAATTAGGCACAGAAGGAGACTAACAACAATAACTGACAATAAAATAGAGCAATTATAATAATATTCTGTAAAAAAAGTTATGTGAATGCAATCTCTCAAAATATCTTATTGTACTATATTCCCCTTTTCACTTCAAAGAAGCACTTTTTAGTTTCTTATTGGTATATATCATTGGCCAGCATCACTACTCTGGTGCTTTGTGGCCATTGTTAAGTAAAGTATGGGTTGCCAGAACACAAGACTGTGCTAATTGACAGTTGATCTGATAACTGAGATGACTACTATGTGACTAGCAGATGTGGAGCATATATAATGTGTATACACTGAACAAAGGGATGATTCACTTTTAGGTGAGATGAAGCTGGATGGCATAATATTTTATCAAGCTATTTAAAACTTGTGAATTGTTTATTTCTGGAATTTTCTTTTTAATGTTTTTGGACCATGGTTGACTGTTGGTAACTGATGCCACAGGAAGAGAAAACACAAATAAGGGGGTAAAGGGGATTGCTGTAAGCTGCTGCAAAAGATGTGGAATATGTAGGAAAATGATGACAGTTCTACATTTATACATGAAATCCTGAAAACCAGGTAAAAATATACATGAGCTGCTCTGCATCACTGCAGTACAGCATGCTGCTTAAATTTACAGTGTTTTGCTCCTAGACCTAGCCTTAAATCCCAGCTTGACAACTGTCTAGCTGTGTGACCCAGCACAAGTTACTTCAACAGCTCTAAGTACCCTTGTATATCAAATGAGGGCATTAATAGTGCCTATGCAGAAGGTGATGTGAAAATTAAATGAGTAAGTACATGTAAAGCACTTAAAATCATTTCAAATTCATAATAAACTTCATTGAGAAAAATGATACCAGTGGTTTGAGGAATAGGCAATTGTATTTAGGAGCATGAATTAACAAAAAAACAATTTTCTAAAACTGCAAAAAGACATGACCAGGGGTGTAGTGTTGAATATTTCCAGTCTTTTGATTCATCCGGTCTTTATGTAGTAATGTCTTACATGATGTATAAGACTCTGATAGATTTCAATGCCTCTCCTTTTTTCCCAGGATTGATCTCATGAGAGTTTGTTAAGGGGCATAGGTGGGAAGACAAATGGACTGCTACCACAGATTTTTTAACCACTGTAATAATGTCTCAAAAGAGGTATAAAATGGGCTTTATAATTTTTTATCAGATATAATGGTCTCTTTTGATATACAATGTATTCTCTAGTTATCCTCAGGTCATACACTGAGTCTAGCAGAAAGCAAGGCACTTACTGCAAAAACTGTGAAGAATATGGACAGTTATATATGTTGTCTGCATTAAATGGTATCATTTATGAAGTATTAGGTATTATTACTTAATTAACAACTGCATAAATAATGAAGCTATGAGGCAAGATAATCGAATTTAAGATCCAAGTATCAATAATATTACACTCATACATGGTTATAGCTTACAGTACAACATAGTACCATACAACATTAAAAATGGAAGAGACCTTAGAATGTGGAATTTCCAGTAGTGACATAATAAATTAACTTGGAAAATTAGCAAAGAAGTTACAGAAAACCAATAAGAAGCCAGATACCTACACTCTCGGTTCAGTAGTTTTTTTTCTTTTTATCTATTCCCAACCACCTCCTTGTTGCAAGGCTGAATATTTTCCCCTCTGAATTAATATTGCTTGGTGATTAAATTGAATGATATGTTTTATTTTATAGATGGTGGGTAGAAATATCAGGTCACCATTGATTAAATGCCAAATATCTTTCTTGGCTCATTGCCTGTATATATTTTCAAATGATTTATTGTATAGAGACTCTCAATGATTTGTGTCAGCCATTATGCAAAGTGAAAAGGGACTCAGCTGCAAAGTTACAGATGCCATTAGTTTCCTTTCATAATAATTTAGCAGAATGGAAATGGGAGTGATAAGTTTTAAAAATTTATTTTATATTTTTTGGCTGTAACCTATCTTTTTGCATTGTTCCTTAAAACCACATTGTCATCTTACTTCTTTGAAACAGACTCAACAGATCATGTCTTTGCTGTTGGCACTTCTTTGAGTTAAGCATTTGAAAATACCAGGTTGAACTTTAGTACTGTCAGTTCTAACCTGAGCTTTAAATACCACAGCACTGCAGGCAAATGGTATGCACTTATGAGGAAGAAAGTGGTTCCAATATTTATCTTGCTAATGTGATTTTTCTGGATGAGTAGAATGCAGTGTCTCATAGTCATTTAGTCCAAGGAAGTACCTTGTGGGTCAGGGATATTTGGTGCTTGTATGAGGATGGCTTCTTGAAGATAATCCAAACTGCCTTGGCATTTTATTAAATCCTGCAAATAACATTATATTCTGCTTTAGTGTAGTGACATATCAAAGCCAGGCTGCTTTTCTAGGAACTTCTATTGATGTTATAAAGCTTTAAAATGTCTCTCATAGATGACAGAGCGATACTAATAAGAGTTTCAGCACTGGCAAAAGTTACAGTATGTCAGGTTATTTAAGGGATCACATTAATACTTACCTTTTGTTTTGAGAACCAAGGGTACTGGAATTGAGCAACCCTGATGAACTGCCTTTCCTTCCTTCCCTTTTCAACAATCCCCTCTTCCCAGCAGGAAATTAATAGTTCCCTTCTCTCTGAACAGAACACATTCAACGCCACTTTAAATGGTATTTGTCACACTGTGTCACTATTATCTAGTTCACAACCATCCTCACTGGAGAGTGGTAACAGGGTCTCAGTCATCTTCATATCTACAGTGCTCCCTAAACAACAAACCATCAATATCTTCCTAGAACTCTTGATCCACCAACTTTATTGCATTCCTTCAAATTCGTTTTTCAAAGATTAATACAGGAGTCACAATAGTGAATAAAAGAAAATATTAAGTAAAGCGGAAGTAACAGCTCATACCCCTACAACCAAATCATGTAAACAACATGAATACATGTATACACTGAATTAGGTCCAAAATCCCTCATCTAAAATGCTTGGGATAGCTGTATTTCAAAATTCAGAATTTTTAATGAATATTAGAATATAACAGCTTGTAAATGGCACATTATTAATATTCTCCAAATAAAACACATTACTAAAGAAGAAAAGGAATAAGTAAAAAGGAAACAGTCTCATCAATTCAGATTAGGTTTTGCAACAAAATGAATTTACCACAAAGTCATGAAAAATTTTGGAGGGTTTTCAAAGCTTTTTTTTTTTGTAATTTGGATTGTAAATAAGAAATAGTGAACATGTATAATAAAATCTATTTAGTATTTTAAGTCTGTCTCTTTGAATGCACTCCAAACTGATGTTAGGACAAGCTATTATTCTTTCTTACAAAAATACAGTAACAAAATAAAATACTCATGTCTCATTTGAATTTTAATATAATTTCCAAATTTATATTGCTATAAAGATGTAAATTAACCTGTATTTTTTATCCTGTCAGTAAATTATATTATTTGGAAGGATAAAAATTAGTAAAAAATAACATTACTGAAAAGCTTGTGTATCATGATCTTACTAAATGAAACAGCAGAGTAGTAAGAGGGCTTTCTCACTGTAATCATTTAGGAAATTTCAACTATCTTGTAAGGCAAAAGTATTAATTCACAGAGGTTATATGTATATGTGTTTATTATATGTTATGACCTATACTAACACTTCAGAAATTTTTTACAATGAGCCTATGTTTTAAAATGTAGGTTTTATTATTTTTCAGGTATGAGAGGCCAGATGAGTAGACAACTGCCATTGAAAAGATAGTTTGTTATACTCAAAGTTAGCAAGAGGAGGGGATGTGCCACACAATGTGGGGTCACACAAGGAAGTGCCTGGTTGGATCAGGCAGAAGGAGTAAGGGGAAATGTAGGCATTTATCGCATCTTTAGGATTGACTGTTTTGAATAATTTTAGTGGGCTCTGGGACATAGGGGCTGCCCTTGTTGTCTGGTACCTGGCCTTGAAGTGATTAGGGCAGGCATGACTCAGAGTATGAGAGCTCAGTAAAGGAGACAGTTGGGGTGTGGGCTCTGGATTGATTGGTGTGCATGTGAAAGTCACACTGGAAGGTGAGTTGTGTGCTCTCTCTAAGAATTAGCTAGCCTGGGAAAGGATAGTCCCTATAGAGTCAGCAAGGATCTAAAATGCCAAAGCGTCAAATATAGGAACTAGAAAATGTGGTTATTATAATCTATAAATGTATAAAATTATACAAATTTAAACCAATAATGAAATGTAAGAATTTCTTTACTTCCTTTTATTAGTTTTATTTTACTATAGTCCTGTGTTACTTCATTGCAAGGACAAATATATTAAAAATATTACTAAAAAGGTAATAAAAACTTCTTTTTCCATTTTTAGTTTAAAACCTGAATTACGTTCAGAGCATGCTGGTTTTGGCATACATCCTCAAGAAATAATTATTTTCTACCCTCACCACTCTTTCTCTCCCTTTTCCTTCTATTCATTCATTTACTGAGCATTTATTGAGAACACACTGTGTATAATGTCAGACACCATGAATGTACCTCTTAATCTTCTCAGAAGGGATTAACTAACTAACAGGGGCTGCAGATATTTGATAAATAACTATACACAGGATCAACTTTTTGGCATCCTTAGATGCCAGAAGAAAGTATTACAAGGAGGCAGTATGTCCTCAGCATGAATCCAAGGGCACATCATATAAACATTTTTCAGTATTATTTAATTCAAATGAATAATTTTTATTTGGATTTGAAATCTTCTGAAGTAGTCAAGAAGTAGAAATTTCTTCTAAAAGTTTTATGTGACATATTGAAAATGCACAACAGTGGTCTTACAAGTCTGCAATCCCACCAACAGTGTACTAGGGTCCCTTTTTCTCCACAACCTCTCCAGCACTTGTTGTTTGTTGTTTTATTTATGTTTATAAGACCACTATGGAAAACAGTATGGAACTTCCTCAGAAAACTAAAAATGGATCTG
>CM052549.1:56875496-56891402 GCA_028533065.1 Trachops cirrhosus
TACAGGAACAAATATAGAGGACACATGGACAAAACTAGGGGTGTTGGAAAGGGGAGGGAGGAGGGGAGGAATGGGTGGGTGGGCTGGAATGGGACTAAAGGATAGAAACTGTACTGAATAAACTAAAATAAAAAAACTAAAAAAAAAGAAAATGTACAACACAAAGAAACTTATGAACAAGATAGAAAATAGACATGGGTTTTCATTATGTCCTTAAAACTGTTCCATTCGTTGTATTTATTGGGTACCCACTATACGGCCAGAAGTCTTTGCTGAGAAACTCCAGTCCATACAACACTAAAAACTATGAGTAGTTCAATGATTTTGTACTTTCCTGAGTAATTTGTATTTTTAAAGCTTTCATTCAATAAAACACTTATTGGTATTTCAAACAGATTCAACTATTCTAAATGTGATCATTTCAAAACCTAACACTGAGTGAGATTTAATTATGTGCAAAACAATGTTACCCTTGGCTATTATGAATGTAAAGTTAACAACTAACAGCCACCCTTCAGGCACAAAATAGCTGTAGTGGGGAAAATTTTCTGATTCTGTGGTCAGAAAGGTCACAGCTCTCTTTATTCAGCCTTGTCTCTGCTGGTGACAGAAGGCTTCCTGTGTCCTCGACTTCAGCCTTTGCACTCTCAGTGTGTGATAGTGTGATCAACCACAACCAAAGGTAGGAAACAGAGAGCAGCACTTCCAGGGCCTTCCTCCATCCCCACCCCTTCTGCTACGCCTTCCTTCATGAGTATAATATTAGTGCCACATTATCTCCATTGCAGATAAATAATTATTTTTGTAAATATCATAAAATCCTAGGTCTAGGAAAAAGTTTAAGTGGATAGCTAACTTATCCTTTTATTTACATACAATTAATAAAAATTATATACCAGCATATTTAGTTCAGAAAAGCAACTTATATGGTAAGGTTTCTATAATAATAATAGTGTTCATTCTGTATAAATTATCAATTCATCACAAGTGTCTTCATAGATTTGTCATAATGCTTTCCAAATAAAGGCTTTCTATGAAACATTATCCCAGCTACACTGGGGACTACTTTTTAACCAATTTATTTTCATTCATCTTTTGTAGATAACTTTTCTGTTTTTCTTTTTTAATAATTCATTTATTGAATAGTCACAGCATTTTGCTCTTTAATACCATGTTCAATGTTAAATTACTTGCTGTACATCATTGCAACAATAAAACTGAATAAAGCATTTTCTGTAGTATCAGTACTTTCCCTGAGCTATTTTGGCATATATCTTCCAAATATGACAAATTTTCCAATAAAGATGTATCTCCTTGATTATCTGAGGTTTCTGGCTAGACTGACATGGTAGAATAGAATTCAATGTTCTTAGTTTCATTTTCTAATAATCTTTACTTTCAGTTTCTTACTAAAGGAGCCATATATGCTTGTGCTTTTATGTTATTGCGCAGATGCTATCTCAGGACTCAGGACAATGAAGCCCCTACCAATTTTCAATTCTGGCAACAATGTTAAACTTTAAACCAGCTTGAAATTTTTCTTCACTTAAAACTTCTTGATATTAGAAAGTTAATGCTGTTTTAAAATCCAGATTAAATAATGGCTTTACCAGTGCCTCACCCTTAAAATCAGTCACAGTGGGATTTAAACTTTCAGGGAATCCCTTTCCCACCTACCTGAACCAACCCACATCTTTACCTTAAAAGCCCTTTGTGTAGGCTCAGCAGTCTCCAAGTGCAATCTGTGAACCACCTGCATCAGAACCCATTGCATTATTTATTAGAGATGCTTATTTGGTATATTTCAAACAGTGGACCAAAAAAAATAAAAGAAAAACATTTTGTGACATATGAAAATTATACAAAATTCCAATTTCAGTGTTCATAAATAAAATTTTATTGAACATTTCAAAAAAAAAGATGCTTACTTGGTGGCTGTAGTGAGATGAATAGTGTCCCACAAAATACATGTCCCCCCAGAACCTTGGAATATGACCTTATTTGGAAATACAGTCTTTATAGATACAATTAGTTAAGATGAGGTCATACTGCAGTAGGGTAGGCCCTAAATTCAATTACTGGCATCTTCATAAGAAAAGGATATGTGGCTACCATCTCAGAAATGTCAAGGATTATCATGAGCCACCAGAAGCTGGAAAGAGGCAAGGAAGGGTTCTAACCTAGAGCCTTCAGGGGAAGCACAGCCCTGATAACACTTTGATTTCATATGTTCAGCTTTCAGATTACGAAAACAAATTTCTATTGTTTTAAGCCACCCAGTTTGTGGTAATTTGTTGTGGCAACCCTAGGAAAGTGATAAAGTAGCCTTACACCAAAGGGACTGAATTCTGAGGGTCTAGCTCAGAACTCCACATATTTAAAAAAAAACCTTAGCTGTTTCTGATGTTTAGAGTGCAGGCATCATAAAACTGATGAACGTATCTGTGACAGTTAATTTTATGTGTCAACTTGATTGAGTCACAGGGTTTTCAGATATTTCATCAAACATTATTTGTTTCTGTGAGAATGTTTTTTGATAATATTAATATTTAAATCAGCACACTGAGTAATTCAAATTACCCTCCCTAATACGGGTGAGCCTCATTCAATCACCTGACAATCTGAATAGAACAAAGGCTGAACCTCACCTGAATAACAGCAAAATTTTTCTGCCTGACAGCCTTTGAACTGGGACACCGATTTTTTTCCTTTCTTTGCACTTGCACGGGAACATTGGCTCTTCCAGGGTCTCCAGATTGCTGGACCATACTGTAGATCCTGGGACTTTCCAGCCTTCATAATTGCATGAGCCAAGTTCTTATAATCAGTTATACAATTTTATATGTAGTATACACACATATATTTATACATACATGTATATACATGTATGTACATATATAATAGGAGGATGTGTTGGTCCTCCTACCAACTCTGCCTAGGAAATTTGCTCCTGTACCTTAGCTTTAAATACCTCTTACGCTAATACTTCCTAAATCTTTGTCTCAAGCCAATATCACCTCTGAGCTTCACACTGTCTCTTGGATTACTCACCAGAAAATAAATTTTGACATGTGCAATACTGAGCTTATTGTCTTCCTGCCCAAGTCTGTAGATCTGTCTGTTCTTTGCTTGTGATTGGTATAATGTTGTACCCTTTGCCAAAACCAGATAGTTGGCAGTTTCCCTAGACCAGCTATTTTAAACCTCTTTCATGTCATGGCACACATAAACTAATTACTAAAATTCTGTGGCACACCAAAATATATATTCTTGACAATCTGACAAAAACTAGGTATAATTTTGATTTCTTCATACTAGACAGCTATTGTGTTGGCTGTTGTCATTTTTTTTTTGTATTTGACAATCTAAGGAAAAAGATGTCAGTGCCCCTGACTAAATAGTTAGGTATAGCAATGTTTTAAAAATTCTTGTGGCACACCAGTTGAAAATCGTTGTCCTAGACTCCTCCATCTTCCTCATCTACCTGTCTAGCTAATTGGTAAGTCCTGTTGATGCCATCTCCTAAATAGTGCTCAAATATGCCCAGATCATTCCTCCCTAGCCATACCCTAACTCAGACCAGCAGCATCTCTTGCTTGGGTGGTTGCAGAGGCTCACACTTGTTTTTCATTATTTCTCTTAGATATATCTACCTCCTATCCAGCGCCCATGCATGTCACTCCAGTTGCACACCAGTGACTTAATCCAGACTCTTTGTCATAGCTTCTGAGGCCCTATCTCACACGGCCCCTGCTTCCCTCCCCAGTGTTATCTTTCCCCACTTCATTATCATGTTCTGTGCTCCAGACACTCTGAGCTTCTTCTCATTTGCCCAGTATTCCATGTTTTCCCTTCCCTTTCAGCCTTTACATATTTACTCTGAAAAATCAAGGAACCCTAATTTGTATACATATAAATGACTCTATTTCTAACTAAAACTGTGAAAAACTTAAAGATGAAATATTATGACTTTGTCTGCCTATCCTATCAGCATTATTGGAAGTTTACGGGAGTACAGATCCTTGCACTAGGTACAGGAGAGATAGTAAAGCACTAAAAGATAATCATCTCTGTCCTCTGGAACCTCAGATATTTGAACAAGAATATAATATACCTCAGGGAATTAGGAGAGAAAATCCATTAATACTTGTGTAAAACTTTAAAATACTAGAAAATAAAATATTCCCCAGTGAAATTTAGAATATTACAATGTGCAAATATGAAGTACAGAAGAAAAAAAGATGGAAAGAGTCAACCTAATGTGCCAGGGGAGTTGCCTTATGTCAGATCATGAAGGCATGAAGGGACATGAGTGAGCACCTGTGATAGGGAGATGGAAAAGAAAAGTTGTAATAAAGAAAATAAAACATCAGTAGACTAAAAATTAGAAGTGGGTAATTTACACACAAAGTTTAATAAGCTCTAGTGTGGTCAGAGATGTTCAAGATGGTTTTATATTTCAAGTGATATTTAATTTAATGTACTTAAACATTAGAAAATTATAAAGGACAGTAACTTAAAAATTACACAAATATTATAACAAAAATCCTACATGGTAGTGAGCTTATTTAAACTATAAATAGTCCACAACAGCTAGTGAGTTGATTTAAATGAAATTATCAAGCAAGTAATAATAAAGGAAGAATACACATAGATGTTCAATTATGAAGACCTACTCACAAATGATTGAAGATTGAGGCTCCATAGACTAGAGCATTAATCTAGCCTAGTGATGATAAAATGGATGATAAAATGAACAAGAAGGGGGAAATCAGAGTACATATACCTAAATGTTATTTGGTTTAGATTTTCTTAGTTTCTGAGAAGAAAAAGAAAAGAGTGTATTTTATGTGATATAATTCTTATGGCAAAGAATGTGTGTGTGTGGCATATATACATGATCAGTCGATGAGAAAGAAGCTGGGTTAAGGAAAGATTCATGATGTTGCTGGAAGCAAGAAGTACATTCTCTTTCAGATGAACAGGAAGGAGAA
Source organism: Trachops cirrhosus (assembly GCA_028533065.1). Taxonomy (NCBI): domain Eukaryota; kingdom Metazoa; phylum Chordata; class Mammalia; order Chiroptera; family Phyllostomidae; genus Trachops; species Trachops cirrhosus. The sequence goes on from CM052549.1 coordinate 56,880,491, forward strand.
AATTGGACACTGTGGGTGTATCACACAACATTTACAAATCAGAGAAGTAGCCAAGGGTTTAGTGTTATGGTGTTTTTCCTCACATTAGCCAGGAAATTAGGAAGGGCAGACATTTCAATAAAATACAGATCTTCAATCAAGCATATCCACAATACTCCTCTGTCAACAGCTGGAGAAAAGCAAGAGATGGTACTTAGGCAGAGATCAGGGAGATATACAATGTCTGTCCAGAAAAAGTACAACCATTGTTAATATAATGAGATGGATTTGTGAGATATTGATATAATCTGGCTGCTAAACAGAGTGGATTAGAATGTGCATATGTGAATAATGAGGGCTTCACGGTACCAGTCAGTGGGGGTGGTAGATCCCACTGAGTGAACATGTGTACTGTGTGGCCTTCCCATTCAAAATAACTGAGCAAATAGAGCAATGAATCTACATGAAATTTTCCATTAAGCTTAAACACTCCTCAGCAGAAATTTAGGATGATTCAGAAGGCCGCAACTATGGATAACTGGTGATTGGCAGCTTCATCACAACAATACCAATCATAGATCACATCTGCTACAGAGATTTTCGGTGAAACATCAAATCACACAGGTGACTCAGCCCCACTACAGCCCAGGTTTGCCGCTGTGCAACTTCTGGCTTTTCCCAAAACTAAAATTACTCTTGAAAGGGAAGAGATTTCAGACCATCAGTGAGATTTAAGAAAATACGAGGCAGCTTATGGCAATTGGGAGAACTGTGTGAAGACCCAAGGTGCCTACTTTGAAGGGGACTGAGACGTCATTGTCCTATATACAATGTTTCTTGCATCTTATATCTTCTTCATTAAATGTCTATTTTTCATATTACATGGCTGGAGACTTTCTGGACAGACTGCATATGTTTAAAGGGGAAATAATCCAGGAAAAACAAAAAAATGTAATACAGGAAGGCAATAAAAGTGAGATTTCTCATTAGTTATAAAAAATGTGTGGAATCCTATGTATTCTTGGGGAAATTATTGATCATAAATGGTGGGTATTATTATCAGTGGGCACATTTCATTTTATTTTTTTAAAGACTTTATTTATTTTTAGACAGAGGGGAAGGGTGGGAGAAAGAGAGAGAGAAAAACATCAATGTGTGGTTGCCTCTCATGTGCCCCCTACTGGAGACCTAGCCCACAACCCAGACATGTGCCCTGACTGGGAATTGAATGAACAACCCTTTGGTTCACAGGCCAGCACTGAATCCACCGAACCATACCAGCCAGGGCTCAGTGGGCACATTTTAATTGATCAAGCAATAAATTGGGTTTTTATAAATCTACATAATACTCTAAAACACTTTCCCATTTAGTCTCAGGTCAGGTTACATTAGTGGAGCACTGTGATTCCAGTCCTTTGATACTGTAATAATTGATTTTTATACTGGGTAGAATAACAATATGAGACATGAAGCCTGGGAAAGCAAACAGTCTGCAACTAGAGACAGACATGTTATTATGCAAACTGAGTTTTTACTTTTAATTTCTATTTTCTATTACAGCAAAATCTGTAATTCAGTTCATTTCATTCAATGAAATAATAACTAAATTCATAGAATTTTGAAATCTGTTAGTAACATTTTAAAAACGTATCCTAAGCCCAGAATAGTTATAAATAGGTACTTTGAGAGAGCTCAGGGAATACAACCATTTCAGATTTAATTGGCTTTCAGACTTTCCCATCTAAATAAGCCAGCATGCCATTAGTCAACGGCAAGTTTTCACAATAGTTTAACTGGCAATGTGGAGACATCAGCTTAAAACAGCATTATACCAAGAGCTACAGCTATCTGCTTTTCTGACTTGTTACTCATCATCATACTTACCATACGTTCTTTTAAGTCACACTTCTTTTTGCATTTACTAACTAAATGAGCCCCCCAAAATGAAAAAGAAATGAAGTTTCAAAAATTCCCTCTGAAGGTTCTTTGAGATTCAGAGTTACATTTCATAGAGCCAGGACTCTGAGTAATCTAAAATAAGAGCTAGAAACAGCGGCCTGCCAGATGTTACACATTTACCAGCTCAGCTACATTTTTCTCCCCCTCTGGGCCCAATAGTTATAAAGGGCCACTCTTAACCTTATTTGGATTAAAATTTATACCATTCACACAACAAGATTTCTTTTTAAATTTTACATGTTTGTTTTCTTTATTTGGTATTTATATTGTAGCCAGATATCTCTGATGTCCTGTTACATATTATACACTATTGGAAAAAGAAATAAAGTTTGACCTAGTTGCTTGTCAGAAAGATGAGATAAAATTTAATCTTTGTGGTGAAAGACCTAATAAAACAACAGTTATGGCACATTTGTATTTTTTTTTATTATTATGTCAAGTGTGCTGTTTCTTTAAAAAATTGTAACATATTGCAAAGGCACTGGAGTCCTCAAGACCACTCCTTGTGTGGATATTCTTTAAAAGGATCCACAGGACTCAGCATATAGTTGTACTCACAGCTAAGACTTAAAATGGCAATGTGGTTAGAATAGACAGCAGATCACAGTGGGAAGGCACAGGCAGAGTCTGTAGGAATACATGTGCAGGCTTCCTTATGCTCGCCTCCTTCCATAGGAGTGCTCTTCCCCAGCAACAACAAAATATACCAACATGTTCATGTTGGTTCACCCCGGGGAGCCCACTGGAAACTCAGTGTCCAAGGTACCCTCCACTTGGCATGTACCAAAATTTCAGACCCCCAGAAGGAAAGCAGGTTTTCAGTATTAACCACATTGTGTTGCAGTCTGGGCACAGAGAACCACCTTCATCAGTTAGGGAATGGGAATAGGAAGTTGGGGATAAACTCCCAAAATTCAAATTCTTATACATTAGCTAAGGGCCAACGTTGCAAGCAAAACTTTCTAAGGACAGATATCTCAGATCTGACATATTAACCCTTTTTTTTTTTTTTACAAAAGGACGTTTGCAATTATTCTGATTTACAAAGGACATTTAAATTCAGAGAGTAAAGAAAATACTTGTAAATGGATTTTTAAACACAATTTAAGAAAAGTCTGGATAACATGCATTTCAATTTTGAGTATAAAGTAAAAGAGAAAATTCTAGCTCAAAGGAACATTTCTCTTCTTTTGAAAAAATTATTTCAATCTTTGAAAAAAATATTAGCTCTTTCAGATAACTAAGTAAATTCAGAAGTATTTTCTAAATTTTCTTCTGGAATGCTATTATTAGTTGATACCTTTCCACACTGCTCACTATAAGATTAGATTATTTATAAGTGGAATGGCTCATTATCTGGGAAATCCATTAACTTAAATATAAAGGCAGAGACTGAGAAATTCTACTTGTTCTATCATGTTTCATATTTAGTTATTCTAAGCTATGCCAAAATTCAGCAAAATGCTACTGTAACAATTGGCTTCATTTTCTTTTAGGTCAAAAATATTTCATTGTATGGTACTATTCCAAAGGCAATTTATCAAGTAAACACACTTAGGACTAATAATATGTTCAAAATAATGAGATGTATACACTTGAATATATATAAGTAGTCTTAAAGACATAAACAATTAAAATAGATCAGGGGATTTTGTTATTGTTGTTATATTTTAGGGCCTTATAAATGAAGAAGGATCCACAATCTGAAAACTGAAGAGTGTCAGAACAATGTACTAGTATTTTCCAAAGATCTTGTGGACATATGACTTTAGATATTAACTAATTACACCCAGCACTATCATCCCTGTTTTGACATGTTGGCAAATAGATCTGCTGTTCCAGGTACAGGGTCTGGACCAAAGGCCCTTTCCTAGATTGTATAAAGAGATACACAGGCTTCCTCTTGAAATAAGATGTCACTATATAAAAGAGAAATGGATAAACCCTGAAAGATGAAGGATTTACCACAAAAAGACTGTGTAAACTTTAAGTAAGATTACTTTAAAGTAGAAGAGAATAAGATAATGTCAATCAGCGAATTTAAATCCCCCTCCCCACTTCCACCTTTCCCCACTCAATTAGCCAGAGGGACAGGGCTTGAGGGCAACATTGCCTCAGTTATGGAATATTAGAAATTATTATTCTTTTTGTATACCTGACTTTTATTGAATTTGTAGTTGACCCCATGGCACCATCATTGAGTAACTCAATCCATACTATTATATGGCATTGCCCATGGAAGAGATGACTTGGTTATAAATCAACCCCTGCACTGTGTACACTGTACTCCTATGATATTTGATTTAGGGCCATTCTTCAAGTTTCTAAACATGTTTGATATGTTTCTCTCAATTGGCCGTTATGGCTTCTTGGGAAGACTTAATGCTCTGAGATCTTCTCCCAATATTCCTGATGAAGCCCATGTATTAAGTCAGCCATCCAATTTGAGACAATCCATCTAGCCACTTTTCTTGATGAGATAGCACTCAACAAGTCATTCTGTGTATACAGATCATTTTCTCCAGGCTATGTAGCATTCTACCTGTTATGTAGAAAAAGCTTGATAAATATTTATGGCAGAAAATTATTAAAGAAATTATAAAATTAAACAAATATAAATATATGGTATTACTTTATGTAATATTTGCTTAAAAGCACTCAGACAGACCTAGGTTCAAATTCATGCTGTTACTTTATAGCTTTATGGCTGGGATGATTTAAGATAATAATAATAATAGCATAAAAACCTCTCTATAGCATTTACTAAGTGCCAGGCACTCTTCTAATTACTTTCTATACATTAGCACATTAGTCCTCACAGCTTTAAGAGTAGAGATTACTATTTTCCCCATTTTCAATTATGAAAACTGAGGCACAAAGAGGTTAAGCAAATTGTCCAATGTCACACAGTAGTAAGTGACAGAACCAGGTTTAACACCAGACAGTCTGGATCCAGAGATTGTGCGTATGGCCACTCTCTAAGGTTGTGTTGTTTAACTTTTCTGAGCCTCTGTTTCTCTACTGTGGAAACAGGTTGATAATACTTTCACGTGGTTTTTGTAAAGAATAAAACTAATAACAGAAGCAAAATGCCTTACAGTACTGGCACAAAACAGGAACTCAATACATGAGAATTCCCTTCCTCCTTCTTTTGGTGGCTCCCCACCCAAAAACAGCTTACTGAACTTTTAGAAATCAGCCAATAAGCCCCAGAGACTAATTTTCTCTAGGTAAAAAGGCCCCATGTTCTTTAAAATTTCCTCATAAGAGGAGTCAAAGGAAAGTTTTCTTGAAAAATGAACAGACATTTTAATTTCATAAATGTGTTAAAGGATAAAAAATTGTGATATGAGTTTCCCTACTTCTTGACATCCCCACCTAGTTTCACCAATAGCATTGCCACACTGACCCTCCCCCTCCCCATCCCCATTCCCCAACACACACTCTTTCTGTGACCATCACCCTTTGACATGGATGGCACACATTGGCTTGAGGATGACTAACACAGCTGCATGAAGAATCAGAGGAGGTTCTTGGCTTTAGCTCCAAATAAAGTCTTGCAATTCATAGCAGGGTCATCATTGTGAAAGCCAAGCATTCTAATTCAGAAAATCTTAGTATTTTGAAACTCAAAAAGTGAATCTTTAGAGGAGACAAAGTCTAACATAAATTTTATATCATTTAACAAATAGACTGAAAAGAAGAAAATATAAAAAGCTACCTAACCTAACCTCTACAAACAAGATCAAGGTGACTTGGGATGGAGGGGAAGACAGCTTTGAAACCTCTAAACTCTTGAGGTGGGTCCTAATACCTCACAGCCTGTCCCAAAGAATGATAGGGGGATGATTTTTGATAACCCAGGCAGACATGTTTCAGGCTATTGAAGAGGAGAGCTAAAACCCAAGGAGATAACAAAGGCTTTAGCGATACCATCTGCTCCAGTATGAGTGGCAGCCATCAGGTAGAAATGACCAGGGTAAGTCTGGGCATAAAGGAGAACCTGAAACAGAAAATCACTATCTCCACCCACCTTACCCTGGCTCTCAGCAGCTCAGGTCAGCCTCTGACAGTTTTCTGAGCTCCCTAGGGGAGGTTAGAAGAGGCTGAGAACAAACTATTGATCATAAGTGAGCCTGGTTGACAGTGGGAGAATATAAGCAGAGGAAAGTAGGGCAGAAATGGACCTACATGGACTTGATATGGGGGTCCATAGGATCATAACACCTCAGTGAATACAATGGAAATAGACTAAAACAAACCAGATGGTTTCCATCTCAGCCCATGCTGGCACATGTCGCAGAATAGCTAAGACACAAATTCCCCTTTTTTACAGAAGCCCAGCTACAATGTGTGTAACTGAACTCCCAGAACAGGATATTGAGCCTTTCTTTGACCAATTTAAAGACCTGAAATAACAGAAGTCGCAACATGGACTGAATTTGCAGATTTACTTGAAAATAACTGAGTTTTCTACCATTCGGGGAAGGGAGACTTACACTAGAAATACATTCCATTTATAGAAAAATAAATTTTTGTAGAAGTGAGCTATGTATGAGCTATGAAAATATCGTACTCACTATATGTGTCTTCTGATCTGAAGCAGACAAAAGTGACACATGTATTATTTGTGAAAAGCAACTGCAATTGATTGGCACATTTCATGATGCTTCTGTCTTCTATCCTCATTCCTGAAAACCATTAGCTTATTAACTCTTGTCAATTCAAAACTACTACCTCTAAGTTCACTGATAACTTCCTATGACCCCTAGTGACTACAGGCATCTGCTTCTGCTCTGAAGAACTCAGCCCTTTTGATCAGCTCTGGTCTCCACACTTCACATGTTTTCCACTATGTCCTGCTGACCACCCTTGCCCTCTTGACTTCTCCCCAACTTCTGTCTCATCCTCCTTCCACTTGCTTGCTTCAAGTGATCCTCAAGATATTTCCATTACACTTCTCTATCCTGGGTACACTTACTTGTCTCCTGCCTTTAGTATCTCTACAAACAATCTCTCCTCCAAATAGCCTCAAACTCTTTCAAGGCCAATATGTGAATTTCCAGTTTTCCCAATATACATTTGAACTCCTTTAGTTCTTTGCCTATAACTTTCTTACAGCATTTATTATAATTTGCTGATTGTATACATATTATTTACTTATTTTATCATCAATGCTAGATTATACACTTATTTATTACAAAGTAAATGTCTAATTTTTCTCCCTGTTTTCCTCATCTCCCAAACCTTCCCCAAGATATAACCAAATACGATATTTGGTGTGTGTTAGTCATTTAAGATTTATTGAATGGATCAATTTATCAGGACTTCAAGAGCAATTGTGAAATTAGTTACATTAGTAGTATCTATGAAAAAATATGTAACCACGTACTCTAGGATTCAGATTTATCCAGTATATTGCAATAGTTAAACTCATAGTCACTAGAGCCAGACTGCATTTGAATTATGGCTCCTCCACTATGTGAGAATAGGTAAATTATTTATCCTCACATTGTCTCAGCTTTCCCATCTGTAAAATGGGAATAACTATATCTATTTCATGGGATTGTTTACACAGATTTGATCAGATTATACCTGTAAAATACTTAGGACAGTGTCTGGCACATAGGTGCACTAAAAAAGGTACACTATAAATATTTTGAAAATTAATAAATAATCAAAAATATTCATTCCCTAAATATTTTCCTTTTACAATAAGCTGAATATTAACTTACCTGAAATAAATCTCTTAAAGATTGCTTTCAAGGCATTAAAAAAGAATCAAAATTAAAAGCAATTAAACATCTATTTCTTTTACAACTTTAAAATAAGGCTAAAATTTTCAAGGAGAAAATAGCTCAAGATACATATAGGAGATGACAAATACTTACGTCACTATACCACTTCCTTTGCCATATCAGACATCCCTCATTAATCACAGCATAGCTTCCTACTAAGCCCAGATGTGTCCTTAGACTCATTGTCAACAATGTGGTCCTAGATAGTCTCTAGCAGTTATCCTAAGGATGAAACTAAATTGTCATGATTGGTCTGCTGCTTACTTTTTTTTAAGGGAGACAAATCCAATCACCAATTAGTAAAGTTACCATAAGTAATTATATTCTCACTAGAGGACACTTCATGAAGTATTTAAGTGTGGTTGACTTTAAACTCTTCTCTAAGAAATTACTGTGACTTCTGTTTCTTTGCACCTAAGGTCTGAGGCAAACTATTCATTCTCTCATAGAAAAGAAGATATGTGATATGCAGAATTCTGAAATGGCCCCAAAGATTCCTGCTTCTTGGTGTACATGCCCTGTTCAATCTCCTTCCCCAGAGTGTGGGTGGACTGGTGCATATAAGTGTCACCCCCTAAGATTAGGTAAAGTTATATGACAAAGATGAAGGGATTTTGCAAATGTCATTGAAGTCTTTAATTAACTGAATTTAAGTTAATCAAAAGGGAGATCATTATTGGTGAGCCTGATCTAAACGTATAAGCACTTATAAAAATCTAGAAGTCAGAGTCAGAAAAAGTTAGAGACCCAAAGCAGCAGCAGATGCTCCCATGTTAGCCTTGAATAAGCAAACTGCCATGTTGTAGATAGAACCACCTAGCAGAGATTGGTAGACAGCCTCAGGGCTTCAGTGTTAAAGAAACTGAATTCTGCCAACATTCAGTGGGGTTTTAAGAGGACCCTGAACTCCAGATGAAATCTAGCTCTAGCCAATACCTTAACTGCAATCTCATGAGATCCTAAGAAGAGGATCCAGCTAAGCCACACCTGGACTTTTAACCCACAGAAAATATGAGATGATAAACTTGTGTTGCTTTTAGCTACTAAACCAATACAGGGTCTTAGTACACTGCTTTTTTTGGTAGATGATGTGCTTTGGTTTTTTTTCAATGGGTAGTTTACATCATAGTATATCACCTTTCCTAAATAAAATTTTTATATGTTACTATGGAAGAAAGAATATAGAAATTCTTTAAAATGCCTTCATCTCCCTGGCAAATTGAGCTATATTTGTCTCTTGATGCAATCTCTAAAGTCACTTCCCAATCCCAAATATTAACTGACTTAAACTAGCTCCTAAAAAGTTGTCTTCTCTTAAAAATTTAACTGTTAATCCTACTATTTTGCCTAGTGGGAAAAAAGAAGTAAGATACTCCAACTGCCTTCCTTTGAAAAAAATTCTCTTCCCCAGATACAATAATTTAAAATTAAATCTATGAGAATAAGCACGACACATGTCACCAAAAAGAAAAGCCATCTATAGCTTAGGCCAGTGTGCAGATGCTCTTTCTTCTCCAGCATTCTGACCTTGACAGGCTTTTTAAAAATGTGAGTTACAGTATTCTGATTCTCATGAGGTCTTCCCTTGGGGTCAACTTCTCACAACATCCTAAGTAAAGATTCTAGGTCAATTTTTTCATAGAAACATAAAGTGAGAGACCACGCTATGTATAATAGGGACAGAACCATAGACTTGACTCAAAAAATAACCCTATCTCACTTATGGATCCCATCTCTGAAATATCTGTTTAAATATTTCTGTTGACAGGAGACTCACTGTTCCTATGTCAATCAATCTCTTTCAGTTTTAAATAGCAATTATGAGTAATTACTCAAAATTATTTCTTTAAATGTTCTTAGTCTTTTCAACTAAAAAGAATCCCATATTTAATGATTAATTATAACGATGTCAAAAATAGGGCATAGAAATTCATTTTCTTATCTATTTCCACAGGGGAGAAAAAAGTAAAGTATTCTTTTTTTTGACCACTGCTCCCATCTCCATTTTCCAACTTGGCATCATTCCCAGACATTATGTTGGCTAGCCTCATGCCCACAACAAGACAAATCTAAGGATATAGTAGGCCAATAAATATTCCAGTAATACAGCAATATGCTAGTAAAATAATGGGCTAATTAAATACTTCCCCAAGGATTAAACCAATAAAAGATGAATATGTCTAGGGCAAGTCTTACCTAAAATTTCTAAATTCTGTGATAAAAGCACTACACTGAATGAAAACATGGGCTACTGAAGGCCTCTTTCCATAAACCAAGCTACCTAGGACAATACAAAGTGAGAGAAGCAAGAACACACTTGTCACATACTCTTCACAGTCACTTATGTAAATAATATATGTTTAGCATCTTATATGTTCAAGGGAATATGTCTCACATCGTGTGGAATGCACGCATTGACAAACTACATGAAAGACAAAGTGCAATTACAGAAAAAGTCTTATGAAGACAAAACTGATTTATCAACCCAACACAAGATAGCATTGTGAAAGAAGTTATTTTATTAATTCTACCAATGTTTATTGGATATAAACTGTCTTCCTCTCTGAGAGGATTTTAAGATGTTCAAGACAGTCCTAGTTCTCTAGCTCTCCAGGTGACGCTGATGTAGTTATGGTCATCAGCATTCAGTGTTGTGTGTTCCCTCCAAGTAATTCATAGTAATGACCGCAGGTAATTAATATTTTGTATAGCATTCATTTGAATATATGTCACTTCTTACCTCCAACTATACAGCTACTCCTATCTTTCTTTTTAGCAGTTTCATTCCTAACACTTGTGGGAACATGAATACTTCAGATTGGCTGGTTTTATTGTCATTACCTGAGCTAAATATACCTTTTATGTTCAAATTAAGAGCGTAGCCACTGTTTACTCAGTGCCAAACGTTTAACATTACATTTATTTTTTATAAAAACCCTGAAATGTGAATATTATCATTCCCATTTTAAGTGTGCACATAGAGGTTCAGAAAGATAAATGACTTACCCAAGTCTAGGAAGTCATTTTAAATTTGGAACCAGGTCGAGGGAGAGAAGATGGCGGCGTGGTAGGATGCAGCAGATTCTACTCTCCCACAACCAGGGAAAAAAAATCTGAGTCATTTTACGTAGGTACAGAGCAAAGAGCCAACATTATCACGCCATAAATGAAAATAG
>CM052549.1:56891902-56907125 GCA_028533065.1 Trachops cirrhosus
GAAGGGTTTACAGGAACAAATATAGAGGACACATGGACAAAACTAGGGGTGTTGGAAAGGGGAGGGAGGAGGGGAGGAATGGGTGGGTGGGCTGGAAAGGGAATAAAGGATAGAAACTGTACTGAATAAACTAAAATAAAAATTAAAAAAAAAAAAAAATTTGGAACCAGGTCATCTGAGTTATAACCATGTGAGCTGTGTAACAAATAAATGACTTCCACTGTATCTCAATGATTTCTTATGTAAAAGGGAGATAAAAAGTGCCTATCTCACTGTGGTGTTGTGTGAAAAAAATGAGACATTAAACATGAAATTGAAAGGCATCATCCAAATGTAAGCACAGCTGGCATTGGCGTTAGAACTTCTGCATAACTAACCCACTGGATTTTTTAAGCCTATACAATATGAACTATTACAAATAACAAGATAAAAAAAATCTCAGTAGCAGTGGATTATCTTACTGAAGAATATTCTAATGTTTTAGCTCACTTTACTCCTATGGCTCAAAAATTAAAATGATACCATCTTATAATATTATATTAGTTGTAAAATAAAAAGAATTGACCAGTCCCTGGAAACAAATGACCAACAGGAATTGACATCTAAATGCTTTTTTGGACATCTCCTTGATTGTATGTACCTCAGATATAATGAAACTACGATAGATCCAAAAAGGATATCAAATGTTCACAAACACGCATTCACTGCCTACTACAGCCAAATTCTGAGTGAGGTAGGCATTAAGGAAAGTGAAATAAATAAGGCAGAGAGTCTGATCTCAAGAATTTCTTGGCTAAAATAGGTTATTTATCTGAAAGAATGAGTACTTCCCTATAAGTCTTTTTTAAAATATATTTTATTGATTATGTTATTAAAGTTGTCCCATTCCCCCCCTTTATTCCCCTCTGCTCTGCATACCCCCTCCCACCCACATTCCCCCCCTTTATTTTATGTCCATGGGTAATATATATAAGTTCTTTGGCTTCTACATTTCCCATACATTCTTACCCTCCCCCTGTCTATTTTCTACCTACCATCTATGCTACTTATTCTCTGTACCATTTCCCCCCTCTCCCCCTACCATTCCCCCATTGATAACCCTACATGTGATCTCCATTTCTGTGGTTCTGTTCCTGTTCTAGTTGTTGCTTAGTTTTGGGTTTTGTTTTTTAGGTTTGGTTTGTTGAAAGTTATAAGTTTGTCATCATTTTACTGTTTATAGCTTTTTATCTTCTTTTTCTTAGATAAGTCCCTTTAACATTTCATATAATAAGGGCTTTGTAATGATGAACTCCTTTAACTTGACCTTATCTGGGAATCACTTTATCTGCCCTTCCATTCTAAATGAAAGCTTTCCCGGATAGAGCAATCTTGGATATAGGTCCTTGTCTTTCATGACTTGGAATACTTCTTTCCAGCCCCTTCTTGCCTATAAAGTCTCTTTTGAGAAATCAGCTGACAGTCTTAATGGGAACTCCTTTGCAGGTAACTATCTTCTTTTCCCTTGCTGCTTTTAAGATTCTCTCCTTATCTTTAATCTTGGGTTATGTAATTATGATGTGGCTTGGTGTGTTCCTCCTTGGGAGGCTTGAGGCTTTATTTCCCCGCTGGGACCCAAGGTTGAAAGGTCTGTCTTGCTCCCCAGGTCTTCCTTCTGGTTTATCTGCAGGTGAATGTGGGACCTCCTGCTCCACCGGCCACAGCCTTGCCAGGCCACCAGCTGCTGTCTTGCTGACCAGCTGCAGCCTTGCCCTCCCCGCTCCTAAATCTGGGACCCACTTTGCTGGGTCCACCAGCCACCACTTTGCTTGCCTCGGTCCTCCACCACCACTTTGGGATCAGTCCTCTCTGCCCGGATGCCCGTCTCTGCCCCTCCTACTGGCTGGATGGATGTTTCTTCTTTAACTCCTTGGTTGTCAGACTTCCATACAGTTCAATTTTCTGTCAGTTCTGGTTGTTTTTTGTTTTTAAATTGTTGTCCTTCTTTTGGTTGTGCAATGAGGCACAGTGTATCTACCTACGCCTCCATCTTGGCTGGAAGTTCTACTTCCTTATAAGTCTTAAAATACAGTAAGAAAAAGAAAATCTGAAATTTCTTTATGGTTTCAACACCACAAGATGATCGTATTATTAGTCTACTTTATGTAATGAACCCAAACTATTTCACAATTGGCTTTACTTTTTGAAAAACAAACATCAATATAAGAAGATTTTAGGCAATGCATAAATAATAAATGAAAATTGAGCTATTAACAGAAAGTAAAACATGTCAGTGTACAAGGTCTGTCCGGAAAAAAACTAACAATTGTTAAAATAATGAGAACAATTTGCACAACATCATTGTAACCTAACAGCCAAGGAGAGTGAACTGGCATGCACATGCATGAACAATGACAACTTCACTATACTAGACAGTGGGGGCATCAAATGCCATTGAGTGAGCATGTGTACTGTGTGTCCATCACATTCAAAATAACTGAGTAAGTAGGTAACTCTCTCCTCTTTTGGCTTTTAAGATTCTCTCTTTATCTTTAATCTTGGGCAATGTAATTATGATGTGCTTTGGTGTATACTTCTTGGGTCCAAATTCTTTGGGACTCTCTGAGCTTCTTGGACTTCCTGGAAGTCTATTTCCTTTGCAAGTTTGGGGAAGTTCTCCCTCGTTGTTTGTTCAAATAAGTTTTCAATTTCTTGCTCTTGTTCTTCTCCTTCTGGCACCCCTATGATTTGAATGTTGGAACATTTAAAGTTGTCTCAGTGATTCCTAAGGCTCTCCTCATTTTTTTGAATTCTTGTTTCTTCATCCTGTTCTGGCTGAATGTTTATTTCTTCCTTTTGCTCCAAATCCTTGATCTGAGTCCCAGTTTCCTTCCCTTCACTGTTGGTTCCCTATATATCTTCTTTATTTCACTTTTCATAGCCTTCACTTTTTGCTCTATTTTGCAACCATATGCAACCATTTCTGTGAGCATCTTGATTACCAGTGTTTTGAACTCTGCCTCTGATAAGTTGGCTATCTCATCATCACTTAGTTGTTTTTTTGGAGTTTTGATCTGTTCTTTTATTTGGGCCATATTTCTTTGTCTTGGTATTTCTGTTATGTTGTAAGGACAGAGCCTTAGGTATTCACTAGGGTGAGGCAACCCACAATGCTGCCTTGTGATGCTGTATGTGGGGGAAGGGTCAGAGAGGAAAAAATGCCACTAGCTCCACTTTCAATTTCTCAAAAATCAAGATTTTTGTCAGCTGATTTCTCAAAAGAAAGCTTACAGGCAATAAGGGGCTGGAAAGAAGTATTCAAAGTCATGAAAGGCAAGGACCTACATCCTAGATTACTCTATCCAGCAAAGCTATCATTTAGAATGGAAGGGCAGATAAAGTGCTTCCCAGATAAAGTCAAGTTAAAGGAGTTCATCATCACCAAATCCTTATAATATGAAATGTTGAAGGGACTTATCTAAGAAAAAGATGAAAAATACAAACAGTAAAATGACAACAAACTCACAACTATCAACAACTGAACCTAAAAACCAAAACCAAAACAAACTAAGCAAACAACTAAAACAGGAACAGATTTACAGAAATGGAGATCACACACAGAGGGTTATCAGTAGGGAGTGGGAGGTGGGAGAATGGGGGAAATGGTACAGGGAATAAGAAACATAAATGATAGGTACAAAATAGACAGGGGGAGGTAAAGGATAGTATAAGAAATGGAGAATACAAAGAACTTATATGTATGACCCATGGACACAAACTAAGAGGGGGAATGCTAGTGGGAGGGGTAGTGCAAGGCAGAAGGTAATAAAGGGGAGAGAAAAATGGGACAACTATAATAGCATAACAATAAATGATTTAAAAAAAATAACTGAGCAAGTAGAGCAATGAATCTACACCAAATTATGTATTAAGCTTGAACATTCCACTGCAGAAACTGTGCAGATCATTCAAAGGGCCACAGCTATGGGCAACTGGTGGTTGGCAGCTTCATCTCAACAATGTGCCACTCAGGCATCAAGTTTCATACAGAGTTTTCTGTTGAAACATCAAATCACCCAAATGACTCATCTCCCTACAGCCGAGATTTGGTGCCCTGTGACTTCCAGCTTTTCCCAAAACTAAAATCACTTTTGAAAGGAAAGAGATTTCAGACAGTTGATGAGATTCAGGAAAATATGACGAGGCCAATGATGGCAATTGGAAGAACTGTGTGACATCCTGAGGTGCCTACTTTGAAGAGGACTGAGGTGTCATTGTCCTATGTACAATGTTTCTTATATGTTATATCTTCTTCAATAAATGTCTCTATTTTTCATATTACATGGCTGGATACTTTCTGGACAGGCCTTGTATATCTCTTAGCTTTTGAAAACAATGTTGTGGAGTTTATTTAAGCCCTTCCTTAAACCCCATTTCTTCTGTAGTGACAAAACACTATCTAGACCAAACCAGAAGAAAAGTAGTGATTCTTTTGATTGTATATTTTTACTTTTAACCTTGATATATATTAAGAGGTTTAGTTAGGCTATTGCTCTCCATTACAAAAACAGAGAGAAGGAGATAAAAATCTAAACACTTTCTATGTTAAATAGGGTTAAAAATATGTCACAAAATAAGGTGATAGTTTAAGAAGTCCAATGATCAGGGGTGTAATTGCTTATCTTATAACCTGGGGTACAGGTAGGATGAGAAAGCTGGGAGAAATGGGAAAAGGTTAATAACAAAGACATAGTTTTGTTAAGAAGAAAATATTTGCATCATCAGTTTGAACTTCCAAGCTACTATTTCTTTAGATATGTATTTTTGCCAGATTTTAGACAGGATTATTGCCTATGGTCAACAGGCTGAGTACTGCACAACTGCAGAGAGCACCATTTATGGTGCATATATCCCTTTTAAACTGCATACATAATAACCCTATTCTGTGTGTTAGGAAGGAGAGTGAGATGGGTTATAAGGAAGATCAGAATGGTATATGAGGGGAGGAAGGCCAGTAGACAAACACAAGCCAGCACTTTTGACTTGAGCCCTTAATCTGGAAATATATCAGGTATATACACAAATTTGGAGGTATATGTAGATATCTAGTATAGTTTTCAACTGTACACTTGCAAATACTATACTTACCATGTGTGTCACTTTCCATAGCGTTATGTTAGAATCATTATAAAAGCATTTAAAACTAATAGATTTCATCTTAACATTTTAATTTCTTGGATTTAAGTGAATTTGAGAATACATGTCTATGAAGTGTGGAACATCTATAGAACATATTCAGAATATTTTCCAGATGCATACTGAAAATTCTGCCTTACATGTTATTCTACTTTTGTTTTTGGTAACAAATTTTAGGACAATTTTTGGCCTAAAAGAAATCTGTCATTTTGGTATCACACCACCTTTGTTATATTAGATCATACATTTGTATTATTGGAAACTCTAAAACTCAGGTCGAATACATCTTGCCTAAACAAGTCAAACACTGTCACTTCCATCTTCACCAGGACATTTATCTGCTTAGTTTAACATATACACACACATACACACCATGAGTCCTGAATTCTATAAAGTAAAATGCTATTTTATGGCATAAATTCAAGTAAAAAATGCTCAGCTAGTGACAGGAGTAAATAATATCACATATCTATCACACATTTCTATGTTTTCTTCAGAAAAGGGTTCTTTTGCAAGTAGACATTATTCTCACACATAATCAATATGAATGGCACCTAGGAGATTCATTCAGAAAGACTGTTACTCATTGGTCAAGAAAAGGTTAACACTTGAATCAGTACCATTATAAATACAGATAAGACTGGTGACTAAAAATAAAAGTATTTTAAACTAATAATGATAGTAAAAACTAAATTGATTAATTAACTATTGCTGTGCTTGACACTGTCTTGCATTATTGCTCATTTATATTTTAACATTATAAAAATAAGGTCATTTAGCTCAGAGCGATTTAACAAAGTTTCAAGATGTTATATCTGAGACTCAAACCCAATTATGTAAATCTAAAGCCTTTAAACCTCCACTGTACTCTTGATGGAAAAAGGTACAAATATTTCATTTTAAAATGTAGTAATTATAAGAAATAAATAAAACTTTTGCTTTTATTTCATTTTGTTTTGTTTTGTTTTTTGCTTTCCTACACTTACCTGGAAAATACTCTTCAAATCCCACTCTAACTGGATTTAGGAGCACATTCTGGCCTTTACTAATTTTAAACAGAATTTTATGATAGGGAGCATTTGAGATGGAACTTCACAAGATGCCATGTTCAATATAAATGATTTTGAACAATGGAACCATGCTACTGTTGACCTCTGGGTAAAGGAGTCACCCCGAATCATTTTTTATCTGTCCTTCAATTTTTCCCTTAGCTTTATCACTAAGTTAATTTTCCTTACAAAAATGCTTTTTAAGTTATAGGAGTCTTTTCATTCTATTTTAGGATCATAGGCCACTAGAAACAGCTAAAATCAGAGACTACTGTTAATGTGCTAGTTATCTACATGCCAGTCCACTCCCCAGACATCTGATTTACCACCCTCTCCACCCACCACACACTCATCTAATCTGGTGGGTTCAGTTTTGCCATCTGGAAAGTGGGAATGATAGTTCTGTTTTACATCTTAAAAATAATTTTTAGTATAACAGAAAATACCATACCTTGTCAAGTTTTTTGTAAAGGAAAGACAAACTGATGATATCTTTCATTATATCAAGCATTGATTCAACAAATATTTAAGAAGCATCTTTTAAATATAAGGGCCCATTGAAGGAAACAAGAATGAGATGGAAACAGTGAGGAATATAGAAAGGTGAAACACAGGGAGACCCTGTGGCATAATCTTTTTAAGTGAAGTGCTCCTTAAGTGAAGTGAATCTTTTTATTGAACTACTCCAAATAAAAGTTTTAAAAATAAATCAAACAGAATCTAGAACATATTACAATAGCCAATTTTAATTAAAGAGAGTCCATTAATTACCTTTTTTGTAATTGATGTGATGATATAATTTTATATTCACTTTTCAAAGTGACAAGATCCAAAACTGTGGCAAGATAAACATTCTGGTTATTTAAAAGAACTATCTTAGTGTGTTTTAGATTCTTTTGGTCGCTGGGATATGAGAGGCCAAGGAAAGAAATAGTGCTCCCAACATGATTTGTGCCTGCCCCTTCTTTCCTCTTTTCCCTAACAAGGTTAGTCAGAATCACGCAGATCACGTAGACTGAAAGAGGGCCTTATCACTGCCTGATGATCACTGTTCCAGCCAGGACAATGAGGGTTCATCCAAAAGCACTGTTTCCTCTCTCCTATTGACAGGAAACTCTGCTTATAATGAGCTGTACAATCTCATTCAGTGCCTGACCCGGCAGCAGCTGGAGACTTGGAGAGAAAAACAATTTTTAAACCTGGTATTTATGCAATAAATTATCAGGTGGTTGTGAGATAGAAAAGCTAAATGGGTGTTTTAAATGATACTCATATCACCATAGACTTTTCCAACCTCTATAGAGAATTACGATATTCACAACAGGACTTACATAAAATAGAAAATAAATAACTTTCAGTCTAAGACAACTTAGAACTTAGAAACTTAGCGTGTGAACAGCCATGGTGAGGTTCCATAATAGAATGATAATTTGTTAAAATGGAGTAGCTCTTCTAAAGAATCTTCTAGAAATGGGTTTCAAATACTTGAATTCTTATGTTTTATTTTAGAAAAGTATATTGTCTCCCATTTTGAAAATTTTTCTTAAAAATGTGTACTGAACTATCTTAAAACCATTACTGGGGAACACAATGAAAAGTATCAGCAATTGAAGAACTGAATATCTTGTTTTCATGTATTACTTTCCAGCGACATTGCTTGAAAGAAATGCCTGACCACGAGACTTTTTTAGATATCTGATTTGAGACATTAGAGGAAGAAAATGAACCACATCTTTAATGTGCTTAGATTGTGAAGCTGATGAGAGAACATGGATGGAAATGTTCAACAGCTAGTTGGGAATTTGGGCCTAGATTTTGAGAGACAGATTGAGGATACTGAAAAAGGAAAAAAATGCCAAAGAGAGAAAATATAAGAGGGTTAAAAATGAAATCTCAAAAAATACCTATATTCAGGGGACAAAGAGAAAAAATAAATAATTTTACTGAATATCTAGAAAAAAAGAAAAACCAAAAGAATAAATAAACCTAGAGGAAGAGAGGTAAACAGAACTCAGATGATGCAGAGAGGTCAAAAAGGAAAAGAACTCTGAATGGATCATCAAAATTGGCAAATTGGCAAAGTTTTGACATTTGATAAAATTATTTCAGTAGACTGATAAGAGCAGAAAATAGGTTGCCAAGAGACCCAGATTACAGTGAGTAAGTGGTAAGGTCATGAGGAAAATTTGAATAGATAATTGTTTCAAAAAGTTAACAGGGAAAAAGAAGAGACAAAATCTTGAGAAGGGAGAAAGTGGGGCGCAGTTTCTTGCTCTTGAAAAATGAAAGCTCAAGTGGTAGAAATTTAAACAAAGATAAGGAAGGACAGCAACCTTTTATAGTCCAGGAAATTATTAAAAATGTTAAAATTCCAAAGAACTGAAAATTAATGTTAGGCTGTTATTCAACACAGTCATGTAGACTACACCAGTCAGCATTTAGGAATTCCCTGCCCTTCTGAAACAGCACCATGATTCAGGCAGTTTGCTGTTTGTTTGCTTTCTTTGGTGGGAGAGTCTGAACATCCTGTGGTAAACCAAAGGCATCCTTGCCCTCTCTGGCTCTTTCTTCCCTGCAGCATCCAACACCCTCACCTCACCTATCTTTTTTATATCTTAAGCTTAATTTGTCTTGGAAATTTTAACCTAACACATTAATATTATTAAAACAAGCTAGGAAATATCTCTGGCAAGCAAGGAGGGATTTATTCCACTGGAAATAGCAGCAAAATTTTAAAAGAGAGAGAGAAGGAAAGTTATGGAGGGAATGGAGATAAAACTTGATCACAGTTGGCTTGCCTGGTGGTCCAATTTCCTGGGTCAAGAAGTTAGGCCAAATGTGCAGAGCTGGCTGAAGTATAGAAAGCTACAGAGGCATTTGGTTAAATCTCTTGAGAGAACACTTCCCAGCTTAGGTCAAAACCCCTGGTGACAATAATGTACCTTACTCAAAGTCAAACTGAAACACAGTGTTAAGTAGGGCCTGATGACTATGGGAAATAATGCACTTTCTCAGAAATAACACATACATTACAAGTTCCATGTCCATGTACGTTTTCTTCTCTGGCTTCAAGACATTTCCCTTCCATCCTTTCCTGCTGATATTTTCCCCAACCTAAAAACCCAAATGCTACTTCCTTCATCAAATTTTGCAAAAGTCACACACTGGAACCCTTTCTTCCATTGACAGGAACTTGCATCTATTTGGTCAGCACACAACATCAGGAATTGTGCAATTATGCTGGGATATCCCTCCTCTGTACTACCCCTCTCTGTTCCAGCCATTCTCTGACCTATGTTTTGCTTTGCATTTTTTAGCTATATAACATTTTTTCATTAACTGATATTATATTTATCCATTTATTTGCTTATTGCATATCTCTTCTTAGCACAATATAAGATCCACAAATACTGGGACTTTATTTCATTCATAAATATATTCCAAGAACTTTGAATAGTGTCCAACACATAAGAGACAATAGGCATATACAGTATGGGGCAAAAGTAGATTTATAGTTGTGAGTATGCAAACCACAGAGTTTATTCTTCTATTGTTATTCATTAATTATTGTATTATTTTTCCATACCAACAACTGGAAACCTACTTTTGCATCCTGTTTCATCCTGTATTTGTTGCCATAGTCAGTAAAAACAATCAATCAATCCTTTTATTTAATCCTCAGCAATTTGTGAATGAAAATTACTTTGCCCATTTTTCAGATAAAAAATGAATATGAGGAAATCAATGACAACATTGTCAATCAATGACAATGAATCAATATCCATTTATACCAATGAATAAGTGGTATAAATAATCCAGGTCCTTCAGATGGTGAAACTCTATTCTTTCCACTCAACATCACCTATAGTCCTTATCACACACTGCCTTGTATGCTTACATATGTCCTCACCTGTAGTACCCATAGGACTGTTAGCTCCCTAGGGGCAAGCTTCATTCTTCAAATTTCCTGTCATACAATTCCTATGACTTGAAGACAGTGGCTTTTCACCAAATACTTTAAATATATTACAATTTTATTTGTCCCTTATATCTCAATAAAGCTAAAAAATAAAATAAATCACATCTGTAAAATCCTTTATTTAAAAAGTTTTAATCCTCACCAGAGGATGCGTTCATTAATGAAAGAGAGAAAGAGAGAGAGAGAGAGAGAGAGAGAAACATTGATGCAAGAGAGAAACATTGATTGGTTCATTCCTATATACTCCCTGACCAGGGACAGAACCCACAATCTAGGTATGTGCCCCTATGAAATTGAACCCACAATCTTTTGGTGTACGGGATGATGATGCTCCAATCAACTGAGCTACCTAGCCAGGACTATAAAGTTCCTTTTGTGGTGCAAGATAACACAGTCACAGATTCTGGGGACTAAGATATGAACATCTTTAAGGGGCACTGGAAATACATTAGCCTGAGAAATGACACTGCATTTCTAGCAAGTAAATACAGATTGAAACTGGTCCTATAAATGTGGGACCCAACTAGTTTGACAAAGCTGTACTCAGGTTTCAAGTCTTTATATATATAGTACTATTTAGAGAGATTTACAAATATTAAATATCAGACAAATTATTTATAGATAGATCTAATAACTACTATAAGGAAAATGTTATAGCCTACATCAAAAAATTACAGCTTCTCCAAATACTATATAATTTTCACCTTTATTCTTAGAAGAGTGGCTTGGACACTACAGAAAGTGAAAAGAAATTATTTTAAATAAAAAATAAAGTTTGTGTTTGGAGAGAAATTTTTGCTTCTGGTAATAATTTTAACTGATAAGGTATCTGGATATTTTTCTCCTTGAATGGTGATTCTAATTGTTCTCAATATTGTCAAATATCTCAGTAGAAAGTGGAAAATCTCTAACACCATCTGTTTATCTCATCCAGTGTTACATTCAAATCTCTACAACAGAAGGTTCATGACAACCTGCCAATAAAATTCCTGAGATGGTCAAGACATAAATACTTCTGAAAAGACAGATTTTTCATGGTTAAATTCTTCATACACAACCTCTCACTCAGAGCACCATTGGATTAAAAAACAGAGATCAGGTAAAACTGGAAAATGCCACACAGGGTTTTCAATAACTTATTCCACAAAAGACAGAGTGCTGAGTTAAAATCTCTGACTCACTAAGCTGAGGGATAGAAGCCTGGGGTTCCATTTGCATTCATTTAAATGGCAATTAGCTGGTGGTAGGTCACATCCAATTTAATACATTCCATAAAGATAGGAGATCCAGGCCTGCCAAAGAATACTACCCAAGTGGAATTCATAGCAATTACCCTTTGTACTGAAACCAGAGTTACAAGTAAAAATGTGTAGGAAGGATCTTTTGAGTTTTGCCACCATCATGTCGGTGTAGAAGCCACTTCCTAAAATGAGAACTTATTTAGTAATATTTTCTAAGTGGTTATTAATGTGTGAGGGGTTACACTAAAAACTTTAAATATGTCACCTCAGTTTATCCTTTCAATTACCCTATGAACTATATTCTACTATCTGACCTACTTCTCACATGGGGAAACTGAAGCAGAGAGGGTAAGTAATTTTCCCAGAATCAGATGTTTAGTGAGCTGGAACCAGGATACAAACTCAGCTTACCTGGGATGTCCATATGCTCAACCACCAGGCTTTGCAACATTTATACCAAGAAACTGCTGTTTCTTTATGAAGAGAATCACTCTTGACACAACATTGAGTGGATTTTCTAGAGATGGTGAGAATAAATTTGCACTGAGCCATCCACCCATACTCAACCAGTCTCAAGGAAAAATTTTGCAAGTTGGCTGGTTAAATCTGCATAGAGTTGTTTGTTCTAAGCCAGAATAAATTTATTGGCTCACTTGGGGATGCATCTGAAACTTAGATTCATTAACTTGATGCTTTAATGAAATAAGCTAGTAAGTTATAGACATTGTTACAAATAATTTATTTGATTGCCTGAATCCATATTCTGTAAAGGAAATGAATAGTTAATTAAAAACAGGAGTGTTCTCTTCTTTATGATATATACAAGATGAAACCTCTTAGTTATATTTTTCCTTTTTCCTGGAGCCATCAAGTTTCCAATCTTGTTAAATATACTGAATTCCATTAGTGAGAACTTCAACAAAGAGAGGAAACATAAAAATGAAACTAGAAAACATGAAAAGGAACCAGTCAGAAATGAAGAATACATTAATTCAAATAAAGAATACATTATAGGGAATCAATAGTGCAGTAGATGAAGCACAGGATCTAGTGAGAGATTTGGATAATAATGAAGCAGAAAACACCCATCAGAAGAGCAAAAAGAAAAAATAAAATGAGGATAGTATAAGAAGCCTCTGGGAATGAGCTAGGTGGAGTAGGGCAAAGGGGGAAAAATTGGAACAACTGTGACAACTGTAATAGAATAATAATAAAAAATAAATAAATAAGTAAAAAATTAGACACTCCACCTCCTTCTTCACACGAGAGAAAAACCTAGCCATTCTACGGAGGACCAGAGCAAACAGCCAACATTATCACAACATATATGAAAATAGGAGATCAAAAATTGTAGTGGACATTGAAAGACCGGACAGTAAGGAGACTACTTCAGGATAATAGCCCAGGGGTCAGCTCAGGGACCAGGAAGGTTGCAGCCCCAGCCCACAGGGCTCTTGAGGTGGGGGAGCTGGGTCAACCAATCCCTCCCTGGCCAAACAAGGACTGAGCAGCACTGATCTGGGGGACTGCGGAGCGGGCTCTGGGGAGATCACGGCCCTGCCAGTGCGACCAGAGACGGCTGGGCCTTATGTGAGTGCCACAACCAGGAGAGAGTGGTTTTTGGTGGAAGGCCGGGTGCCTATAGCCATGAGCACGGAAAAGTCGCAGGCGTTCTGCTGGATCCCCAGTGCCCAGACTGTGAATTCGGGGAAAGTCTCAGCCCCTCGGAATCCACAGAGTGCACACCCGTGAACCTGGAAAAGGAGCGAGCACTCCACAGTGCGCTTCAGAGAGAGTGCTGAAGAGCGCCCAGACCCCACACCCAGGTGAGAGGCGCCAGACCTGCTCTAGAGAGATCACGGCCCAGCCAATGGGTCCAAGGACGGCCAGGTCTTGTGCGGCGCCCCAACCCAGAAAGAGTGATTTTTGGTGGAAGCCTGGTGCCTACAGCTGTGGGCAATGAAAAGGTGTGGGCGTTCTGCGGGATCCTGGGTGCCCAGGCCATGCAATGGGGCGCGGGGACTGCATGCCCCTAGGGATCCACAGAGTTCACACCGGTGACACTGGAAGGGATGCGGGCACTCTGCAGTAGGCTGGGGAGGGAGTGCTTGGGAGCGCGCAGATCCGGTGCCCAGGGCCCTTCCAGAGGCGTTGGGCCCCCGCAGCTGGACCTGGGGACAGTGCACCAGAGGCTGACTGAGCTCTGAACAGGAAGGGAAAAAAGCCACAGCATTCGCCCCTAAGTCTGCTGCAGCCAGCAAAACCAGGAAAATTGGTTTGGCCAGTTTGAAACCAACAAAAGGTTTTTTTTTTCCTTTCCTTTTTTTTTTCTTTTTTGCTTGGTTTTTTAATTAACTTTTTACTTTTTAATTCTTATTATTTTTATATCATTCAATTCCTTATGTTTCTACTTCTTTCTACTGTTGATCCTTCTCCCTTTCTTTCCAAATTTATCTCTTCCTTCCATCTTCTGCTTTTTTCCTTCTTTTTTTGAACCTGCAAGTACAGCATATCTGTATTATCATTATTTCATTATTCTTACACTTTTTACTGTAATAGTATTTTAGTAATCCTCTTTTTATGTATAGTCTTCTTTGCTTGGCTGGTTATAATGTATCATTTAATAGGTTTCCCCTGTTATCTCATTCATAGTCTATAGCTAATTTACTGTCCTTCATTTGTGGTCCATTAGTACACTTATCAAGGCTACATACTCCCTATTCTTGTTATCTAGATCTCTTAGATTCTGTCATATGATTATTGCTCTAATATTACTATAAATAATAGCTATTTCATACCATTGTAAATACTATGCAACATCCCTCCCAGACCTTAGCCCACTTTTCAGTTTCCTGAATTCTATTACTATAGTGGTTAACACTATTCTCTCACACACTACATGTATTTACTACCCTTTAATCTCTCCCTACCTCAGAATCTCACCTGCCACAACCTCACTGTTTTCTAGATCCAACTCACAATCCTTTCCTTCCCAATAAGAGTCTTATCTTCTTTCCACCCTTTCTAAAAAGTGGCTAGTGGGGTGGAAGATCACAATTAACACTATATATAGCCAAAGAATCTCCTATCTCTTCTCTACCTGCTGCTACTGTAAATATCATAGAATACTCTCTTGCTGTCTTAAACCATTTTGCCTTACACCTCCAACTGATCACAACAAAGAGTAGGTGGAAGCTGTGAATATCTGGATACCACAAGGAGACTGTACCGCTGAATCTCACAGGTACTCTACCACAGAAGAACACACCATAAACCCAGGGAGCCAGAACAGCTCAATTTAAGAAGCTGAGGCTAGCAAGAAGAGTCTCATGAACAATCAGAAGACAAACAAACAATCCCCAAATGAAGGGAAAGGAGAAAGCCCCAGAAAGAATGCTAAATGAAATAGAGGCAACTCAACTATCAGATTCTGAGTTCAAAGCAATGATTATTAGGAAGTTCCACAAACTCACAATGAGCTACCAGAATCTACAGGGAAGCTACAATGAACTCACTGCAAAATATATCAACATGAAAAAGGAAATAGAAATTATCAACAAGGGCCAAGAGGAAATGAACAATACAATTTCTGAACTGAAGAACACAGTAGAAGGAATCAAAAGCAGGATTGATGAAGCAGAACATCGGCTGAGTGAGCTGGAGGACAAAGTAGAAAAACGTACGCAGAAAGAGCAAGAACAGGAAAACAGGCTAAAAAAGAATGAAGAAGGATTAAGAGAAATGCAAGACAATATGAAAGGTAATAATATCCCTATATT
>CM052549.1:56907625-56918649 GCA_028533065.1 Trachops cirrhosus
GGGTGGGTGGGCTGGAAAGGGAATAAAGGATAGAAACTGTACTGAATAAACTAAAATAAAAATTAAAAAAAAATATGAACAGTAAAATGACAACAAACTCACAACTATCAACAACTGAACCAAAAAAACAAAAACAAATATAAAAATGAACTAAGCAAACAACTAGAACAGGAACAGATTCACAGAAATAGAGATACCATGGAAAGTTATCAGCAGGGAGGGGGAGATGGGAGAATGGGGGAAAAGCACAGGGAATAAGTAGCATAAATTGTAGGTACAAAATAGACAGGGGGATGTTAAGAATAACATGGGGAATGGAAAATCCAAAGAACTTACATGTATGACCCATGGACATGAACTAAGTGGGGGAATGATGGTGGCATGTCCGGGGTACTTGGCAAAGGGGAGTAAAGGGGAGAAAAAGTGGGACAATTGTAATAGCATAAACAATAAATATATTTTTAAAAAATAAAAATAAATAAAATGAGCCACAACATATCTCAATATAACTGATAACTGAAGGGATTCTCCTCTGGCTATTTCAGGAGGCCTATATTTCTCTGATAAATTATCTAATATATCAAACATTTGTGTACTTCTTATCAGAGATTAGCCATTAAAACAGTCAAAATAGGCCCACAGAGGGATGTTAACAAGGAATAGTGGTGGGAAATTATGAAAAGGAAAATTGAAGAATAAGTACAAGAAAAGTTTCCTGACAGTCAAATATTTTCAGTCTCTGAGGAGTAAATGGAAAATCCATCAAGTAGGTCATATTGAACTACATTGTCTAGAATATTAACCAAGCTTTGTATTTCCACTTCTCAACTGTGTGCTCTGAAAAAGTGTCTGTGCTGTCCTCAGCAGCAATGTCCTTTAGGTTTGACTTTTTAAAAACACAATTCTCTCATTAATAGCCAGAAAGAACTAGTAAAAATGATTGGTAGCCAAAAGTGGAAACAAGAGGTACCCAACGCTAACCCCCAATGTCAGTGAATATATTAATCTACTTAGTTTTCTCAGAAAAGGATGTTGGTGGTTAATAAACAATTTGCAAATAATTCCCAAAATACCATTTAAGTTATAATTTCTACAGCAAAAAGTCAAAACCCACACCTGTAACTGTCTCAATTCAATAAAATGTATTGGTTAAATAGTTTCAAATTTCATAATTAATAGAGGAGATCTGATCTTTGATTCAAATCATAGGGACTCATTTCTTGACAAGTTAAGTGGTATTTCCTTCATGATTAATAAAGTTCACCTTAAATCTGTTTATATGTCAGATTATAATTTAATATTAATATTAATTACTTGATATCTAATAGCTCTGCTAATTCTATAGTGATAGTGGTCTCTGTCACAGATTTCATAATTTTTATTAAGCATCACTTCAGAAGACTGGGGCAAATGTTTTCTTACCCCTGTTAAGATGATGTGTGGATTTTATGGAGGACAGATGTACCCATAATCTCTTTCGCAGGCTGAACTAGTAGTCCAGATATTTTCCATTAATATTTGCAAGGTCTCTCAGCAATTTGGAGATTGCACCCATTAGACCTTCCATGGAATATCTCCATAAGTAGCTACATATGTAATATAGCTCAGGTTTCACTTTTACAAATTTCATGTTCATAACCAACTACTTTCATTGCTAATAAAATCTGAGTGACTAGAAGAGAAAATGAGGTCAGAATAAACTTGCTTCTCTCTTTTGTTAACATCCACTATTTTCCCAGTCAAAATGATTATTCTATATAATTTTTCTCTACTTTTTTTTTTATGGATCACCCACTACGTTTAAGCCACTCTGTAGCTCACTTAACCTACATGATGTCTTTCCCTTTACTACTGCTATTCTCTGTAAGCTTGGAGTCCCCTTTCTATTGCTGATCTCAAGGTGAGTTTTTCTTTCTTGTAGGTGTGGAATTGAATTTCATTCCCACCTTTCTCTGTCTTAGTGGGAGTGGAGGAAGCCCAGAGACAACTATCACACACACACAGAGGGCAGTTCCTTAGGCACAGAGACCCTGAGCTATTTGTCTTTCTGATTGTCCTATGGATGAGGGAGGAAGGGAGATGCAGAGGAAGAAACATGCTGGGTTCTATGATCCTGGTCTCCTTCTACTCAGAGTAAAGAACTTATGTTCTGAGATCAGCCTCTACTCCTACCCCTTTTGTTATACAGAACGCCAGAGTGATCTCAGTAAGTGCCCATGTCTGTCTGCCAACATGCCCTGGAAAAGGACTCTATTTGTTTATAGAAAGAGAATAAGAAACCTTAAGCATACAAAGTCTCACCCCATTGTGAAACAGCATAGAATTTGCATCTCTGAAAGGTGTATTAGGATGCATTTATCTACAAGAAAGAGTAACACTGGTTAACTGGGATTTAAATAAATGGGAAAATTTTAATTAGATAATAAGTTTAAAGACTGGTGGCATGGGTTCAGTGTCTCAGTGATGTGATTGATCACTGTTGTTGGATTCACTTACCCTTTCCCTCATAGTCACAAAATAGCTTCCACCGCTTCAAGTAACATGTTCTCATTTGAGGAAAGAACAGGTGGATGAGGGAAGATCCCAGCAGATGTCTGCTTCTCTCTCATTAGCCACGTGGCCTCCCTCAGTTCTAAGGGAGGTTGGGAAAGCAAGTATTTCATTTTTTCAGTCTCTATAAATGGGGTCAGAAAGGAAGAAAAACCTGTGTCTGCCACAGAAAGGATTCCAAGCTTCATTCAAATGCTAAATATAGATAAGAAAATGGAATTTAAAAAATATGCTCCTTCTTAAATCATCATGTTCATTCTTTCATTATATACACAATATAACTATCAGAGTGAAATCCCAGACTCATTTTTTCCCTTTTGGTATTTCACATGGCGCATGCAAGCCTGAATGGCCAGTTAAACTTTCTGTTTGTTCTTGGGTTTTCCTCTTGCCTCAATTCTTCCTCTAATTCCAGCTCTACCCCATCAGTCTTTTTTGTCATGTTTTAACTCTAAAACCCAAACTCTTCCCTTTTATCCACATCCTCATCAGCACTTGTTGTTTGTTGATTTATTGATGACAGCCATTCTGGCAGGTGTGAGGTGATATCTCATTGTGGTTTTAATTTGCATTTCTCAGATGATTAGTGTGATGGTGAGAATCTTTTCATATGTCTATTGTCCATCTGTATGTCCTCTTTGGAAGTGTCTATTCAGGTTCTTTGCCCATTTTTTAATTGGACTGTTTGTTTTTTGTTGTTGAGTTTTGTAAGTTCTTCATAAATTTTGGATATTAACCCTTTACCAGATGTACTGGTGAATATGTTCTCCCATTCCATTGGTTGTCTTTTTATTTTGTTGATGATCTTCTTTGCTGGGAAAAACCTTTTTATTTTGATGTTTTCTCATTTGTTTATTTTTTTTTTCTTTTGCTTCCCTTGCCTGGGCAGATATATCAGATAAAATATTGCTATGAGCAGTGTCTGAGATTTTACTACCCATGTTTTCTTCCAGGATTTTTATGGTTTCAAGTCTAACATTTAAGTCTTTAATCCATTTTGAGTTTATTCTTGTGTGTGGTGTAAGAAGGTGGTCTAGTTTCATTTTTCTGCATGTATCTGCCCAATTTCCCCAACATCATATATTGAATAAACTATCTTTAGCCCATTGTATGTGATTGCTTCCTCTGTTGAATACTATAAAGGTATAGGTTTATTTCTGTGCTCTCTATTCTGTTCCATCGATCTATGTGTCTGTTTTTATGCCAGTACCATGTGCTGTTGATTATTATCGCCTTGTAGCATAGTTTGATATAAGGTAGCATGATTCCTCCAACTTTGTTCTTTCTCAGGATTGCTATTTCCTGGCTGGGCCTTTTGTGGTTCCATATAAATTTTTGAAATATTTGTTCTGGTTCTGTGAAATACAAGATAGGAACTTTAATAGGAATTGCATTGAATCTACAGGTTGCTTTGGGTAACATGGACATACTAACAATGTTAATTTTTTCTACTCATAAACACAGTATGTGCTTCCACTTATTTTTATCTTCAATTTCTTTCTTCAGTGTCTTATAATATTCTGAGTACAGGTCTTCTGCATTCTTGATTAGATTTATTCCTAGGTATTTTATTCTTTTTGAAGCAATTGTGAATGGGATTGTTTTCTTAATGTCCCTTCCTGTTAGTTCATTATTGGCATATAAAAATGCAACTATTTCTATATATTAATTTTGTACCCTATTACTTAACTAAATTCATTTATCAGTTCTAGTATTTTCTTAGCAGAATCTTTGGGGTTCTCTGTCATCTGCAAATAAAGACAATTTTGCTTCTTCCTTTCCAATTTGGATGTCTTTTATTTATTCTTCTTGTCTGATTGTTATGACTAGAACTTTCAGTATTCTGTTGAATAAGAGAGATGAAAGCAGACATCCATGTCTTGTTCCCAATCTAAAGGGGAACACTTGTAGTATTTTCCCATCGAGTATGATGCTGGCAGTGAGTTTATCATGTATGTCCTTTAGGTGTATTCCCTCTATTTCCACTTTGCTGAGAGTTTTTATCACAAATGGGTGCTGGATTCTATAAAATGCTTTTTCTGCAACTATTAATATGATCATGTAGTTTTTATCTTTCATTTTTTTATGTGGTGAATCACATTTATTGATTTGCAAATGTTTTACTAACTTTGCATTCCAGGAATAAATCCCATTTGATCAGTGTATGATCTTTTTGATGTATTGCTGTATTTTGTTTGCTAATATTTTCTTGAGGATTTTAACATCTGTGATCATCAAGGATATTGGTCTGTCATTTTCTTTTTTTGTAATGTCTTTATCTGGTTTTGGAGTTAGGATAATCCTGGCCTCATAAAATGAGTTTGGGATCTTTCCTTTCTCTTGAATTTTTTGAAATAGTTTGAGAAGAAGAGATGTTAGTTCTTTCCAAGTGTTTGGTAAAATTCACATGGGAAGCCATCTAGTCCATGCCTTTTGTTTGTTGGGAGGTTTTTTATTATTATTATTATTATTACTGCTTCAATTATACTAGGCATAATCTGTATATTCAGATTCTCTGATTCTTCCTCATTTAGTTTTGGAAGATTGTATATTTCCAGGAATGTATCCATTTCATCCAGGCTGTCAGTTTGTTGGCATATAATTATTCATATTATTTTCTTTCAATTCTTTGTATTTCTGTGTCATGAGTTGTTACTTCTTTTCTTGCATTGTTGGTGGGAAGGCAGGCTGGTACAACCACTGTAGATAGCAGTATAGAGATACCTTTAAAAATGGATCTGACTTCTGACCCAGTGATCCCACTTTTAGGAATACAGCCTTAGAAACCCAAAACACTAATTCAAAACAGCATAAGTACCACTATATTCATTGCAATGTTATTTACAGTTGCCAAGATATGGGAACAGCCCAAGTGTCCATCAGTAGATGAGTGTATAAAACAACTATGGGGCATTTACTCAATGGAATACTACTCAGAAGTAAATTTTACCCTTTGCAATAGCACGGATGGACCTGAAGAATATAATGCTAAGTGAAATAAGCAAGTCAGAGAAAGACAATTGCCATATTCACTCATATGTGGAATCAATAAACAAAGTGACCTAACAAACATAATAGAGACCGACTCATAGATAGAGAGCAAGATGATAGCTAGTACATGGGGGGAGGTTAGGAGGTGAAGGGATCAAGCAAAAAGAAAATAGGATTCAGGGACATAGAGATCAGTGTGGTGCTTGCAGGGGAGAGGAGGGTATAAGGAGATTAAATGGTAATGGAAAAATACAGTAAAAATAATAAAGTGCAAAAAAATAAAATTAAATAAAACCCAAATTCTTAACCAATTCAATATACCTGTGGTCTTTTAAGAAAATATCAATTCTGGCCCTGGCTGGGGGGTACAGTTGGTTGGATCATCGTTCCATACACCAAAAGGTTGCAGTTTTGATCTCCTGTCAGGGCACAGACCTAGGATGTAGTTTCAATCCCTGGTTGGGGCCTGTTCAGGATGCAACCCATCCATGTTTCTCTCTCACATCAATGTCTCTCTCTCTTCTTCCCTCCTTTCTCTCTCTCTTCCTCTGTAAAATCGATAAACATATCCTCAACTGAGGATTAGTTTTAAATTTTTAAAAATAAGAAAATATCAATTCCATTCAAATTGCCTTTTGAAAAATGAAAAGAAAAAGAAAATAAGAACAAAGGACACATTTTCTCACCCTGCTACTCTACCCCTATAACCCAAGTGGAAAAGACACTTACTTAAAATTTTATTTAGAAATGAAAATGTATCAGCATCCATGCACATTCTTTAATTAATTATAATACTTGAGAGAGTCTTTCACTTTTTAGAAAAGAAGTATTATCAAAGGCCATGTTCTTATCATAATGTAATGTTTTTCTATTTCAATCAAGGAATTGCAAGTTACCATTCTGGAAAAACAATTCACACACTCTTCATTCATGAAATTCAATATGGTATTTTGAAGTATGGTTGGAAATCAGGTATGGCTTCTTTCTTTTTTTAAGATTTTATTGAGGCATAATTGGCATACTATAAGCTACACATATTTGAAGTGTATAATTTGAATAACTTGGACATATGTATCCATCTGTGACACCATTATCCAATCAAAATAATAAATATATCTGTACTTCCAAAAGTTTTGCTGTGTCTTGTTATTTCTCCTTCTGTCCCACCCCTCCCAGCAACCACTGATGGGCTTCATATTACCACACACTGGTTTCTATTTTATATTAATAAAACCATATAGTATGTGGTTTTTTTTTGGTCAGTCTTCTTTCACTAAACATAATTATTTGAGATTCATCCATTTGTTCATTTGTATATGAAATATGAAGGGACTTATCTAAGAAATAGAAGAAGCTCTAACACTATGAACAGTAAAATGACAATAAACTCACAACTATCAACAACTGAGCCTAAAAAAACAAAAACAAAAACTAAGCAAACAACTAAAACAGGAACAGAATCAGAGAAATGGACATATGGAGGGTTTTCAGTGGGGAGAGGAAGGGGAAGAATGGAGGGGAAAGGTACAGGGGATAAGAAGCATAATTGGTAGGCGTAAAATAGATGGGTAGAGGTAAAGAATGGTATACAAAACAGAGAAATCAAAGAACTTATATGTACAACTCATGGGCATGAACTAAGGGAGGGTGCTGGAGGGTTGGGGGTGTAGGGCAGAAGGGGATAAAGGGGGGAAATTGAGAAAACTGTAATAGCATAATCAATAAAATACACTTTAAAAAATCTAGACATTAAAAACTTTTCCAGATGATGTATTATGGAATTGTACACCTGAAATCTATATAAGTTTTTTTTACCAATTAACTCCAATAAATTTTTTAAAAATAAAATAAAAATATTTATAAGATAATAAATACAATAGCATTCCAAGATAGCTGACACTCTGGTATATAGTGCATAAACAGAGATCATAGAATTTGAGAAATTCATTATTATATTCATGAAGTTACTATCAAAGAGTTTGAAATTTTCACTCATATTTATTCACCTATCACACACACATACACACACAAATAAGTAATATAATGCCTCTCAGTCTATCTTGCTGAAAAAGGAGACCATGTAATTTAGGTTCAATTCAATTAAAGAAATAGTTACTGTGTGTATTAGGTGTATAGAATATTATAATGAACAAGATAGATTTTGTCCCATGGTTAACAATAGTGTGTGAAGAATTAATTTAGAGCAAGACTGACATAGAAAGTAATGTAAAAATATAACTTTATTTCCTCTAACATATTTATTATATCCTGAGTTCCCATATCTCCATAATGTAAAAACAAAATCTCAATTTAGTCAACTTCCATTTTCTCAGTCCTATCCAGTGATTCCTTTCAACCAATTTCATTTTTTTATTCATTCAATTTTAAGGTATATGTGCTCCTCTTTTATCCCTAACCAATACTCCTTGGGTCAAGAGGGTAGGTAGTTTTTAGAGAACTTCCACCCTACAGTAATGGTGGGAACAAGGAGTCTTTCAGTCTTTCTTTCTTTCCAACCTATGCTGAGAGCCTTTCTAATGATGTAACTTGACTCATGTGGAGCTGGACCACTCATTCTCACATTCCTACTTAAAGATAACTGTATTATGTCTGCCCACGCCATCATTCCCCCATCCCAATGCACACACACACCAAACCCAATGGGAGAAAGTGACAGAACACACACTCCCTACCACACTTCGAACTTACTTTTGTTTAAAACTGTCCACATCCTGTGAGGTTTCCTCATCTGGTATGAACAGCAGAAAGACACACCTATCTGTCCTGCTTGTGGACATACACCAAATCATTTTCATTTTAAACCAAAATGTCTCTCAATTATGAAAGCTTCAAATATGGTTCAGAATACAGACTGTGGAAGCTCTTTATTCTCACCCATGGGCTCTTCCCTGAGTAACAGGTGCTTCCCTCCCTCATTGCCCAATAGGCAGAAGGAGGCAGTTCAACAGGGAACACAAGAAAGTTAACATTAGATAGTGTTTGAATTGTTACTCCACCAACAAATTAATACTTCTGCTACCATTTGCCCATATATTTTTGTCTCTAAAATGAGACTAAATGAAATTATCCACAATATACATTTATCCTGAGTCTGAATCAGTCTGGAACCATAAATTTTAATCTGCATGGTGTGTTCTATGGTCTTCATGTCAGGACAGCAGATCTAGCACTTTGAGTGGGCCAGTTGGTCAACTGAGGAGTGGCTAAGATGGTTTGTAATTAAACTGGCTAAATAAATGTTAATTTTTTCCTGTATTTCCTAGAAGGATATTTCTTTTCTCTTGGGGTGTCTTGTGTTTTTTAATTTAATTAATTTTTTCCAGATTAATTGCCAATGTGATGATTTGATACATATATGAATTGTGAAATGATTAGTAAGAACAAAATAATTTAACAGATCCAAAACCTCAGTGCCTCTTAGTGACAGACACAGTGACAAACTAAAACAATCATTCTTATCACACAGTGTTTCATTTCCTTAATGCTTTACTTTGTACTACAAAAAATAATACATTTCTCAGGGCTTTTCAGAGAGAGAGAGATAGAGACCTCCAAATCTTACACCTTAGTTCTCTAACATTCAGGACTAACAAACACAAATTCAACAGGCATTGTATTTGACATCTATTTACAGAGAAATAAAAGTAAATTCTAACATCAAAATTCTTGCTGAGATTCCCTGCTGATGGTCAAAGTAATATGATCTTTATGAAATGGATATTCAGCATTAACCTACCTTTGGATTGTTTTAAAATCCCAGCTTCTCCTAAAGTGTGGTATGCATTGTCTTCATTTTATCTGATGCAATAGTTATTTGGTAATAATAGCATTTATCTGTGCCAGGTTGAGATACATTTATCCTCCAAGCAAAGAACCAGCAACTGTAAGGAAGGAAGAAATAAAATCGTCTTTGTAAGAAAACTGTTTACAAGAAAGTACTGCTTGAAAATTCAAAAAGAAAGTTTAAATACACGTCTAAAATTGCTAACTAGAAGGAAGATGAATACATTCTGGAAGATGAATACATTCTAGTAACTGGAAAATGATTGAATCAATTTTGAAATATCACCTAACAATTTTACACTGTGACATTCACAGTGAATCTTTTTTATAATGGAGAATGACATAAGCTTTCATGTTTTGTGCATATTTAAAGTAAGAATATTCATGAATAAAAAGCAGCATGCTTTGATGTATTTACAATTATGAGTTATGATCCTAAAGCTTGCTCTTCAACGGAACTTTTAAAAACCACTTCAATGACAATTTTCTTTTGTGAAATACATTTTTCAGATTCACATGTCAATCAGAGAACTTTAAAGTAATTTCACTAAGGCTACTAATAAAATGGCATAATCTGAACATCAAATAAGAAACCTAATTCAAAACAAAGATACCTTTTTTAACTGGAACTTGTACACTCAATAATCTACAAGTAGAAATGTGAAAATTTAAAGCTTTATTCTATTCAGCTGTAGGAGAGCCATAAGAATTATGTGGGAGGAAAAGCAGGAAAGGCCAACTATTTAGTATTGCCACCATCATAAATAGCATGTTGGAAAGATATCAAATCATACTGCCCTATCAGGACATTTTTATATACAGAGTAAAAAGTGGTACCACACAATCAATTTTTGGCACCAAAACCAAAATAAACATCAACCTTCCCCCCAAACAACTGGATTAATAAAAATAAAGTTGCTATGCCATATTTTGGACTTAAATACCTCTTCAGTGCCTTGCCCAGAAAGAGTGTTCAGTAGATATTTTTAGAAATAATGAAAGAAAATGTCCATTAGTCAACACATAGGTCAGACTGATGTATTGATAAATGATAACTGAGGTTTGCAGAGATCAACATTACTTTTTTTTTACTTTTTTAATTATTAATGTTTTATTGATTATGCTATTACAGTTGTCCCATTACCCCCTTCATTCCCCTCCACCCTGCACACCCTGTCCCACCAACACTCCCCCCCTTTAGTTCATGTCAATGTGTCATGTTATTTAGCTTCTACATTTCCCATACTACTCTTGCCCTCCCTGTCTATTTTCTATCTACCATCTAAGCTACTTATTCTCTGTACCTTTTCCCCCTCTCTCCTCCTCCCACTCCCCTGTTGCTAACACTCCATGTGATCTCCATTTCTGTGGTTCTGTTCCTGTGCTAGTGGTTTGCTTAGTTTCTTTTTGTTTTTGTTTTAGGTGTGGTTATTAATAATTGTGAGTTTGCTGTCATTTTACTGTACATGTTTTTTATCTTCTTTTTCTTAGATAAGTCCCTTTAACATTTCATAAAATAAGGGCTTGGTGATGATGAACTCCTTTAACTTGACCTTATCTGAGAAGCATTTTATCTGCCCTTCCATTCTAAATGAAAGCTTTTCTGGATAGAGCAATCTGGGATGTAAGTCCTTGCCTTTCATGACTTGGAATACTTTTTGCCAGCCCCTTCTTGACTG
>CM052549.1:56918749-56944777 GCA_028533065.1 Trachops cirrhosus
CTCCTTCATTTTTAGCTTGGGTAATGTAATTCTGATGTGCCTTGGTGTGTTCCTCCTTGGGTCCAACTTCCTTGGGACTCTCTGAGCTTCCTGGACTTCCTGGAAGTCTATTTCCATTGACAGATTGGGGAAGTTCTCCTTTATTATTTGTTCAAATACATTTTCCACTTGTTATTCTTCCTCTTCTCCTTCTGGCACCCCTATAATTCGGATGTTGGAACATTTAAAGATGTCCTGGAGGTTCCTAAGGCTCTCCTCATTTTTTTTTTTTTTAATTCATATTTCTTCATTCTTTTCTGGTTGTATGTTTCTTTCTTTCTTCTGGTCTACTTCATTGATGTGAGACCCATCTTTCATTCCATCACTATAGGTTCCCTGCACATTTTTCTTCATTTCATTTAGCATGGCCTTCACTTTTTCATCTAGTTTGTGACCAAAATCAACCAATTCTGTGAGCGTCCAGATCACCAGTGCTTTGAACTGTGCATCTAATAGGTTGGCTATCTCTCGGTCACTTAAAAGGATGGGTTCTGGGGCTTTCAATTCTTCTTCTGTTTGAGCCATCTCTCTCTCTCTTTTTTTTTGGTCTGGTTGCACCTATTATGTATGAGGGGCAGAGCCTTAAATGTTCACCAGGGCAGGACACCTCTGTTCGCTGGGTTGTGATGCTGTATGTGGGGGCTGGGTCTGAGAAGGAACAGTGGTGCTTGCTCTGCTGCCCTAGGACCTCAGACCCTTCCGCAGCTTTCCGAGAGCTAACTGGGCCCCTCTGGTGCCAATTCCCATGTGGGTGGGCTTGTGCACCCCGTGGGACTTTCCTTTTCAATCAGCACCCCAAGGCTCTATTTCCCAGGGCTTGGACCCTGAGTTGCACACAGTGCCTTGCTTCACAATTGCCACCTTGCTGGGTCTGCTAGTTGCCACGCCTTGGCTGGGGTCTGCCAGCTGCTGCTTATGCACCCAGGGTCTGCCCGCTGCAGTCTTGCAAGCCCCAGTTGCCTTACGTGTCTGGTCCCAGTGCTCCCTGCTCTCTGCTCCGTGACCCCTGCCCAGCTGCCCGACTTCACCCCTCCTACTGGTCTGGATGAACGTGTCTAATTTAACTCCTTTGGTGTCCAACTTCCATACAGTTCAATTTTCTGTCAGTTCTGGTTGTTATTCTGTTTCTAAATTGTTGTTGTCCCTATCTTGGTTGTGCGAGGAGGCACAGTGTGTCTACCTATGCCTCCATCT
Source organism: Trachops cirrhosus (assembly GCA_028533065.1). Taxonomy (NCBI): domain Eukaryota; kingdom Metazoa; phylum Chordata; class Mammalia; order Chiroptera; family Phyllostomidae; genus Trachops; species Trachops cirrhosus. Next base: position 56,919,983 of record CM052549.1, read on the forward strand.
TGGCCGGATGTCCAACATTACCTTTTTTAAAAATATATTTTATTGATTATGCTATTAGAGTTGTCCCATTTTCCCCCCTTCATTCCTTTCTACCCTGCACACCCCCTACCACCCACATTTTCCTACTTTAGTTCATGTTCATGGTTCATACATATAAGTTCTTTGGCTTCTACATTTCCCATACTATTCTACCCTCCCACTGTCTATTTTTTACCTACCATCTATGCTACTTATTCCCTGTAATATTCCCTTTTCCCCCTCTCTCCCTCTCCCACTCCCCTGTTGATAACCCTCCATATGATCTCCATTTGTGGTTCTCCATCTGTGGTTCTGTTCCTCTTCTAGTTGTTTGCTTAGTTTGTTTTTGTTTTAGGTGTGGTTGTTAATTGCGAGTTTGCTGTCATTTTACTGTACATGTTTTTTGTCTTCTTTTTCTTAGATAAGTCCCTTTAACGTTTCATATAATAAGGGCTTCGTAATGATGAACTCTAACTTGACTTTATCTGGGAAGCACTTTATCTGCCCTTCCATTCTAAATGCTAGCTTTGCTGGATAGAGCAATTTTGGATGTAGGTCCTTGCCTTTCATGACTTGGAATACTTCTTTCCAGCCCCTTCTTGCCTATTAAGTTTCTTTTCAGAAATCAGCTGATAGTCTAATGGGAACTCCTTTGTAGGTATCTATTTTCTTTTGTCTTGCTGCTTTAAGATTCTCTCCTTCATTTTTACCTTGGCTAATGTAATTATGATGTGCCTTGGTGTGTTCCTCCTTGGGTCCACCTCCTTGGGTGCTTTGAACTGTGCATCTGATAGGTTGGCTACTTCTTCATCGCTTAGTTCTATTTTTTCTGGAGCTTTGATCTGTTCTTTCATTTGGGCCATTTTTTTTTTTATTTTGACATGCCTGTTAAGTAGTGAGGGGCAGAGCCTTAGGTCTCCACCAGGGTGGGGTTCCACAACCCACTTGGCTGTGTTGTGATGCTATAGGTGGGGCAGGGGTCTGAAAGGGAACAATGGCCCTTACTCCGCTCTCTGCTGACTTTCAGTCACTTCCCCTGCTTTCCACAAGCAAAGTGGGAAGCACCTTCTGGTGCTGATGATCCCCATGTGGGTGGGTTTGTGTACATTCTAGGATCCTGTGGGTCTCTCCCAGGAACTCTCCTGTGAGGCTGGGTGTTTCTCCTGCTACCTCAACCCTCACAGGTATTTTCAATCAGCGGTTTGAGGCTTTATTTCCCTGCACTGGGGCCCTGGGTTGCACAGTCTGTCCCACTCCCCAGTTGTTTATCCTGGTTTATCTCTGTGTGAATATGGAACTGCCCAGTCTGCAGTTCGCCACCTTGTTTGTCCTTTAGCTGCTGCCTTGTTGGCCAGCTGCAGCCTTACGTGCCTCACTGGGCCTACCAGCCACGGCCTTGCCCACGTCTGGTCTTCCACTTCTGCTTTGCCATGAGTCCTCTTTGCCTGGCTGCCTGTCTCCGCCCCTCCTACCAGTCTGGATGAATATGTCTTCTTTAACTCCTTGGTTGTCAGACTTCCATACAGTTCAATTTTCCATCAGTTCTGGTTGTTTTTTGTTTTTAAATTGTCGTTGTCCTTCTTTTGGTTGTGTGAGGAGGCACAGTGTGTCTACCTACGCCTCCATCTTGGCCAGAAATCAACATTACCTTTTGTTTCAGAAGAAAAATATATAAAAAAATTGTGATGTAATGTATTAAGTGTAACAATAGAGTCACATCAATTTTTGTGGGAACATAATAAAGAATAAGTAACTCTCTTAGAGAATTTGTAGCAGTAACTAAAGATTAATGTATGAAATTGTTCTTGAAGCACAAACAGGATTTAACCATTCTAACACATGTGAGGTAACATCTCATTGTAATTTTAATTTGTGATTTTCTTTTGATTAGTGACATTGAGCATCTTTTTATATGTCTATTGGCCATCTGTATGTCATTTTTAGAGAAGTGTCTATTCAGGTACTTGTCCATTTTTTAACTGGGTTTTCTTTTTCCTTTGGTGTTGAGTTGTATGAGTCCTTTATAAATTTTGGTTATTAACCTCTAATTAGATTTATCATTGGCAAATATCTTCTTCTCTTCTGTGGGTTGTCTTTTCTTCTTGTTGATGGTTTCCTTTGCTGTGTAAAATCATCGTAGTTTGATGTAGTCCCCATTGTTTATCTTTTCTTTTGTTTCCCTTGCACAAGAAGATATATCAGAAAAAAATATTACTAAGAGAAATGTCCAAGATTTTGCTGCCTATGTTTTCTTCTAGGAGTTTTATGGTTTGGAGTTTTATGGTTTTGAGTCTTTTTTTTTTCCATTTTTTTCTGTGGGGAGAGCACAAATGGAGTCCCCCACTAGCACAAATTATGCAATCAAGTTTCCCATATTTGGAAAAATCACAGGGGGCAGCACATCTGGAGTGCAATGGATAAACTTCATCCTGGGAAAACCACCTTCATGATCATGGTCCCATCACTCCTGACAGGTAAGTATGGTTTTGAGTCTTATATTTAAGTCTTTAATCCCAAATGCCTAGATGTTTTAATAATACCAGTTTGTACATACAAATACCTTCTTTCATAGTGGCACCCCTCAAAACTAAGGTCAGTCTTGCTATATACACCCCTCACCACTCTTGAAGGGTTAAGTCTCACCACTGGGAGTTTCACCAGCCTGTCTTGCTTACTCCTAGCATATGTCTATCCTCATTATTAGTTTTGTAGAGAGTGTAATATGTCTTAACATACATCTGATCTTTTTTAAAATATTAGAATCAATGACAATGGCTTTGACAATCTTGTAGATATTAATATTCTTACAGTGTTTCATTTTTGTTCTTAATTTCTCCTATAACTAATAGTATTAAAGCAAAAGTCTACTTTGCTTTTAATAAATATGGACTTCTATTTTATAAACAGATAATCACTCATAAAAAAAATAAACATCAAAAGGGCTACATATGTAGCCCTACCAGTATGGCTCGGTTGGGTATAATGCTGCAAAGTGGAGAGGTCATTAGTTCCATTCCTGGTCAGGGCATATGCCTGGGTTTCCTGTTCCATCCCCAGTTGGGCACAGCAGGTATGAGAGGCAACCAATTGATGATTCTCTTTCACATTGATGTTTCTCTCCTTCCTTCCCTTACCCTCTCTGTAAAAATAAAATAGTCTTAATTATGTAAATAAGTGCAAGTTTGTATAATAAAAAATAATGCTAGATGCTTGTAACTGATTTTGTCTTGAATATATCAAAGTCTGAAATGTCCAATATAAAAGCCACTAGCCATACATGGATATGCCAATTTTAATTAATTAAAATTAAATAAATTAAACTTTCAGTTTCTCAAGTTACAATAGCTACATTGTAGGTGGTGAGTAGCCACTAGCCAAATGTGGCTAGACTATGAGCAGCATATACAGGTCTCCATCATCACAGAAAATTTATATTGGATAACACTGATCTAATGTTGAAATATATTTGTAGGGAAATAATGGACTAAAGACCAGACTAAAGTCCTTTATGTTATGAAATCCTACCTTCTTATCTCAAGGGTAAAATGGATAGACAAAGGCTTCATTTTCTTGTTCTTAAAAAGTTAAAATACAAAGAACTAAAAAGAAAAAGAAGTAAATTTTAAATAACCCTAAATTAGGTGATGCTACCTTGATGTAGAAATTTATTTCTAAATAGAGTAATGATTGATTCTTTTAAATTTTTGCTAAGGTACTTTTTCCTTTGACTCTTTCAATAGGTAATAAAGTACTCTTCTGTGGTCCTCACAAAAAAACCCCTACAATTTTACATATTAATATGCTTATTAATCAAATAAGCATATTTGATTAATAAAATATAAAATTTTATAATTTTATATAAAAATTATATGGAATTTTTTATAATTTAAAATTTTAATTAAAATTAAAATTTTAAATTTTATTTTAATATAAACTATATTATTTTTTATTTTATATTTATTTTTTAATTAAAAAATGAGTTAACACAAACAAATCCTCTCCACTGGGTGGAATATAACACTTTAATGAAGAGTAGCTAATTTCATCTATTAGGAAACCCAGGGAATCCCATCGTTTTACAAAAATATTTTCAGTCCCTTTGATGAGCCCAATGGGAAAATGTTAAGGAAATGAGACCTTCCTGTTTCTTCCACATGTAGATGATTATCCAGCTGCATCTCCAAAATAAGAATGCTGGAAAGTTCTTTCAAAAAACGACTTTCAGCTGAACATCAAAGGAAATTTGCATATTTCTAAAAATTACGGTTCATGTGGTTCATGATGGAATTATGAGGGTTCCCCTGTTTCTGCCTCTAAATACAAATAAGTAGAGTTCAGTGATTTGAGCCAACAGACTCTCCTTGCAGATTTTTCTTCCTTTACATGATAGCTGTATCATAAGCAAAGAATGTTTCAATGAGGATAAGTTCAACTCATTTACTTGAGGGCAAAGGCAACTTGTATTTCTAACTATAATCATATGCTTTAGGGTTTTGTAAGAATTTATTAGTTACTCTTTATTAATATCTTTTTTAATCTTTTAGAATGTTTTCTTCTATTCGTTTCTGAGAAAAGGTATGTCATGATAATAATGCGATACTTTGCTTAGCAAAAATATATTTTACAGATGTTACCCTTTTATTACACATACAGGGTGGCGCAAAAGCAGGTTTACAGTTGTTCATGTAGAAAGTAATACAATAATTCATAAATAATAATACAAGAACAAACTCTGTGTTTTGCGTACTTACAATTGTTGCCCCACCCTGGATAGCTCTAAAGAAGCGTTAGGCAGGCAGCCTAGTCTAGTCTATTTCCAGAGAACATTGATGAGGCCTGCGCTGGTGACAGCACCAAGACACATTTTATGGTGGCAAGAGGGAACACAGTATTTGAGAGGCAAAAGACAGGTAAAGAAAGTGGCTGTGTGCTCTGGCTTTAGCATTGTGACCACCATGCTTTCTTTCTGGCATGGGTCACTTCCTTAGAAAAGTAAACATTTACTCCAGTGTTACATTTAAGAGTTAAAAACCCTTGGACACTTTTCATATACTGTTAGGAAGTACAAGGAAGGATAATAGTGGAAGAGCAGTCAATAAAAAAAGTATAAATATAAGCTAATAAAAAAGATAAAACTTTCTGAATGAAAATAAATTAATTTAGACAAAAAATTCTTACATGTAGAAAAAAGAAGTTTAAAATATGGTGATGCCTATTTGGTATGAAACATTAAAATGTAAATCATCTTCAAATAGAAAATTAAAAAATAAACACAAAATTATAGTGTTAAAACATGACAAGTATAAAGCCTAGAAAGAGATGTGGGTCAGAACTAGAAAGATGTTCTGTGATTGAGAAACTGGTAATTTGAAAGAAACGTTGGCATCTAAGAGAGGAGAAAGAGGGAGGGGAAGATAAATATTTTTCATAACTCCTAGACCAGGAATTTATGTGACTCAGGCATGATACATAACCGAGGTTTCTGATATGAGTCTAAAAAGTTGTGACTAATTTCTGTATAATTCTTTTGTGCTATATTTCTGTTCATGAAAGTAGAACAGTTTTGTCACCAAGTTTTAATATTTGGGAAGTTTTTCTCAGGGAATAATTAAAATAGATGTTCTTCCATTTCTCTTATTCTTCCACAATTAAACCCTGGCTTCATTCCTCATCTATTACAGGACTATGAGCAAATTACCCAGCCTCTCTGTCTTGGTTGTCCCACCTGTAAAATGGAAAGACTAATAACATCTATGACAAAAAGTTTTTATAATGATAAAGTGAGATAGTGCAGATGATAAAGTGCCTGGAATATAGTTAAGTCCTCAATAAATAGAAGCCAATTCAATCTATCACTGTCTTTAAGACAGGTATTTCACAGGAAGAAAGGAGCAATCTGCACAGTTTGTCAACCCATGAAGGGAGAATATAGTGAATGTGTCAAGAAAAGGTAAACATCAGTACCCATCCATCAAGGTATGGTTCTGTGGTATGGTTGGTAATGGATTCTATACCTGTGGATTTCAGATGACCAACTGAACAAACAGAATTCCCAATAAATGCACTTGTCTTCTTTACAGAGCAGCACTCTGTTGAACAGTGTTATCCAGTAGAAGTTTCTCTGATGATAGAAATAGTCTATTGTTTGTGTCTACTATAGTAGCCTCTAGTTACCTGTGGTTATTGAGTATTGGAATGTGAATAGTATAAGTGAGGAACTGGACTATTATTTTACTTTATTTTAAATACAAGTGGCCACATTTGGCATGGTTGCCATTCTGGACAGCACAACCATAGAGAGATACAAATAAACAGCATACTGAAGTCATATATTTAAAACAAATGTTTTCTTTCACCATTCTACATTGTTCTAAAAACAAACTTTTAAAAGTACCTTTCATCACCCTTAAGTTACAGCATACTCCAACCCCACATACGTATATGTAAGTGTTTATATCAGCAAACCTAAACCTTGGCATAGTAATACTTCCTAGGACTATAGTAACAAAATTATCCTGAAGGATTTAATCAGTACTTATAAAAGAGATAAACTGAACACATAGAATTATTTACTACTATTTACCACTATTAATACATACTATTTACCAGTTGAAATACAACACAAATTACAGAAACAAATAAATTCCTCTAGCTCTAGTGTATGGTAATACAAATTGAGGGTTCCCTTTCTGACAAATGTCTGAGGAGCTTCTATTGGATCAATTCTCCTTTAGGTAACACCTCTATACATACACACATACACACACTACTTGAAAATTGGAGAACGAGCCAACGCAGGCAGAATCTGGATGTGGGGGAGAATTTACACAAAGGAGAGATTAGAACTGGGTGAGTTTTCTATTTTTACAGACTTTTGTCTGCGGCAGGATTTATTGTAGTTTTGCTCAGTGCAGGACATCTAGAGTGCAGATAGAATCTAACAGTCTTACAGGTACAAAGTAATATCTCATTGTGGTTTCAATTTGCATCTTTCTGATGGCTAGTGGTGTTGAGTATTTTTTCATATGTCTCTGGGCCCTCCATATGTCCTCCTTCAAGAAGTGTCTATTCAGGCCCTTTGCCTTTGCCCATTTTTGAATAGGATTGTTTGTCTTCCTGGTGTTGAGTCATATTAATTCTTTATATATTTTGGAGATTAAACCCTTGTCCAATATATCATTGGCAAATACAGTCAGTTCCCATTTCATTTTGATGGTTTCTTTAGCAGTGCAGAAGCTTTTAAGTTTGATATAGTCCTTTTTGTTTATTTTTTCCTTTATATCCCTTGCCCTAGGAGATATAGAGGCAAAAATATTGCTACATGGTATATCTGAAATTTTACTGCCTGTTTTCCTCTAGGACTTTTATGGTGTCATGACTTAAATTTAAGTATTTTATCCATCTTGAGTTTGTTCTGGTGTATGGTGTAAGTTGGTGGTTTTATCTCATTTTTTGCATGTACCAGTCCAGTTGTCCCAACATCATTTATTAAAGAGGCTATTTTTCTCCATTGTGTGCTTGTGTCCCCTTTGTCAAATATTAATTGACCGTAGAGACAAGGGTTTATTTCTGGGTTCTCTATTCTGTTCCATTGATCTATGTATCTGTTCATTTACTAGTACCAGACTGTTTTGATTACAGTAGCCTTATAGTATAGCTTGTTATCAGGTATTGTGATCCCTCCAATTTTGTTCTTCATTCTCAAGATTGCTAAGGTGATTTGGGGTCTTTTTTGGTTCCATATAAATTTTTGAAATATTTCTTGTAGATCTCTGAAATATGTCATTGGTATTTTAAAAGGAATTGCATTGAATCTATAGATTGCTTTGGGTAGTATGGACATTTCGTTAATGTCAATTCTTCCACTCCATGAACAGAGTATGTGTTTCCATTTATTTTTATCTTCCTCAATTTCTTTATTCAGTGTTATATAGTTTTCTGAGTATAAGTCTTTTACCTTCTTGGTTAAATTTATTCCTATGTACTTTATTTTCTTTTTGTTGCTATAGTAAAAGGGATTATTAGTTTCTATCCTACTACTTAACTGAGTTCACTTATTAGGTCAAGTAGTTTTTTGGTGGAGTCTATAGGGTTTTCTATTTACACTATCATGTCATCTGAAAATAATGACAGTTTTATTTCCTCCTTTCCAATTTGGATGCCTTTTATTTCTTCCTGTCTGGTCACTGTGGCAAGGACCTCCAATACTATGTTGAGTAAGAGCAGTGAAAGCAGACACCATTGTCTTGTTTCTGATCTTAAAAGAAGTGCTTATCACACCTGTCAGAATGACTCTCATTAATAAATCAACAAACAAGAAGTGCTGTCAAGGCTGTGGAGAAAAGGGAACCCTAGTGCACTCTTTGTGGGAATGCAGACTGGTACAACCACTGTGGAAATCAGTAAGGAATTTCCTGAAACATTTGAAAGTGGAACTGCCTTTTGACCCAATGATTCTACTGCTAGGAATATACCCAAAGAATTCTGAAACCCAAAATCAAAAGAACTTACACACCCTTATGTTCATAGCGGCACTATTTACAATAGATGAATGGATTAATAACTGGTACATTTACAACATGGAATACTATACAGCAGAAAGAAAGAAGAAGGAATTCCTACCTTTTGTGACAGCATGGATGGAACTGGAAAGTATTATGCTAAGTGAAATAAGCCAGTTGGTAAAAGACAAATAACATATGGTCTCACTTATAAGATGACTCTAATGAGCAAAATAAACTAATGAGCAAAACAGAACTGGAGACGTGGAAATATGGAACAGACTGACAGCTGCCCTAGGGGAGGAGCAGAGTAGGAGGAGAGGGAATAGTGGCAAGAAGGGGGAGGGACTAGTTAGATAACATGTATGAATGACCCATGGACATGGACAATGCTATGGGGATTGACTATTGGAGTGGGGAGGTGGGCTGGGTGGAGGAAGGAAAAGGGAGAGAAACTGGGACAACTATAATAGAATAAGAATTTTTTAAAAAAGAAAAAATCCAACAGTCTTTCTGGTGTAAAGAATGAGAGAATGGAGTTCAAGTGATTACAGCATCTGGAAAGTGAATGATCAATCCTGAAAAGGAGAGAGCAAGAGGGAGGGAGCTCCAAATCCTGTGCAAAAAATGCTACCCAAATTTCTGGCTGCATCCTGCACTGTACATCCACAGGACAGACAGAAAGCAACACAGTTAGGGCTAAAAGAACTAAATATGTACTTCAGCTGTTGCCCATTACAGAGAGAGCTGAAAATGGGTGTCTAGCCAAGTTTATTGCCTCCAAGACCAAAAAACTGAACACTCTTGAGAAATATAAGAGAATCTCAGAGTCTCTAGAACACATCATTTGTAAAGTTCAGGTGCAATCTAAAACTCCTAGATAGATAAAGAAATAGAAAAGCATGACCTAAACTCAAGAAAAAAAATCATCTCAGGATCAATATTGAGATCCAGAGATGACCCAGATTTTGGAATTAGCAGAAAAGTATTTCAAAGCAGGCATTATAACTATACTCTAGAAAATAAAATGTGCTCATGATGAATTAAAAAATGTAATAAATTCCAGCATGTAAATAGAAACTATAAAAAGTACCAGATCTAAAAAGGAATACTACATATCTAAAATCAAACTTCACTGGATCAGCTTATAGGCAGATTAGAGATGACAGATGAACTCTATTATTTATTTAATATTTTTAAATTGCAGAGGTCAGTGAACTTTAATATAGAATAATAGAAATGATCTAGTCTAAGAAAAAGAGAAAAATACTTCAAAAATTTAACAGAGACTTAAGCATCTGTAAGAAAATAGCAAAAGATTTCCTTTCATTTGTAATGTGTTATCCCTGACCCCTTAGAATGGAGAGGAGAGAGATAACATGGCAGAAAAAATATTTAAAGAAATAATGAATAAAAATTTCTTAAATGTTATCAATGATATAAATTTAAAGATTCCATAAACTTGGCAAATATCAAGCAGATTACACACACCCACAAAATGTAAGAAATGAAAAAACTAATAAAATATAGTAAGATACATTAACACATGTCACATATGCATACATATCATTTGTGATGTGTGTGTTATTACATATATTGTGTATGTGCTGTCACACACATTGCATTGTACTTGGTCTGCCTTCTAAGCCAAGCTGTGTGTTTCCTAAGAAAAGGGATTTTATTTGTCTCTTTACTCAATTTTCTGGTACATAGGACCGGATAAACATGCATGAATTGATGAATAATAAAGGACCCTGACTTAAATCACAAACAAAGTTAGTGGTAGAGATACAATTATTGTCGTTAATATTTCTCCCTCTTTTGACTCATCTTCTGTCCTTTACCTAATTAGGACACACATACTTCTCTTGTAGAAATTTAGGGATTGCTATGTGAAGTACAAGTTAAACAATTAACTTTAGCAAGAAAAAGCTAAAGTTTTATGAAGCTAATCTCCATGTGAAGCTACTGAATTCATCTTAATTAAAACAGGGATTTAAATATAAATAAACTATATTAAAACTTGACCTCCTAAGTGGGGGAATAATTAAGGTTGAACTTAATATTTGTATCTGCACATTGTGCAAGTAATTCCCAGAGTACAAATTATGCTTATAAAAGGAAACAAGAAACATTCTTAATATTGAAAAGCTATCCTCAGAATGCATTTTAGATCATTAAAAATTTAAGAAGAAATTCATTTGTAGGTAATTCTGTGTTCTTAAACAGGATAGGATTAATACTTATGAATAATTAGCAAGTCACATTAGTAAGAATAAAAATAACTAACAATGTGTAAAGTATGGGCATTTTGTTATGTTTTACATGCATTTTCTTGTTTGAGCCTCTTGACAGCTCTCCAAGCTAGATACTATTACTATTCCCATTTCCCAGTAAGTCAAGTATCCAAAGTCACTCAGTCAGTAAGAGACTTAGTACTAGCACCCACTGCCTGATCTCTAAGCCAGGCCCCTTCACCATTAAGCTCCACTACTTCTATTTTTTTGAAGTCAGCTTTATCTTTAGTCCCAAACAAAGCAAGTTCTCGTATTAGCACATCAAAACATTCTCTGAGCCTCACAAATTGGTGATAAAAATATTTGAAAAGATTGTACTATTAGGGCACTAAGAAAACAGAAAGATATAAATTTGACATACTTAAAAATTAAATCATGCAGACATTGTAGGCAACTGTTCAGGTTAGATGAATTTTGTGGAATTGTGTATATACAGTAGTTCAGCTGTTGGTTTTAATTTATGAGTATTTTTTTAGAATTACAATTGTTTTCATAATACAGCAATAACAAAACTGTCAATCAGAATAAACAGGAATATATGTTTATGTTGTACAGTAGCTTGTTCCAAGGAGTTATTAAAACTGTAAACCAGGTTTTACTGAAGATGGAGGCAAGAGGAAAGCATGTTACTATCTTATCCTGCAGTGTAGATAAAGATATCAAGATGGGCAATTGTCTGCCAGGCATATTATAAACTGTAATTGGAAGAGGCTAAATAAGGAATCAAGATATTATGCCAATAAATTAAAAGAAAACATTTTTGTTTTTAATATTTTTTAAGAATGTCAAAATAGAAAAGACAATTAAAATTGATGGTTAGTTTTCATATGCTTTGTTAAATTTTCCAAAGTGTGTTTGCTTTTCCAATTTGCTATCTCAGAGGTTTTGGATTAGAATATTTTCCTTACTAAATTTAAAACAATAATGAAATGTTAAACTGCAGAACTGAAAAGATAGTGTGTATAAAATGTAGTTCCAGTATGCATTACCAGAAATATGAAAGTCTAGCTAGATTATTGCTGGTACAACACTTTTCTTTTGTTGCATAAGTACCAGAGGAAAAAACACAAGTTAAAAAGGAGCCTTTGGTGCCAGATGGTAGACTGAGCATATTTGTTTATCCTCTTTTCTTCTCTAGATCTTATTAATATTAAAGAAATAAAGAAGGCATAAAACTACAAGAACACAAAAACAAAGAGAACCAGAAACAGGCCACCAACAAATAAGGGTTTTCAAGGAATTTTCAGGAGATAAAAAGTAGAATAAAATGGGATAACTAGAGGAACTGGTGAGAAAAGAAGTCACAGCCCAGAATATATTGATTTTCAACTTTAAAATCTACCTATATATACATCAGAAAGATGTTAATTATGCATGCAGGACACAATGCAAATGGATTTAAACTTGACGTGTATAAGGAAAAGTATAAATGATGTAATTTGGGAGACAGAAACAAGGAAGAGAGTTTAAATTGAGGGTAGGGGCACTAATGTCCTTTTATAAAGTGAGGCATCTAGAGGTATTTTCTGTAATGAGTAGATAATACAAATAATGAATAGAAGTTCTAAAATAGTGCTGTGACAAAGCTAGATGGTGGTAGTGGCAAGGATGTGGAGAAAACCTAGTTAAATCTGCATCGATCAGAAAGTCAATAAACAATGTCTCTGTAAAGAATTAAGAAATAGTGACACAGTATATGTAGTATGTAGATATATGAAGTTAACTAGAAAAAATTTTAGGATCGAAACACTTCAAAGAGAAAAATACTGCCTCTGGGGAAGAGAGTTACATGTAGGAAAAGATGGGGCAGAGGACTGATGCTTTTAATTGAAAACTCTTCTATATGTTATCTTTAGACATGGCATATATTATTTTTATAAGAATTTCAATGTATGTATGAAAAACTAAAATATTTTAATATCTCTATATGTTCAGTGTATCAATAAAGCCTGAGAAGTGAGGTGGAAAAGTAAAGTAAATGCATCAAAAATTCAGAACTTTCAAACTCTGCATTAAAGAATATAGAAGTTCCTGTTTAAGACTAAGCGGTATGACATAGTGATGTCTGTTTCTATTCTGGCTAATAAAGCCTGGAAGTTTGTCAACTGTTACCCTGTTAAAAGGTCTGGGCTGGAAGAATGAATTAATTGTGTTTTTCATAAACAACTTGCTGACAACATCAGAGAGAGACTCCACTAGCAATTCTATTTCACAGTCTTTCCCTTCTTGGGCAAATGGGCTACCACATGGCCTCTAAAATCCTTTCCCTCACTTCTCCAGGTACAGTTCTCTACAGGGTAGGAACACTCTGAATAATTCTGTGATCCTATGATTAGTAGTATTTTGAACATGTTTAGAATTATGGAAACAAAAGTAGCTTGAGTTCCAGAAATGGTAGCTTCATCATATAGCATCTACTAATTTAAGGAAAAATGTTTTTCTGGGTCCAAAAAATCAGAAGAGTTCCAATGATTCATAGAGTTAATTGGTTGACTACTGCCAATTTGAATTAATCAAAAAAAAACACACGCGTGTACAAGAACAAATCTCTGAGTTGTTTTGTTTTGATAATCTGTAAGGCAAAAGAAGCATCAATAGCCCGCCATGATCCTGGGTAGCACTCTTGGGCTTGCAAAAGTAAATTTTATCCCATGTTAGGAAGATATCAATTATTATTGCAGAACAGAATGTAAATGTTCCCAGATAAATATTTAAATGAAATAATGTAGAAGGTACAGTTCTCTTAAATGAAGCCCTCTGTATCTCAAATCATTGACTTTTTTTCTTTTTTTTTATTGTTGTTCAAGTGTAGTTGTCTCCATTCTCCCCCACTACTACCCTCACCCCAGCCATCTCCACATCCCACCCTCAATCCTACCCCCCTTTGGCTTTGTCCATGTGTCTTTTATACATGTTCCTTGACAACCCTTCCCCCTAATCCTCCAATATCCCCTCACACCTCCCCTCTGGTCACTATGAGTTTATTCTTCATTTCAGTGTCTGTGGTTATATTTTGTTTGCTTGTTTGTTTTGTTGATTAGGCTCCACTTACAGGTGAGATCATGCTGCTATCTTGCATGTGACAAACACAAATGAGACCCATGTGACTGAATTGAAAAATTACTGTAACTATTGGCTACAGCTTAATTCAGGAGTCAATACGACTATGAAAACACAGTCTAGCAGCAGATGTATAGATCTATACCCATTCAATTCCTATTTCATCTTTCCATAGGAATAATCTAGGATAACCTTCACTCTCCTCATGTTCCTCTGGTGAGCAGCATCTCTGCAGAGATAATTAGTTCAGAAAGCCCCAAAACTGTTCTAATGCCAAAAGTCTCTAGGTAGGCTGCCTTCTAGATGAAGATTGTATGCCATCTTCCTATTGAGTTTTTATTGGCGGCTTCAATTTTTGCTAATGCTAAACTATTAAAGTCTAATAGCAAAATAATAACATATGTGTCAATTAATTTTGGACCTCAATTCTTTTGATGTCCATAACAAATTCAAGGCACAACTTCCCTAGACACCTGCATACAAGCTTCACCAAATTTACAGAGACCCCCATCACCACATTTCACTCTTCAATTTTTCCTCCCTGCTTATCACTAGCGATGAACTCTCTGTGACCCTAGCTAAAGCCAATCAGTTCTTCTGTTTGTTCAGTAGACACATCTACTCCGTCTTGTTCAAGAGCATCACGTCAGCAATTTTTGCCCCTCTCTCCTGCATCATCAATTTTTCTCACTCTATTTACTAGCATATACATGGGCTACAATTTTTCCCATTAAAAAAATTGTTCTTAATCCCTCTTCCTTCTTTAGCTACCACTCCATTTCTCTCATCTTTTACATAAATTTTCTCAAAAGAGTTATTAAACTTATCATCTTCAATTCCTCCCCTCCCATCTTCCTTTAAACCCACTCTAATCAGGTTTTAATCACACCTCCAAAACATGAAGGACACCAGTGAGCTCCACCTGCCAATTCAATGGTCAATTCTCAGTTCTCACCTTACTGAAACTATCAGTACCATTTGTCATAGTCTATCACTCTCTGTTCTCCTTGGTACCCTTTCTTCACTCAAATTCCAATGCACCCCAGTTTCTTGGCTTTCCTACTACATTACTTGTCAGTATCATTTGCTATTCTGTCTTCCTTTCCCAGACCTATCAACATTGGAGCACCCAGGGCCCAATCCTCTTTCCTCTTCTCTCCTCTACCTCTGTTTAGTTCCTGGTAACTTTACAATCTCTTACATTTAAATAATATACATATGGCTAACCACTCTCAAATTCATATCACAAGCACAGACTTCGGGACTGAATGCCTGCTCTTATATCAAAGTCCATATTTTTTTTACCCCTCTGCAGTTAGGTAATGCCATGTGGCTGGCTTTGGTCAATGGGCAATGAGAAGAAGTGAATGGTGAATGATGTCATTGGGATAATATATTAGGAGCCAAAGTATGACCCTCTAGTTCTTCACTTCTCCTGTTTCATGACTCTGGGATACATATATTTCTAATGCAGTTACAATATGGCAGTGCTTCCATCAGCTTTGGTCACTGAGTATTGTATGTGGAGCAGAGTCTTCACTATCCATGTATTATGTGTAACATGACTGAAAAGTAACCCTTTAATGTGTTAGGGAACTGACATTTTGAGTCTTAGTTTTAACTATTAAATAATTTAGATTATCCTAAGTAAGATGTCAAATAGATGTCTCAGTCTTAATATAACCAGTACTGAAATTTTTATGTTAAAACTTAGTCTACCTGCAAGTTCACCATGTGAGTTACTGTTAGCTCCACCATTCTAGTTGCTTCGTAAAATTGTTGACTCTTAACTTCCTCTCACATCCAGATCCAATCTATGAGGAGATGCTGTTGGCTTCCCTTTAAAATATAGCTACAATTCAAGCACTTTACTGAACTTCCAGTCCTAGCATCCTAGTTAGGTGGTTAGCATCATCTCTCAGGTAAGTCTAATAAGCCTCCTAATGGTCTCCTTTCTTCCACTCTTGCCTTCTGTGATATGCTACCAAGACAGTAGTCAGCATGATCTTTTAAAAATATAATTTAAATCATCTGACACCTCATCAAACCTTTCCAAGTCTTGACATTTCCCTTTAGAATCAAAGCAAAATCTTTGCCATGGCCTATAAGACTTTACATGATCAATCTGGATCAATCTGTACCCTAGTTCTCCTTATCACTCTGATTTCTACTACTTTGCTCTTGATTCCATTCTAGTCACAGGGGCCTCCTTGCTGTTCTGTAAACTCACCACATACATCTTAGTGCCTTTGCCCTAGTGCATCCCCCAGGCTGAAATTCTTCTCTGATGGCTGACTTCCTTTATATCTTTTAAGTCTTCTCTCATATGTTACCTTCTCAATGGAGCCTAACTTGAAAACTTTATTTTAAACTGCAATGAACCCATCCCTCCCACCAGGAATTTTATACCTTTATACTGATCTAATATTTTCCATACTGTTTCCCATCTTCTAACTTGTCAAATGGTTTATTTATTTATTGTGGTTATTGTCTGTCTCTTACTAATTTGTGTCTCTTCTGCTGTGTAACATAAATGCCTAGACAGCATATGTCCCATACAGGAGCAAAATAAATATTTACTGGATTAAGTAAGGTGTGTGAGGCAGACATATGTTACACTTCACAGGTAAAACTATAGACTCAGAGACAATATAGAGAGTTGTCCAAAAACATTTAGTTAATAAATATATCCAAGAAAGAAGATACAAATCACAATTTCCAAAATATCAGAGGTAAATGTTTCTAAATTTATATCCTCTAAATTTACTAGATAGTTTAAAGCTTATAGTTTCAAGGTTTAAACTACCTAATTTGCTTGCTTGTACTCTGGATTAACATGCCAGAATGACTTGTGCCAGGGGTTTGATACTACAGCTATCACACTTGAATTTATCAAAATATTTTTATGTAAACAGACAACAGTTTCAGGACAAATCTAGTATAGAAATGTACTTTAAATAAATTTTCATATTTATTTCCTGTAACATACTACAAATTGCTTATTTTCAAGAAAGCTACAATTGGCACATGATCTAACTTTCTATTCATCAAATTTTCCACAAGAGCTGGAAATAATAAACAAATTGGTATTAATCATTAGAGATCTGCGTTCATAAACCACATGTGATGATTATGCATCTGTTAAAATTTTGATTTTATTATGCTTTTCTTAAATCCAATCTTAAAGAAGCAAATAAATACTTTAAATATGTTGGCTATATGCAAAATGTAATTAAAATTCCTTATTAAAATTTTCTGCACCCAGCCACCTTCACAACAAAGAAGATCAGATGGATTTAATTGACATCTTCAGAGCATTTCATACCAAAACAGCAAAATTACTTTCTTTTTCAAGTGCACATAGAATATTCTTTAGGATAAACCACATGTTAGGACACAGAACAAGTGTCAATAAATTTAATAAGGTTGAAATAATGTCAAACATCTCTGACACACAAAGACATGGAGGCTAAATAATAAGTTATTAAACAGTGAATGGGTTAACAATGACATCAGGGAAGAAATCAAAGATACCTTGAAACAAATAAACAAGTGTATATGAACACAAAACAATCCAAAATCTATGGGACACAGCAAAAGCAGTACTACCTCAAGAAACAAGAAAACTTTTAAATAATCAATTTAACTTTACAATTAAAGGAGCTAGAAAAAGAACAACAAACAAAGCCCAAAATGAGAAGAAAATAAATATAAATGTCAGAGCAGAAATAAATGAAATAGTATAAAAAATACAAATGATCATTAAAACCAAAAGCAGATTCTTTGAAAGGAGAAACAAGATTGACAAAACTTTTAATCAGATTTATCGAGCAAAGAAGAGAAAAAAATAAATAAAATCAGAAATAAAGAGGGAAAGTAACAACTAACAACATAGAAATACAAAGGATTGTAAGAAAATAATATGACTGACAAATACCATATTGATCTCACCTATAAGTGGAATCTAATCAACAAAACAAACAAGCAAGCAAAATATAAACGGAGACACTGGAGTAAAGAACAAGCTGACAGTAACTAGAGAGGAAAGGGGAGGAGGAAAGCAGAGGAATGAAGGAAAAGGGTCATCAAGGAACATGTATAAAGGACCCATGGACAAAGCCAAAGGGGGGAAGAAGTGAGGGTGGGAGGTGGGGATGGGTGGGGTAAGGGAAAGTAGTGGCAGGAAAATGGAGGCAATTGTACTTGAACAACAATAAAAAAGAAGAGAAAAATAATAATATGAATGATTATATACCAACAAATTGGACAATCTGGATAAAATTAGTAAATTCCTAGAAACATATAATCTTCCAAAATTGAATCAGGAAGAATAAGAATATCTGAATAGAAAGATTACAACAAATGACATTGAAGCAGTAATAAAAAAAACTCCCAACAAACAAAATTTCTGGACACAGTGGCTTCATAGGTGAATTTTACCAAACATTCAAAGAAGAACTAACACCTTCTCATTTTATAGGACCAGCATTACCCTGATTCCAAAACTAGATAAAAACACTACAAAGAAAGAAAATTATAGGCTATAGCCCTGATGAACATAGTTGCTAACATCCTCAACAAAATATTAGTAAATAAGATACAGGAGTGTATTAAAAAGATCAAACACCATGATCAAGTAAAATTTATTCTGGGCATGCATTTGGTACAATATCCACAAATCAATAAATGTGATTTACCACATAAATAAAATGAAGGGAAAAAATCACATGATCATCCCTGGCTGGTGTGGCTCAGTGGATTGAGCGCCTGCTTGAAAACCAAAGGATTGCTGGTTCTATTCCTAGTCAGGACACATGTCTGTGTTGCAGGCCAGGTCCCCAGTAGGGGGCAAAAGAAAGGCAAGTACACATTGAAATTTCTCTCCTTCTCTTCCTCCCTTCCCCTCTCTCTAAAAATAAATAAATAAAATCTTTTAAAAAATCACATGATCATATCAATAGATGCAGAAAAAGCATTTGATAAAATCCAGTACAGGTTTATGATAAAAAAAAATTCTCAGCAAAGTGGGAACAAAGGGAACATACCTCAACCAATACAACATATGACAAACTAACAGCCAACATCATACTCAGTGGGCAAAAACTAAAAGCATTTCGCTCAAAATATAGGAGCAAGACAGGTATGTCTGCTTTCACCACTTTTATTTAACATTATACTGAAAATCTTAGCTACAGCAATCACATAAGAAGAAGAAATAAAAAGCATCCAAATTGGAAAGGAAGAAGTAAAACTGTCATTATTTGTAGATGAGATGATGCTGTATTTAGAGAACCCAAAAGATTCAACCAGAAAAAAAAATACCAGAACTGACAAATGAACTAAGTAAAGTAGCAGAATATAAAGATTAATATCTAGAAATCAGTTGCATTTTATACATGAATAATGAATTATCAGAAAGAAAAAACAAGAAAATAATCCCCTGTAAAATTGCATGAAAAATACCTAGGAATAATTTTAACCAAGGGGTAAAAGACCCATACTCAAAAAATTATAGGACACTGAAGAAAGAAATTAAAGAAGATACAAATAAGTGGAAGCATATACCATCTTCATGGATAAGAAGAATTAGCATCATTAAAATGTCCATATTACCCAAAACAATCTATAGATTCAATTCAATTCCAATAGCACATTTCACAGAATTAGAACAAATTTTACAAAAATTTATATGGAACCACAAAAGACTCTGAATAGCCACAGCAATCT
The DNA here is from genome assembly GCA_028533065.1 of Trachops cirrhosus. Lineage (NCBI taxonomy): Eukaryota > Metazoa > Chordata > Mammalia > Chiroptera > Phyllostomidae > Trachops > Trachops cirrhosus. The sequence continues at coordinate 56,939,586 of CM052549.1, forward strand.
TGAGAAAGAAGAACAAAGTTGGAGGAATCATGCTACCTAATATTAACCCATCTTACAAGGCTACAGTGATCAAAACAGCATAATACAAGCAAAAAAAAAAGAAAAGACAGATTAATGGAACAGAATAAAGAGCCCCAAAATAAACACATGCACTACTGTCAAATAATACTTGACAAAGGAGGCAAGAACATACAGTGGAGTAAAGACAGTCTATACAATAAATAGTGTTGGAAAAATTGGATGCATATGTGCAAAAGCAATGTAACTAGACAACCTTCTTATACCATACATAAAAATGAACTCAAAATACTAAAGACATAAATGTAAGACTTGAAACCATAAAACTCCTAGGAGAAAACAAAGGCAATAAAATCTCAGACATTTTCCATAGCAATATTTTTTCTGAGATATCTTCTCAGACAAGGGAAACAAAAGAAAAATAAACAAATGGTACTACATCAAACTAAAAAGTTTTTGCACAACAAAGGAAACCATCAACAAAATGAAAAGACAATCCACTAAATAAGAGAGAACATATTAGCCAGTGATATATCTGGTAAGGGGTTTATCTCCAAATTATAAAAAAGTTACAAAACTCAACACTCACAGAAATACACAAATACAAACAATACAATTTCAAAACTAGGCAAAGGGCCTAAATAGATACTTCTCCAAAGAGGACATACTTATGGCCACTAGACATATAAAAAATATGTTAAATGTCACTAATCATCAGAGAAATGCAAATTAAAACCACAATTGATATCACATCACACCTAACAGAATAGCTATCATCAATAAATAAACAAGTGTTGGCGAGGATGTGGAGAAAAGGGAACACCTTTGCTCTATTGGTGGGAATGCAGACTGGTGCAGCCACTGTGAAAATACTAGGAAGTTACCTCAAAAAATTACTGACCCAGTAATTTCACCTCTGGGAATATATCCAAAGCAACTCAAAACACTAACTTGAAAGAATATATGCACCATTATGTTCACTGCAGTGTTATTCACAACAGCCAAGATTTGGAAGCAGCTCAAGTGCCTATCAGTAGATGAGTGGATAAAAAGCTGTGGTACATTTACACAATGGAATACTACATGACCACAAAAAAAAAGGAATCTTACCTTTTGCTATCGCATGGATGGACCTAGAGAGTATTATGCTAAGTGAAATAAGTCAGAGAAAGACAAATATGATATGATTCACATATATGGGGAATCTTACGAACAAAACAAACAAAATATTAATGAACTTGTAGTTACAGACCATAGACTGACCCCTGTCAGAAGGGGTGGTGTTTGAGTGGCTAGATGAAAAAGTTGAAGTGATTATGCACCAAAAAATAAATCTCTCTAGTCACAAACAACAGTATAGTGATTACCAGAGGGAAAGGGAGGTAGGGGCAGGTAAAAGAGGGTAAAGGGGGAATTAATGGTGATAGAAGGAGACTCAACATTGGATGCTGAACATATAATACAGTATACAGATGTATTATTATAGGTTTGTGCACTTGAGACCTATATTGTTTCATTAACCAATGTCACCCCAATGAATTCAATAAAAATTTATAAAAATCTCTACCCATATGAAAAAAAACCTTATTTAATTAATTCATATAGTTATTGTTAGATAAAATAAAAAAAGGCCAAAATATTTTCTCTCATCAGAAGTAAGCCAATTTAGTAAAAATAAAATTAATAGCATAATAAAATCAAACACCTTAAGTTTACAAGGATAGAAAAACCAAAAGAGGTTACCAAGATATTAGCATTATCCTATTAAAATTCAGTAAAAATTACTTAACTATAAACAAGTACCAAAGTCTAACTATTACACATATAAGAAGCTATTTTTATATCTTTGCAATTGCATGTATAATAATGACATATATATGTTATGAGAGTCTAGATTTGGGGAGATACAGAATCACCTTGTAGAGATCCCAAATCACCTTGTAGAGATTCCAAAGTTGGTTTTCTATAATATTGTGTGTAATAGCTCTGTGTTTGTACTCTTATACTTTTAGTATGAACTTAATTTACATTTATTACATTATATCTTTGAGTCATATTCTGCAAAATACATTATTATGTCCTTGCCTGAAAAACTTCAACCTTCTGGGAAAACAGATACAGAAAAATACTGAAAATCAAGGCAATTTAGTTTAGAGGAGCTCTCAGAGCAGAAAGGAAGAATGGATTATTTCTGACCTCAGAACCAGGGTAAAAAATTAGTAATAAAGAGATATTTGAGCTAAAATAATGATTTGATTTCAATCATTAGCATTTCATCAAAAGCAGCCTAGTTAGCCTTAATCATATGAATATAATCAAGATGTATTTTTTATTAGGGTCATGGGATTTTTTGCCTCATACAATTAAAATTGATTTTGAGCCAAATAAATATGTTAATATCTTGTTGAATTAAGTAACTACTGGCCTACCATCTTAGCTGTGCTAAACTAAATGTAAAACTCTTAATTGTTCTGCAGTTGGGGAGATGTTGACCGGGGTTATGGCACAGCAGTGGTTATAGCTTTTCACTTTGGTGAATTATGTGGAATTCATTTTCAGCTCAAACTCATTTTGGACATTGCTTGAATAGGAAACAAATCTTGAAGAATTTGGGAATTGTATTAAACTTTTCATGTTTTATTCTAAAGATAAAAAGGGGACATTAAATAATTTTAAGCAGAAAAGCAAATTTGCTTTTCAAAAAGGTCAATCTAGTGGCAGTGTGAAGGATAGGTTAGCAGTGGCAAAAGAAGCCAGTTAGAGGATGATTTTAGTAACACAGGATAAAAATGGTGACCATCTGCAGACAATGACAGAGAGGATGCAGAAAAGAGGGTGGATTTTGAGGAATTTTTAAGATATAGAATTGATAAGATATGATTATGAATAAAAAACCAAAAAAGAAAGAGGACAATCACATTTTTAATGTGGGTAATAAAATGAATGAATTGCCAATAACAGAAAATACTAGAGAAGGAGATAATTTGGTCTAAGGGAAAGAAACTTTTAACTTAAGGTATTATGTAACAGTCCAAGTGAAAATAGATCAGATATGGAAGCTATTATATGTAATACATCTAAGTAAATCCTAGATCAAGGGTATAGGGAACAAGTTAAAGTGTTTAAAGTGAAGACTTAGCTCTTAATGCAAATTTTGATAAAGTACATTGATAGGGAGTATAGATTTTCTCCAACTGGTAATAAGGAAATATAAAAAAGTTAGAAAGCAAGATTAAAAACTGGGAGTATGTAAAGGGGATGATAAAATCCACAGCTAAAGCTATAAATTGAAACACAAAATGGAAGAGTCTGGTACAGATCAGCAATTGGATTAAGCAAAGTAAGATAGAAGATAACCCCAAATACCCTCAGAAAATTTTGAGAAAGAAGAACAAAATAGGAGGGATCACAGCACCTGACATCAAACTATATTACAAGGCCACTGTATTAAAAAACTGTCTGGTACTGGCATAAGAATAGACACATAGATCAATAGAACAGAGTAGAGAGCCCAGAAATAAACCCATGTCTCTATGGTCAATTAATATTTGACAAGGAGGCCAAGAACATAAAATGGAGTAAAAATAGCCTCTTCAACAAATGGTGTTGGGAGATATGGATAGCTACAGGCAAAAAATAAATAAATAAATGAAACTCAACCACCAAGTTACACCATACACAAAAACAAACTCAAGATGGATAAAAGACTTAAATATAAGTAGCAACACCATAAAAGTCCTAGAGGTGGACCCCAGCTTGTGGGGTCTACCACATTGTGGATGGGGGAGAGACATTCACACAGACTACTGAGTCCTGTGGAGGAAAACGGGGAGCAGCTTCCCTCTCAAGTGGAGTCAAAAGTCAAAGCCCTTGCTGTGACCGGCCTTTATTGGGTTTCTTGGCACAATACATGATGGTCCTCATTTACTATGCATAGGTTCACTTTAGGTGGTTACCTTTTACAGAAAACAAATGAGCCAATGCCGCTAATCACATCACAGAAGAAGGACATTTGCAAATGAAAAGGGAAAAGTAGTTGAACCAGTTGCACTCTATACTGGGGAGTTTTAGCTTGGATTTTAGGAAGTTACAGTAAGCACTTGCTTTCTCAATTCAAGATGAGGGAGTTTTAGCAAAAGCAAGTCTCAAAGCTGCCTAGGTATATTGCAGGCCTGATTCCCCACAGGAGAACCTATCCATGGGCGTGGGTCCTGTGCATCTCTGTTTGGAAGCTGGGCCCATGCCACAAAGAATGGTCTTTTACAGAGGAGAATATAGGCAGGAAAGTTTCAGATATTCCATGCAGCAATATATTCACCAATATATCCCCTAGAGCAAGGGACACAAAGGCAAGAATAAACAATTTTTTCTGCTGAGAAAAAAAATTTCCATTTTTTTCCTGAAAAATGTCTTTAATTGGCTTTATTTTGTGGAGCAATGCTGTTGCTTATAAGCTTTTAGACTGAAAGACTTTTTTTTCTTTCAACACTTCAAAAATGTCATTCCAGGTGAGTTCTGGCCTAGATGGAGGCATAGGTAGAAACACTTTGCTTCCTTCCACAACCAAAACAAGGACAAAAACCAATTTAAAAAAATAAACAACTAGAAGTGCCAGAAAATAAAACTGCATGGAACTCCAACAACCAAGGAGTTAAAGAAACATTCACCCAGACCAGCAGGAGAGGCAGAGACAGGAGACAGGCAGCTGGATGACAGGAATAGTGGGCAAGGTGGGGCTGACTGGAAAGGAAACGAAAGACTCAAAACTAGCTGTAAAATACTATAGCAGTTGCCATGGTGGGAGAAACTCCCAGTCTCACAGGAGAGTTCATGGGGCAGTGGGGAGAGAGCAGAACAAGCGAGCAGCATTGTTCTCTCTATGACCACTCCCTCACAGACAGTCCCACAATGCAGCAAATAGGGTTGTGCCCTGGCAAATACCTTAGGCCCCACCCCCTTACAACATAATATATGCACTGAGACAAAGAAATATGGCCCAAATGAAAGAACAGATCAAAAGTCCAGAAAAAGAACTAAGCAATGAGGAGATAGACAATGTATCAGATGTAGAGTTCAAGACACTGGTAATCAGGGTGCTCACAGAAATGACTGAGTATGGTCACAAAATAAAGGAACAAATGAAGGCTACCCAAAGTGAAATAAAACAAAATACA
>CM052549.1:56945277-56986180 GCA_028533065.1 Trachops cirrhosus
GAGAGGAAGGGAGGGAGGAAAGGAGGAAGGAAGGAAGGAAGGAAGGAAGGAAGGAAGGAAGGAAGGAAGGAAGGAAGGAAGGAAGGAAGGAAGGGGGGAAGGAAGGGGGGAAGGAAGGAAAGAAGGAAGGGAGGAAAATTTCGAGTAGATGATACCAACACAAATAATGAAGAATCTTATAACAAACATATTTGGATAGCTTAATAAAGTGAATCCTCTTTGCTAAATATTTTAACACAGCTTGTATGGTCACTTAATGAAGATTTATCGATGGGTGATCACTGATCTAGAACCTCTAAAATTCTTCCCAACCCTGAGATATTATTAATGAGCAAGACCATTACTGGGAAAAATAACACTTTGAAAAGGAAGAAAATAAGAAAGACAAAAAGGAAGAGGAGGGAAGGAAGAAAAGGGAAATGGTTCTATCATGGAAACATTTTCCCTGGCAGGAAAAAATGAACCAACAAGAAAACTGGAGAAACTTAGGGGAAAATAAGATCCATGGCTGGACTGTGGGCTTCTAAAGTAGGTTTTAATATCCTAAAACATCTCCCTACACCTAAAAGTAACTTAACTACATTTAATCATTTCCTAAAGGGCAGTCCAACTCTGATAGATAATTGACACCCTGTAGTTATAAATAGTTTAAACTTAACATCACTCATTTGTCACCTCTCATTTCTTCTATTATACCTTTTAATAAAAAAGACTTGCAAAATATACATAGTTAAATTAGATAGGGTTTTACAAAATGATAAAATAGTAACTATTACTTTTAGCCAAAATATTTAGCTATTTGTGCTCTAGTCCTTCAGAAAATACTGTTTTCAAAGTAAGAGTCTTCAGAACCAGGTAATTGAGTAGCAGCAATGCTTTTACAGCAACATTCTGCAAATTCTCCTATTTCCAAATGAAGTACTGTGCAGTTTTTCAGGATCAGAGTATTTTATTATCTAAGTTTATTTTCAGTGACTTATTTACCCAAGAGCTTCCAATGATCACAAATGTTTAGAAAGGAAGAAAGCATACTTGTTAGTAAAATGTGAAGGTATATAGAGTGGTAACAAGTGACAAGCAGAATTTTATATTCATTCATCATTAAGGCAAAAATAGTCACTCTATTTCGAACATAACTGTTATAATTTCCCTTCCCAAAAGTTAGATGGTTACATACAGAAATTATAGGAAACAGTGAATATATATTTCAATGAAAACTTTGTTGTTTCTCTTGAGGTTAACATGAGAATTTTCTGAATGCTCTGAAGAATTCCTATTTTTTTAAAAATTCAAACATCTACTAAAATTGCTTTTGAAATAAGACATTTATTTGTTTACTAATAGTTTAATTAGAAAATAATTATCTTATTCAGACACGCAAGAATGTCAATAGTTCTACTTATAATGTATTTAATAGGGTAAACTTTTAAATATCTACCTTTAGATCTAATCTTCTCGCTGTTCTAAACAAGGAACCTAGAAGTTAAAAAGCAGTTGGCAGATGGTGAGGACCTACCTGGGTGGGCTTCAGTGGCCCAGAAAGAGTGCATACAGACATCTAATTGTCTAACTTATTTTATACCTTTTTGTAGTGTCTGCCTTCCAGTTTCATGTAACCACAGAACAAAAATAGATAAACATTCTTTTAGTAAACTTTCTGGAAACAAAATTCTTCCCAGATATTTACTGATAGGAAAATTTAATCTAAAAATTCCTCTGCCCAGCCCCTTGGCGTCATCCCAGTCTTCCATCTGCTCTGTGCAGTTGGATTCCCTTTGCTCTGGACTCCGAGGTTACTCTCTCAAGCATTAAAGGCTGCCTAATACAAACCAAAACAACAATTTACAAGAACCAGGTGGAAAGTACTAAGGCATTCGGTGTTTTTATCCTCATTCTTCTATTGGAAATATGCACTGTAAAAATTTGTAAAATAACAATATTAATAAAATAAAATAATAAGTAATCAAAAAATTTCTCATCCTTTTTTCTTGACTAATGTAGATTAGCTACGTTATTTTTAAAAACTGACATTTACTTTAAATGAAAGTAGAATATCATTTGCACAAAGAATTACTGGAAAAAACAAAGGCTTCTAATTGAGCTATGATAACATTTCTGTCCCAAATAAAACCCTAACTCAAGCAAACAACCTATAGCTCTGTTGTTTTAGTAACTAGTAATCTTATTGTGAATATTTCAGTTGGAATTTGGAAAACTTTTAACCACGCAGCTTTGCTGAAATATGTTCCTATTTGAATATAGAGAAAGTTGCCCTGGATGGTGTAGCTCAGTGGGTTAGGCACTGGCCTGCGAACTGAAAGGTTGCCAGTCAGGACACATGCCTGGGGTGCCATCCAGGCCCACAACAGGGGGCATGCGAGAGGCAAACTATGAATGTTTCTCTCACACATCGCTATTTCTCTTTCTCCTTCTTTCTCTCTCTAAAAAAATAAAATAAAATCTTAAAAAAAATAGAAATTTGTACTTGTTAAGAGTTTAATTGAAAGTTAGTGCTCACCAAAAGTTAATTAGTGCCTATTTCATGTTCTAGAAAGATAAAACATCAAAGTCTTATGGAGATGTTTTATTTTTATATACAGTATTCCAGAAATCAATGGGATATTCAAAAGAGGAAATAGGAATATCTTTTACTTATGGAAAACAAAATAAAATAAATATAAAATTAAATGTCATATATTGTTTCAAATATGAAATGATGTATCCTTTCAGCTCTAATCATGAATATAGACTTTTTAAGGATGTACCTTCTTCCCCAACTATTTTTAACAGCAAAGTACTCCCAAATAACAGTTAATTCTGAAAATTCTTGTGCATGAAAAAGGTTTTTGGCCACAGGAGATGCTATTTGAAACATCCAGAGGATTAAACTGGCACCAATTACAAAAAGCTACTGTGCCTTAACATTAAACTAAAAATTCACTGTTTCACCAGTACAAGGCTAATTTTACCCAAAATGTGGACTAAAAGACAAGTGATAGATAAGAAAAAAATAAACAAGCTGCCATTAAGTGCCATTAAACTCTCTGGCACAATTTCACACAAGTTGGTTATTGAATAACTTTAATAACAGACTTTTTATCTCTTGCTTTAAACATTTTTGTCCTGTGCATTAGGGAGGGGATAATTGCAGGAAGAGCAGGGAGAAGATGAAAAGATACATTGATGAAGAAACAATAGGGGGTTAGGAGTTATGCAATAAATATTTTATGCAAAGCCCACTATCCAGAGAGAATGGATCCTATAGGACACCGCAGTTCTTTCCAAATATCTCAGGCCTCGTCCTTGTTTACACCAAGCAAGTCTGGAAAGGGTTGTTTAAAAGACATGGTAAGCAACTGCCTGGATGTTCCATTAACAAGCCCATGTACTTCTCAGTTGAAATCACCTAAAACTTGTAAAAGCTGTTCAGTTGCTGAAGAATGTCAAAAATCACTAAATTTTACAGTCCTGAGATGGAATCAAGAGTCCCAAATGTCTGTTTTTCATTTATAAATATTCAAACCATACTGGCCTTTGTGAGGGAAGTGTAGAAGGCTGCAAGGTAGCCAGGACCTGGCAGTTGCTTCTTGATGGTCACTTAATGTTGTCTACATATACCTCAAATAAAACCAACATTGCATTGAGAAGAAGCAATTAATTGATGGTAACTGGTTCTTCTAAAAATACTACATGACAAACAAACATCTTTGAGCTTAATTTAAAAAATCCCTGAACTTTCTGACAAATTGGTATTACAATTCTGAGATTTCAGCATGGGTTTGTAAATACACAGCTGGAGCTTGATATTCCCCATTCACATGAAGAACTGTTTCAACAATGTCTTGCACAATGGTTTTCAACCCAAGAAAGGACGGGAAAGGTGATTTTGGCCCCAAGAGAACATCTGGCAATGTCTGGAAACATTTTTCATTGTCATGACTGGGGAGTGCTATTGGCATCAAGTTGGTAGAAGCCAGGGATGCTACTAAACATCCTGCAATGCACAGGACAGCCCCCCAACAACAAAGAACAATCTGGTTCAAAAAATCAATAGTGCCAAGGCTGAGAAATCCTGTTTAATCCCAGCACTTTAAATGTTAGTAGATTGTAATGGTAAAATCAAGAAGTCATTATTATTTTCATTAATAGCCAATTTTCACAAAGCAATTTGCAAAACCAATCCTGCCTAAAATTGTATGTAAACTATACAGGGAAATGAAATGACACATTTGTTATTTGAAAAGGAAGAGAAAAATTAGATATATGTATTTTTTAATCCTCACCAAAGGACATGTTTTCATTGATTTTAGAGAGAGCAGAGGGAGAGAAGAAGAGAGAGAGAGAAACACTGATGTAAGAAACATTGATTAGTTGCTTCCAGTATGTGCCCCAGTGAGGGATGAACCCATAACCTACATATATGCCATCACCGGGAATTGAACCAGCAACCTTCCTGCGCATAGAATAATGTTCCAACCAACTGAGCCACATGGCCAGGGTAAAAAATTAGATATTTTTATGCATAAAAGCATTCACATACAATATTCAATGAACCAGAAAAATACCCCTTTTTCTTAGACACTCTGCTGAGAAGAGGAAGAAACAAAATAATTATAAATGATCTTACTCACAAATACTAATCTATTATCAAATTGTTAACCTTCAAACATATTAATATACCATCTGTAAACTAGTCGTCTAGTCAGAATCTATGAAAATGGCCAGAAGAATTATTTATCATCTTTTTTTTTTTCATTCCTTTGGTCATTGAGCAACTTAAAAAAAAATTAAAGCTTATTTGGAGAGTAAGCTTGTGGCCTGGGAGATACTAGTGTATGCTCAGCCATGTAGCTCCAACCCACCTCCTCTCTTTTCCATTTCCTGGTAGATCTCCCCTCCAGTTAGTGGGGACAGTCCTGAGGAGGACTATTATCTTTGCTGTGGAATCACTGGTTTAAACTCCTTGAGAACAACAATAGCTAACATTTTCTAAGCATTTGGTAACAGAATAAGCAAGATTACTTTGATAGCTCCTCTCAAAAACCTCATGTATTAAAATGGCAAAATGGACACAAAATTCATCAAAATAATTTCACATAGACTATGCCACATGCAACAAATGTAGATGGGTTTCTTTTAACTTGAGTTTTAGAGACACTTTCTCATAGCTAGCTATAATTTCATAAATAAATCTACAACCTAAACTGTCAATTAAGACCATGTTAATTTCACTTTCTTTTTGGTGTCCTAGCCTATTGCCTATGGTGGGCGGGGTGGGGGAGGGGAAGCAATTACTTGTGAAATTGATTGTAAATGTCCTACCAATCCCACTAGAAATGTAAATGTGGTCAAAACGCAAAAAACATTAAGGAAAGAAACCCCAGTGCCAGATTTTTCAGCCATTGCTTAAGTCTACTCAAGCACGCAGGAATGACTTTCTTCTTTGGATGAAACATCTTAAAATCTGAGGTTATAATAAATTTTTACAAAATGTTAGGTGGCTGTAAACTCACTTCTTTTCCTGGTAGTTGATATTACAATTTTCCTTAAGATTAAGGTCTTCTATTCACTTTGATAAACAAAGCTGTTGGGCAAAATCTCTACAAGAGTCCCAATTCTCAAGTCAGCCTTCTTGGGTGAATGAAGGAGACAGACAAGGACAGAAGAAGCAATAAGCAGAGTGTCTAACTCATCACTTTGAAATTAATTGAACATAAATAAAATCAGGAAAGAAAGTATGAAAGAAGGGAAAGGTCAAGCCAGACCACCTCTGAAAAAGGAAGGAATGGGGAGACTTCCGGCCAAGATGGAGGCGTAGGTAGATACACTTTGCTTCCTCACAAAACCAAAGGAAGGACAACAACAAATTTAAAAACAAACAAACAAAAAAAAACAACCAGAACTGCCAGAAAATCGAACTGTATGGAAGTCCAACAACCAAGGAGTTAAAGAAGAAATATTCATCCAGTCCTGTAGGGACTGGAGCAACTTTAAACACTCCAACATCCGAATCATAGGGGTACCAGAAGAAGAAGAGAAAGAGCAAGAAATTGAAAACTTATTTGAAAAAATAATAAAGGAGAACTTCCCCAATCTGGCAAAGGAAATACGCTTCTAGGAAGTCCTGGAAGCTCAGAGAGTCCCAAAGAAGTTGGACCCAAGGAAGCACACACCAAGGCACATCAGAATTACATTACCCAAGATTAAAGATAAGGAATATTAAAAGCAGCAAGAGAAAAGGGGGCACCTACCTACGAAGGAGTTCCATAACACAATCAGCTGATTTCTCAAAAGAAACCTTACAGGCAAGAAGGGGCTGGAAAGACATATTTAATGTAATGGAAGGAAGGCAAGGACCTAGATCCAAGATTATGCTATCCAGCAATCCTATCATTTAGAATGGATGGGCAGATGAAGTGCTGCCCAGACAAGGTCAAGTTAAAGGAGTTCATCATCACCAAACCCTTATTATATGAAATGTTAAAGGGACTTACTTAAGAAAAAGAAGATCAAAAATATGAACAGTAAAATGACAACAAACTCACAACTGAACCTAAACAACTGAAACTAAAAAAACAAAAACAGAAAAACTAAGCAAACAACTAGAATAGAAACAGAATCACAGAAACAGAGATCACATGGAGGATTATTGGCAGGAAGATGGAGGCGGGAAAATGGGAGAAAAGGTACAGGGAGTAAGAAGCATTAATGGTAGATACCAAATAGACAGAAGGAGGTTCAGTATAGTATAGGAAATGTAGAAGCCAAAGACCTTATACGTATGGCCCATGGACTTGAACTAAGGGGAGGGGGAGAATGTGGGTGGGAGGGTGGTGCAGGGCAGCAGGGAAGAAACACTGTCATCCATTCACAGAAGTAGCAGTAGGTAAACTTTTTACTTAATTATTAGAAATAATGGGTTTTGGCTCCAAAATGTTTTTCCAATTTAGATGCTGTTCTTTTTATAATTGTTATTGTTTAAAAAATAGCCTTCTTCTTTCAGAAGAGGTAATTCTTTAAATCCAGTTCACACAAGGGGATTTGGAAGATGCAGCAAATTGAAAATGCAGTGCACTCAGCAACACAATGTCTACTTACTATGTGTTAGGCTCTGAACAAGCTGCGGGTACTACCTCAAGTCTAGGAGCCATTATTTTGCTTTTGCCAAGTTTCACTAAACCTTTTCCTCTCCAAGCACACATCTAAGTCCACCAGACCTTAAACACTCTGGACTTTCAAACCTCTCCCAGAAACTTTTGAGTGAGTGGTCAGTGTGGTTTTTATACTAGGGGGCTGTTGATATGGTTCCAACAAACCAGTTGCAAATGAGACTGCCAAGAATTTTTTAACGGGGTCTGATTCAAAGGAAACTTGCGTTACAATTTAGCCCTTCCTTCCTAGTCTGAAGGCGCAAACTTCTAGGAGAAGGGGGCTCACCTACCCAACTCCACATCCTCACACAGTGGGCCCCAGGATAACTGAATAGCTGATTCGCATGCGGAGTCATGGGCACTTGTGGGGTTGCCTGGAATAGGGTGTGTTACGGCTTCTTAATCTCACAGTGCAACAGCAACAACGTGGTCTGGGCTGTGTGTTGGGAACTATATGAGTTTAACATAAATTAACTTATTTAGTTCTCACGCGACGGCTCTGTGACGTAGGTACCATTGCTCCCATTTCATACGAAGGCAGCTGAGGTTCGAAGTACACACTCATTAACAATAGAGCCAAAAGGTGAAGACAGACCCACTGAATCCGTACCCGCGCTCTTAACCATCAAGCCGCCTCCCTCCAGTAAGTCCATCATCCCTGGAAAACCTGCCAGCTCTTAGGCATCAGAGTTCCAGGCGTCCAGCGATTGTGGCCCAGGACTTCCTGCCCCTCCGTGGGACGCAGGCCGGTCCTCGTCCCCGAGACCTTCTCGCCTGCTAGGTCAGGATGTGCCTGTTCGGGGCGATTCCCTGCGTTCCAGGCAAGGGGAGCGGGCGAGCGGGCGGGGCTCGGGTCTCTCCCAGGTCAGAAGCCGGAGCAGGCTGCGGGAACGAGCACCGGGAAGCGGCCACCGCCCAGACCGCGCAGGGCTGGCCGGGAGTGGCGAGGCGAGGCGAGGCAAGGCGAGGCAAGGCGGGGCGGGGCGGGGCGGAGCCCGCGAGCCGGAAAGGGGAGGCGGAGCGGGCCGGGAGCTGCGCTGCGGTGGCTGGGCTGCAGCTACCTAGCGCCTAACGCCAGGATGGGGCTGGAGACCGAGAAGGCGGACGTCCAGCTCTTCATGGATGACGACTCCTACAGCCGCCACAGCTGCGTCGACTACGCCAACTCTGAGAAGTTCGCGGACTCCGGCCCAGATCGGGATCCGAACCGGATCAACTCAAATCTCAAGGTGAAGCCCGCGGTGGGCCAAATCCTGGGGCCGAAAGTAGTCTAAAGTCCCGCCCGGCCTGGGGATGCCTCTACCCCTGCCCCAACCCCAACCCCAACCCCAAACCCCACCCTCGCTGCTGGGTCAGACCCGCGGAATCCGGGAGCCGGAATCTACCAGCATCGGGTCGCCCGCGAAACCAGGAATTCTTAGCCAAATTCCTGTGGGCCAACCGTGACCCTAAGAGAAAGTGGGGGATCCCAGCCAAATCCTTCCTTCTTGCTTCTCCCGCCCTGAGACCCCTGGCGCCCAGGGCGGCAGGTTGGGTGACAGTTAGGATCCCCGAGTCTTGTCTCTGCAGGTGGGCTTCGAGGATGTGATCGCAGAGCCGGAATCTACACACTCCTTTGACAAAGTGTGGATCTGCAGTCATGCCCTCTTTGAAATCAGCAAATACGTGATTTACAAGTTCCTGACATTGTTCCTGGCAATCCCCCTGGCCTTTGCTGCGGGAATTATCTTTGCCACCCTCAGTTGTCTGCACATCTGGTGAGAAGGGGCACTCGGGGTGGACCGGCTTTCTGAAACATAGGAATGTTCTTTGTCACCTGCCCTCTGCCCTCCCCTTCTGCCAGGAGGGCTTACAGGGAGAACTCACATCAGCTCCTGATAAGGTAGCAAGAATGGGAGGCAAGGCAGTGTGCTTTCTTTACAATCATAGTTTTGGGGGGTGGGCGGGGGAGAGTCATGGGTGGGGTTAGGAGTTTAAACAGAGGAAGAAATGTCACTCTGTTCTGGATGTGATTTTCCTTTGAACGCTAAGGCCCAGCAGACTGGAGGTGGAAACCTGGGGCCATGTTTCTTGCCACAGGCTGCTGCTCTCTCAGGACTGTGTTATGACTTGTGCCTGTGGTTTTGGGCAGGGCTCTTATTTTTTCTTCATCACCTTTTGTTCAGTCACCACCTGTGCTTGGGGTAAAACAAAACTGAGTGATCTCTGAGCAGAATGCCAGTGACAGTATCACCAGAGAGGGATGTAAGTAAGACTTGGTTAAGCAGTGCTGTGGAGGGGCTGCTCCTGTTGTGCCAGGGGCAAATGGAAAATTGAGACCAAATGAATGAAAACTCAGACCTCGGGGTAATGGAATGAGAAGACCTCCAAATTACTTTTTCACATATAAGGAACATATAAGGAACAACTCTAGTTAAAGGGAAAATAAATATAGAAACCTACTGAACATTGGTAGGATGCTTTGAGTAACTTTATTCACACTCAAAATACATCATAAAGCTTTGGAGAGTAGTTTTTAAGTATTAAACAATTTAAGGAAAATGTCATATTTTATCATGAAGTTTGGTGTTGTTTTAAAAGATGTCCACTTTATTCTTAGAAGAACATTAAGACCATCCATAGTACAGCAACAGTCACCAAGCTTGAGCTTTTGAGTGGTTCTGTTGAAATGCAGAACTCCAGATGCCTCCATGTCTTTCCTAATCACATTATATGGTACTGCTGGACCCTAACTTACAGTGTGTTCCTTGTTAGAAGTTTTCTCCATTTCCCTTTTTCATCTAAATCAGTTTCTTTAGTCAGTTAGCTAGCTGTCTAGTTCAACCAAGAACATTTATTGAGTGCTTACTTTACGCAGGGCACTGGGCCCAGGATGAATAAGATGCAGGATCTACCTTAGTTTCCTCACAGCCAAGGAGAGCCGGCTAGGTATAGAGGTGGATGCTGAGAAAACTCATTTAAATCTGCTGAGGAGGAGGGAGGCACAGGGAAGGCTATGTAGAGGAAAAAATGTCTAAAAAAGGTAAATAAAAATTCACAAAATATTTAAAGGATAAACAATTAACATAGTTCAATTTGATCACTAAAAATTGTAAACAACTAAACTATGATGGAAATGCCAAAAGACTGCCATATCAGCAGGCCCACTAAGGCCAGATGAAGAGTTAGTTCATATTCTAACATTAGCACATGGATTTTTTTAAAAAGATAATCTAAGTCAGCATATAAAATTTTGCATTTCTGGTTAACTAAAACCAGTCATCTAACCTCTGTGTTAGTTTTCTCACTTTCCAAATGTGAAAAACTGAGTGACCCATAGAGCATATTGTGAAATGTTGGCTATAAAACTATTTGGAAATATAAGGGGGTACCCAAAGAAACAGCAATTATCTTCTTGAGAATCGGCCCCTTGTAATACAGGCGTCTCCAGCTACATGAGTGTTCTAGGGACCCATCTGTATCAGTGTGCCAGCTGGTATTGTTGTGAGAGGTGGTGCATGGCTTCAGTGAATTATTTTTGAAGACTCTTTTGATGCAGTTTACCCATTTCATGATGGGTGATGTATGAACACACATGCCCACACTGAGCTGTGTTCAGCAGTTTTTGACTGAAAAATGCCATGACACCACCCCCGAACCTCACCCTCCCTATTCACCCACTCTCACCCCAGCTAACTTTTTTTGTTTCTCCAGATGAAAAAAGTCCTCACAGGGAAAAGTTTTGCCTGTGTGGAAGAGGTGAAACAAAAAATGGTAGAAGCACTAAAAGGCATCAAAATCAATAAGTTCAATAACTATTTTGAGGAGTGGGAAAAATGTCTAGATAGATACATTATATCAAATGGAGAGTACATTGAAGCTGACTGAGGTTTAAACGTGTAAGACAAAATACACAACTTTTTATAAATAAATTCCATTTTTTTGTGGCTCCCTCCTCATATAGAGTGCCTTGTTTATGGTCAGCAAAGCTAGATTTTTCTAAAGCACTTGTGGAAGAATTGAAAACAAAGGTTTTCATGTTTTAAGTGGTGGAAATATATAAGTAAAACTACAATTAACCAAATGATGCTTCGCTCCACCTGGCTATCCTGAGAATGATAGGTGTTTTTGTGTAATACTTCCAATGGTGAATCATCAAACCACTTCATTTTCAGCCACATAAAATGTATTATTTAACTTGAGCCTGTTTTTCAAATTGCATTCATGTGGGACATTAACATTTAACCATAATACATTTGTCTTCAGGCAGCAGTGATTGCAAGTAGAGGAATAACTTCAAGCAAAAATGCTTAAAATTAGTTTATTACTTGATAAAATAGATTTATCAGTAGTGGACTACAAGACATAAGAATGGATCAAGGAGAGACCTTAGAGAAGAGCAAGTCTATTTGAGTAAACTTTCTCTTTCTTTCTTTCTTTCTCTTTTTTTTTTTCTTTTCTGGCAGCATCTGTGTGACCAAAGCTATGAAAATGTGAAATAATAGGTCTTCCAACCACATCACACCATCACAATGGATCTGATTTTTAAATTCTTTAAACAAACAAATAACAACAACAACAACAAAAACACCCTGAGCTCAGTCAGTCTGGTGGTATTGTATCCTAGGACAGAGTACAGGTCATTAGGATCCAGGGAATTCATTTGATTTTACACCACAGTCAAACCTAGATAGCCACCATTTGCCAACAACCGGATATTGGTCATAAGTAAATCATACCAAAAAAGTATGACTAGAGCTCCCTTACCCATTATTTTCACAGGGATACAATTCAAATACCTGGTTGCACTCATGTGAATGCAGTAGTAGCAGTCTCATTTTCCAGAATATTTCTTAATGTAGTAAATTGCTATGACAATGCAACATGCATAATACTATAGTTAATAAAAAAACTAAATGAAAGTGTCTATCCTAGGGGCTTTATTATCCAATGGAGTAATATATAATCTTATAAATTATAAGATTTATTTAAGAAGGGTTTGGTCGACCACATTGAGCCTCAGTCAAGTTTTTAGTCATTCCAAATTGCCTGGAGTTTCTGAAGGGGTACTGTTTGGGATGTTGAGGAAACTCCCAACAGAGTTTGTTCAGTATCAGAGGATCATTGGATCCTTTGATGCAAAGTGAGAGAATAACAACTTAAAGAAAATAACATTAAAATGATTTCACCATATCCTATGAACTGAAGTCCTCAACTGTTGTCTATTGCAGTTGGCTGAAATGGAAAATCCGCTTTTGCCCCAAGTTTATTCCCTCTTAGGACATGGACATCTAACAAGTTTATGGGGACAGAAAATTCTTAGCCTAAGGAAGAAAGGGAAATTAATTATATTCTGAGTGAAGTGGTTTAAAACTTTCTGATCTAAACTTGTCAGAAAATAATTTGAGGTTATTTTGTTAAAATTGTTTTCCTTATTCTGACTTCAGAGCGGTTCTATTTATTATGTATTATAATAACAGCATCATTTGGACATTTCAATGGTACATAGTAATGTAAATCCTGATAGCCAGTCTGTGAGATTTCCAGTTTATAGTTTGATTTGTAGTGATTTACCCAAAGCCACACATAAAATGAGAAATATAATGGAATAAGAAGTCAAAAGTTGCCATCATTTAGGTTTCTTTTTAACTATTTAGCACTGAAACACCTAGTAATTAATTTTCTTTAAAGATTGCTGCAGGCCCTGGCCACTGTGGCTCAGTTGGCCGAAGCTTTGTCTGTAACCTAAGGGTTGCAGGTTCAATTGCTGCCTAGATTGGGGGTTCAGTCCCATGTCCAGATGCATAGGATCCCTGGTCCGGGTGCATATGGAAGGCAGCCAACTGATGCTTCTCTTTTGCATCGATATTTCTCTCTCACCTTTCCTCTCACCCTCTCTCTTTCTCAAAAAGGAATAAAAAATATCCTCAGGTGAGGAAATAAACAAATAGCTTCAAGTCTTTAGCGCTTAGAGCAAAACACAAATATAATCTGTGTAGTAAACAGTCAATATGAATAATTCAGCATTCTAAAAATATCTCAGACAGTTGCCTCATCTCCCCTTCACTTTGGACTAAGTAAAACAGACCTTTATTTACGTTACATTTTAAAGCAAACTAAAACTCAACATTACTTCCTGGTGCCCACCCATGTAATAATAAAAAATCCATTTAGGCTACCAGCAAGGCCTGAGAATTCACAAATACTTGTGTGCTCTAAGAACACTACTACAATAGAAAACATTATTTAGAGGATTGTAGGAAAACCAGCCTGAGGAATAAAGAATATGCAGTTATCTTAAGAAGAGGCATGTCGGGGAGCGTGGAGGAAGGCAGACAACTGTACTTGAACAACCATAAAACTTTAAAAATGGAAAAAAAGGCATATGAAAAAAATAATTTCAGCTGTCTAGTTTTTCTTGTCTAAGAGTTCTGACATAATTGCAAGGCTCTTTTAAACTATACCACATAGCCCTTTCCGGTGCATATAGTTGTTATGGAAAGTTATAAATATAAGCCATAACAGAATGCTAAATTCACTTCAGCTCAAACATTTACTAAGGGTTACGGATGTTCTCACTTAAAAAACTTCCATTCTGGTAGGAAGACATATATAAGCATCTATTTATGATACCTTTTGATAAATTTGAGGATCAAGAAGTTTCAGTATGTTAGAAGCACACACATACACACACACAAAAGTATCTGACCCAGCCTGGCCCAAGGGGGAGGGAAGTAGAATTTGGCAAGAGGAAGGGCTACCTACCAGGAAGTAAAATCACAGGGAAATATGAAGAGTTAGGCAGGTTAGTATTTAGGGGCAGAAATCAGAAAAAACTTACTATTTGATTTATTTTTTGTTTTACTGATTCAGATAGCATACCACTAATGGAAACAAGATTACTGTTTATCATGTACGTGCCTGTTTATTTTTAAAGCAATATATCTTCTGCACATCTTATCATTATGTGGGTCACTTTCATTTATTTGTTTCAAAAATTCAACCAAATTCAGGTGAATTTGGCCATTATATCTTCTCACAAATGTGCAAGAGTCAGTGGCCTTATTTGGTAACAACCAATAATGCTTACATCTCTCTTCCTCCATTCCAGGATTATAATGCCTTTTGTAAAGACCTGCCTAATGGTTCTGCCTTCAGTGCAGACAATATGGAGGAGTGTAACAGATGCTGTCATTGCCCCATTGTGTAGAAGTGTAGGACGCATCTTCTCTTCTGTCAGCTTGCAACTGAGCCATGACTGAACACTTGGCCCCCAGGTCTGGAGATTTGGATACTGTAATACTTCTTTGTTATAGCATAAAAGCACTGCTGTTCTGTTCATTCCCCAACTGTTCTAATTAAGAAAACTATTAAGATGGGCAAACCACATTTAGAAATGTTTATTGGCAAGTCTTTTCAAATAATGCTTTTCTAATTAATAACAAGGATTTCATATCGACCTTTATAACCAAAACTAAACAGTAGATTGGCAACACTAATTTTAAAGACAGATACTTTTTGCTTTAGTACAAATGTATACATTTTATCATGATGAATTTATAATGATCAAGGGATATTTCCCTCAAATACTACAATGGTTTTGTCTACAACAGCACATAGAAATATGGGATTTTCTTACTTTTTTACTCTGAAAGTAATACTTTTAAATTACCTTTGCAGATAAAGTGATGGGGACACTTAGCAATAAGATACACAAAGATCCTAGAAACTGCAGTAATGAAAGCATGCAATGGTGATGGGGATATCAAATATAATAAAATAAATGTGAAATAGAGTCATACAAATGTGTTCCTTTAAATAAGGTATTGTTAGTCTACAGTCCTATTTAATGGTTCTATTTTACTGTATATTTTGTACTTAATGTAAATGTTGCTCTAATCAGATTGCTTTAAAGCACTTTTATTATATTTGTGTTCTTGTTGAGGTAATATATACAAAGAGTAAATATGTCTCCCACAAGGAACTCATTGCTGAGATGCACTGTCTTGATCATGGAAACATATATATCTTCTTTGGGAACAGAATGTAAAAGAGTAAAATACTGGCTTTTCTTTTTAACTTTTCCAAGCAAAAACATGAAATGTTTTATAACTAATGTTTATCTGGCTGTGATCTTAAAATAATCTGTATCTAATTCTTATTTTGTCTTGGAGATAATTTCTCTCTTATACTTAGAAATTAAACCTATATGCTGCAATTCCTAATTGGTGCTATTTAATAACACTTTACAGTAAACGCTATTTCTGACACTTAAGTACAATTTCGACTACAGTGATTCATATAGAGAGACTTCCATGAAAGTTGTCAACTTGTTGGGTCCATGCTACTGAACTATTATATATAAATTAAACACTAACAGCTATAAACTTTCAATATATTGTCTAATATGGGTTTTGTTACGCAGTATAGAATTATTCTGATCATTGTGAACTGTAAAATCCTACTTCAATGTTATGAGTTGCTGTCATTTTAAAAATCTCATTATTCCAAAATTATAGCATACACAAAGGATGTCTATAAGTGGTTGCTATAATTTACACATCTTAAAAGTGCAAAAATGCTCAAATTTGAGTTACTTTAAGAATCTGAATTAACATGCCTTTGAATACCTTCATAGATGGCAATTATTCATTCAAAGATTAATTTTATTTTTCCATATTGCCAGAACTGGTGAGATAAAGGATGATTAAGCTGGAATGCTATTGGGGACCAAACCAAATGAATGATTAAATTATGAAATTGGTGTTTTCTGAAAATAGCCTCAAAAGAGACTTTTAAAACTGTCTTAGGCCATTATAACAACCTTAGAAAAGACCCTCATGATCATCACCTTAAAGTATACCATTTGTTTGACTGTATAGATTTTATTATGTTAGTCAATAATCAGACCCTTGACTTTATAATTATACCTTGTATTGAAAGTGTTCTTTAAAAATATTTGGATATGTTAATTGGCCAAAGCATTTGATTAATAAAATATCTATTTAAATAAATCATGAGTTTCTATCATTTAAAAAAAGTGGCAAGTTTTAAAGCAAAAATACATACATGTAGTCATATAACAAATAACTTTTAACCAATGATATATATGAGCTCCTTATTTCTAAATAGCACTGAGTACTTTAAAAATGAATTTTTACTGAGATTTGCCACTAACTGTTTTAAAGACTGAAATGTTGTGCCAAGTGGATCCAGGTTTCATATACAAACGTGTTTGTCTTTCAGTGGGATGTGGGTTAGAGGTTGGTGATGAGGAGACTTTCCCAATATCCATAATATACTTTCTAAAAACCCATAGATGCATTAATTATTTTTCTTACATTAAATGTAGAACTCATCAATAAAGAACATTTTCAAACTAATTTACCTTATTAAAAACACATAGCAGATTTAAAAATACATGAGTTATTGCTTATTCAGGAATGTATTGGTGAAAAAAGATGAAATTGGTGGTTTAATATTTGTTTTCCTAACACTTAAAGATGTTCCCTAGTAATTTTTCCATCATATGATAAATAGTATGGATTACTTGTTCACAAACCCTTCATATTTCATCTCTTCATGAAATAAAGTTTCTTGCTAATCCTGAATAAATTGATATTTCTCTTTTCAATTTTTTAAATAAGAAAGTAAGACAATATAAATCACATATTCTTGGATACTGGTACCATGAGGCCATACTAGACAGTAAAATTACTTTTGGAAAGTGAGTATGTGAAAATAGTTGCTGATATTGGCATAGATTTTGTTGTCATTTTATCTGAAAAATTGACCAACCTCTAATAACAGAGTAGGTGTCTAACTTTTTATTTTATTTTTTAAAAGATTTTATTTCATTTTTTGAGAGAGAGGGGAAGAGAATGAGAAAGAGGGAGAGAAATATCAATCTGTGTGAGATACATTGATCGGTTGCCTCTTGCACACCTCCAACGGGGGACCTAGTCTGCAACCCAGGCATGTGCCCTGACTGGGAATCGAACTGGCAGCCTTTTGGTTTGCTGGCCAGCACTCAATCCACTGAGCCACATCTTAAAATGCTCTTTATCATTTCAAAGAACTTTAAAAATCCCTCTTTTCAATAATTATTAACATCCCATGAATTTAGGGATTTCTTCAGAAGCTGTTGGAATGTAATGGAAAGAGCCCTACCCTCAAGGTCAAGCATCTGGATTCCAGTCTCAGCACTCCCTTTACTGAGGTGTGTCACCTCCTGGGAGTGGTTCAGGCTCAGAGGTCTCAATTTTCTTATCTTTAATGAAAGGATTAAACTAAAATAAAATCTTTCAGGACCTCTCTAGCTCATCGTTATATTTGGTAAGATGAAGACTTGCCTATGTATATGCAAACCAATCTATTTGTTAAATCCAGAAATTTTTAAAAATCATAAATTTTATATCAATTAGAGGGCTGGTGTGCTATAACTACAATAATTAATGCATTTACTTTTCACCCCTCAGTTGATTGTGAAACTGTATGTGGCTTTGATTCTTTATGACAGGGATTCCTAAATTTATAACAATTTTAAGTCTTTATTATTGTGCTATTTCCCCCAAAGTAACATGTTACTCTATATTTTAAAACTAATTAAAATTTATTTTATTTGAAGATTTTTCTACCAAAATTGGGGCTAGACTGCCATAATTGCTATCTTCATCTTTTACCTAGCGTGTTATTACAGCCTGCCAAATTGCCTCACTCCTAGTCTTCAATAGGACCTTCTCCAACCCATCTTGCCCTTCAAAACAAAAGTGATCACATCAAGACTTCCATGTCATTCTCCCACTTAAAATGATCAATTTAAGTTGTGCATAACTGGAGAAGTGATTGCTTTAATAATAAAATCCAAACTCTTGAGCAATGTGTACAAGGCCTTCACTACCAACTCACTATCATCTTCAGCAACTCCCTTCTGTAGCCCCTATTCAAGTGCCCATGCTGTTCCTGTGTGCCCTGCATTCCCTGTCCTCATGCCAGTGTCACTCTTCTCCTCATGGCCTAAAACCCCTCCTGTTTCTAAAACTCCTGTCCATTAAGTATCTCTTCTGTGTCTTATGAAATCCTGTACAAACTCCAATTATCACTTACCACGCTATAAAACTGAACCCTGTTAACTAACCCCACTAGACTGCTAGTTAGATCTAAAGGCATGAATTTCTCTGTTTCCTGTGGTTCTGAAATGATGTCCACCACTTAGTGATCTCAATCAATATTTTCTGAAGGAGTGACTATGTGAATAAATGATTAAAGAAAACTTGAGATGATTTCAGAGTTCACGTGAAAACTGTATTTTAACTTCATAAAATGTACCAATTCTGCAATATGATCTCACCTATAAGTGGAACCTAATCAACCAACCAACCAAACAAGCAAGCAAATATAGCCAGAGACAGTGAAATTAAGAATAAACTGACAGTAACCAGAGGGGAAAGGGGGAGGAGTTTTCAGGAACGTGTGTAAAGGACAGACACATGGACAACACCAAAGGGGGATAGGATCGAGGGTAGGAAGTGGGGATGGCTGGAGTTGGGGGGAGTGGTGGGGGAAAAATGGAGACAACTGTACTTGAACAACATAAAAAAACAATAAAAATTATCTTAAAAAGAAATATACTATTTGTAATAATTACAATTTTCTTATCTGAAATTTATTTCATATCTTCAGGGATAAGAAACACTAACACTTAGAAACTCATTTTGAAACATACTTTCTGGCATTTCAGAATGTTGTTTGTTTGTTTTTAATCTCACCTGAAGACACATTTTTTTAATTTTTAGATAGAGACGAAGGAAGGGAGAGAAAGGGAGAGAAAAAGAGGGAGGGAGGAATGGGAGAAAGAGAAAGAGAGAGAAAGAGAAACATCAATGTGAGAGAGAAACATCCATCAGTTACCTCCAGTACCCAACTGGGAATTGAGTCTGCCACCTTGGTTTGCGCCCTGACCGGGATGGGATGTAACCATAATCTTCTGGTATACGAGATGATGCTCCAACCAACTGAGCTACTGGGCCATGACCAGAATGTTGCTATTTCTTTTACTATCCTATTTCCCATTTTGAAATTTATAATGCTAAGACTACTGTTTTTACAGCATTTTACATTTTAGAAAACAGTTCAATGCATTGTCTCATTTAAATCCAGTACAAATTAAATAGCATGGTGATTTATATGATTTATTTTATATTATTTATATGGTTTAATTATTATTGAACCATATAAATAATAGCTCAATTTCTTTAGCTTGCAACTTTGTCATTTTAGATTATTTATTTAAGATAACAATAGCTTAAAGAATTTTTACAAGGTTACACATTACTTTAAAAAACTTTTTTTAAAAAGTGGGTACTGCTGCAATGAAAAATTACCATGGCTAATGCAACTTATCACAAATCAGGATTTGGTATATTTTTTCTTTCAAGGTATCTATGTATGCAGGGAGAACAAGGGAAGGAACTGAAGGAGGAGGGAGGAGCACAAGCTAAGGATATACTAGATATTGAGGTTACATTTTTTAAGAATAAAAATAATTTATGCTTTCATAATTTAACCATCCCAATTTCTCACCACCCCCATTTACTCCTAACATACAAAAGAAGGTACTTGTATTTTTTAAATTATTTGTACCCACTCCTCAGGTACTTTGGACTGTACCTGAAATGCCATTATGGGGACCCTTATAACTTAATGCTTATTTAAGTGAAATTTTGGGGGAGATAACATTTCAATCTATTAGCAGTCATCCATTACTTCAGTGTGAATGGACGACCTAAGAAGGGGATATTGAAAAACTACATAAGAGACCCAAGCATTAGGGCCTTAAGATGAGAACCATATAAGAGCATCAAAAAGTGATTAAAAGGCATGCCACCAAATAGAAAAGCAGGACAGAAAAGGGAAAACGGGAGTCTCCAATGACACAGTCTTCACCCTTCACAGTTTTGTCCTTGGGTACCCATCCCAAACTCCTAGTGCAGGTGGCAATGGAAATTGAAGAGTGTAGGGAGCTGAAGTCAGCTTAAGACTTTTTCCATAAAGGAAAGTTGCCTATATCTTACTGAAAGAAAAGGGTCCTGGGAGGAGGTGTGAGGGTTCTGCTAGAATAATGTATCCTCAAGACAATGGCAGAAAAGCAAAAGTTAAAGTGAACACTAAATTACCACTTGTGACCATCATTCTCTCTTCCACCTCCCTTCTCTGTGCTGCTGACTGTTACAGTGTGTCTGTAGCGAAGAAAGAAGACCCTGCAGCAGTTACAGAAATCAGACGACACCACTTCAATGATTGTCTAAAAATAGGACGGACACCTATCTGCCTGCACTAGGACATGTTAGGTCACTCAGCTTGGCTGCACAACTGGAGAAGTTATTTTGCCATTATAGGAAAATGAAGGTGTGGAGAATAATGAGAGAAAGAAAGAGACATGACTCAGACAGAGTGGGAAACAGCATGTAACCAAGGGCAAATATTTCTCCCACACGTAAGTGGATCCAGAAAAGATCGAAGCAACAGGTCATCTTTGGAGCATTCTTTTCTTTCCCCGCCTCTGACTAGCTTGTCATTGAGCACCTGTCAGTAACAAAAGGGGAGAGAAGGGCAATAAGCAGGACCTGCTTCTCTAGCTGAATGGCACACCAGTTCCAGCCAGCCGCTGGCTGAACTAACTGGGACAGTGAAACAAGGAGTCATTTGGGAAGTTGCAAGGATAAACACCATTTCCCAGTGAGGCAAGTGGCAAGGATTAACACGCTTGTTTCTTGTAGAGTAGGAAACAGCTTGGAATTCTGATCCCTGGTACAAACAATAAACTTTACATTTGTTAAACATTTATTATCCACTGGGCATCTATTTAAACAACAGAATAATCCAATGATGTGGGTTCTATTACCATCCCCATTTTTCAGATGAGGACACTGATGCCCTGAAGTTAAAGAATTTTCCCAAGATCACACTGGGACTCAGGATTTCAGTCAAGAGAATTTGACACCAGAGTTCAGTCTCTTGGTTACTGTAGTGATTATTTGCTATTTCTAGAATATGTGTATGGTTGTTCCAATGACTTGGACTCCCTTTTTTTTCAGCCATCATTCAGTCATGTTACCTTTCATGTGCTGAGAAGCACCTATTTTCCCTTTTTTTCTGTCTATGGGCTCAGTTCTAAATCTTTAGTGGTGAGAGCTCCCCTCCTCTGTCCCATTCTAATCCCTGTGCCCTCCCCTAGCCCTATACCCTTCTTTCCTGGGCACACCATTTCCTTCCCTGTATGATCTGTGCTGTAGGCCCTACATTCCTGCTGATGTAAAAAATATTTTTAAATGATATTATCACCATGCTTTGTAAATTTCATAAAACTTACTGCCTTTAACAAAGACTTTCCTAATATGTATCAAACATACAATGATGATATTTCTCTCAACACTAGATACCTTGACATATCAGATATTAATAATTATAGTTATAATTCCTATTTAGACTAAGCATATATTTTTTCTAGATAGAGATCATATTTTGTATTTTTCTTCATTTGGTTGGAAATTTATTGCCAGTTTGTACATCTTTTAATATGTGATGAATCTTATTGTCAATTATTTTATCTTTCAAATCCTAGGGAAAATAACACACACATTTATTTCCCTTATATATTATAATTTGTTCATAATAAATTTTCAAAGACAGAAAAACCGGACCAAAGTAAACAATTATATTAATGGCTTACTTATATATTGCCATACTGCTTTTCAGTACATTTGTGCAATTTATAACTGCAATAGCAGTGTACATGTGATTGTTTCTCTATGTATTATCAGCATTTATATGTATATATGTATATCAAAAAATTATATATGTACATATCTATATAGAGATGTAATTTTTGCTAAGGTATTATGTGGTATTATAGAACATTAATACATTTACACATATAAAAATTTAATAATTTTTTATGGTATTGTGATGCCCATGCTCATTTTTTACCTAATTTTTCATTAACATCCAAAATAGTAACGTTGTCTGTCCTTTGCAATAATGGTTGTGTTGGAACCCTATCATAGGGCATGGACTTTATATTTCCTATCATTGGCAATGGCTACCATAGATTCATCCACTCTTCTCTTCCTTTCTTCTTTCTCCTCCTCACTGCTCTCACCCAGTCCAGTTAATTGAATAGTTTAGATGGCTTTCAAGGGTAAACATTTACATATTTTGCTATGAGACAAAGAAAAACTAATTGGACCATACAATATTACCTTGATATCTTTAGAACTTTATCTTAATTGATCTAGTTTAATATTTTTTCTGATTAAAACTTTATGAACTGCAATGCACCAAAATAAAGAAATCACCAAATGAAATGTTCGTAATGGCAAATTTTTTATGTACATGTTTTCTCACAAAATGACAGTCGTAAATATCAAAATAGGGAGCAATATTGAAAATAAGAAGTCATGACATTGGAATATATTAAAAGAAGCATAAAATGCAACCAACTCTTCCGATCCAGTAGACACAACCTTGCTGAGGCAGTCACAGGAATAACACACACATTATTTAGAGTTAGATAAATAGAAATAAATGAAAATCTCCAGAGTATCTAGCATACTCAAACAATTTCAAGGGCTCTGTTTGTAGGGCTCATGAAGGGGGTAGAAGAAGTGGGGGAAAGATCATGAATAAAGCATTGAAAATAAAACACGCAAAAAAATCTTTTATCAGAAGAAACAAGTGAACAAACAACTGACTTACATACATTTTATTTAGACAAGAGGAAGATTCTATATGATTAAAAAAACAGAATTGCTGGTATTATTTGTTCTAAAGGTGATTAAACTGCCATGTGAAACATGGAAAATATTATACAAAAAGTGATTTTATTAGAACTATTTTTTCTGAGACAGACTCAGATGAGTTATCTTAAGTGATAATTTTATTAGAAAAGGCACAAAAATGCGATCATACATATACTCAAATAAGTGGAAATGGCAAAATGAAGACTGTAAAACATTCTTGGATAACTTTGGAAATGTTGAGCATTAATCTAGTTGAGACAGATCAGATGCAGACAGGTTCTATGCTGCATGATGAACTAGAATTTCATTTAAAGATTGTATGATTTTTGGAGTTGAAGAAATATTCAGTCCTAAAATCTGCTATGAAGTCTACCCAGCATGAAATGCTTCAAGGTGCAGGATGGGTTTGGGCTACTTTGAAGCAAGCCCCAACAAACTGAGTTGTCTTCTTGAAAAGTTAATGGGCAGTGCTGCCTCAACTTTTTCCATGGACCAATACCTAATGGGTGCGGTTACTGTGAGAGTTTAATACAGCTCAGGCCCTTGCATAGGGAAAAAAAAAAAAGGTCACCCTGGCTGCTGCCCAATTTGTAATTCTTGACCTCACAGTCCAAGAAGCCTTCAGTTTATAAGAATGACAAGAACAGCCAGTTCCCTGCAAGCAATTTGGCCAACTTAGCCTGTAGGGTCCCACACTAAATGATGCTTCCTTCAATTTGCTTACAAACATTTCTTTAAGAGTATGTTACTTCCTCTTGTGGATATGGGATTCCC
This sequence comes from Trachops cirrhosus, assembly GCA_028533065.1. Lineage (NCBI taxonomy): Eukaryota > Metazoa > Chordata > Mammalia > Chiroptera > Phyllostomidae > Trachops > Trachops cirrhosus. The sequence goes on from CM052549.1 coordinate 56,968,982, forward strand.
TGCAGGTATTCCAGGCTGCAATTCTACTGCTCTTCCCATGATGTGAAGGCTCATTTATGCATGTATTTGTGGGGAATTTTCCTTCATTCATGGTTCTTATATAGGACAGTAGTATTTGCTGGCATAACTTCTGCCTTACATTATGCTAAGTGAAATAAGCCAGTCAGAGAAAGACAAATACCATATGATTTCACTCATATGTGGAATCAATGAACAAAATGAACTAAAAAGTAAAAAATAGACAGAGTCATAGACAGAGAGTAGGCTGACAGCTAAGGGAGGGTAGAGTAGGGAGTAGAGGGATCGAGCAAAAAAGAAAAAGGATTCATGGACATGGACAACAATGTGGTGATTGCTGGGGGAGGTGGATATAATGGGATTAAATGGTAATGGAAAAAATACAACAAAAAATACCCCCCCAATAAAATCTTTTTTAAAAAGAAAATAATAATAAAATAAAATGCCTTCAGAAAATGTGTATTTTTCAAGTATCTCCTAGATGTCTGCTTCTCAGCTTAATGTGCATACGAATAAGCTGGGTATCTTGTTAAAATGTAGATTCAGATTCAGTCAGTCTAGAAATGGGACTGAGATTCCGGTTTCTTACAAGCCCCCAGGCCATACTGAGGCGATTGCTGCAGGTCAATGAACGAACTTTGAGTTTCCAGTAACTAGCTTGAGCAAGGCATTGAGAGAGATGAAGATGCAGCTAGGCAGACAGAGAAAAGAAGAGACTCATCTGATTATAAGAAATTAAAGTTCTCTGTAAGGACCACACCACTTAATGACCAATCAATATGAACATATATTTACTTTTTAAGGAGTAAAATACTTTATAAGTAAGCATCATTGTCTTGAAGGTAGTGGTGGTAGGGATCCCCCAGGCAAAAGTAACTCCTGGTAAATAGTTTATTTTCTAGGGAAAGGGCCAAAAGGAAAGACAGTTTCCTTTGTTGAAATAATGGAGTTCTGACTTAAAGCCAGATGGGTTGGTGCAAAACAAAGGGCTTTTGTGAAGGACTCCTCCCAAATACTTACATTCATTAACTTAAGAAAAATGTAGGACTTTTACATATAATTTCATGTTAGGATTCAGGAGCTAGTATCATTTTTATTCTTAATAATTTCATTATAGTTAAAACGAAATGTTTAAATTATTTATTTGTTAAAATCAAATATGTGATGTTTCTAGTATGCTGTTTAAACTTTCTGTTAGTATTCCATTAAATGGTAAATATCTCATATTATAGTACATTATATCATACCATATTATATTATAGCTTCTTGTCCTATTAAGTTTTCTGAGAGTGAGTCACACTTTGGGTAAGGTTTATGGAGTTTCCATATTTCTAAAGTGTGGTCATAATTTAATTTTACTGGAATAGGAGGAAATATAGTCATTGTCCACCTATCTGAATATTCTGCTTCTCTCAACTAGACTTAGTAATCTGGTTTACCACTTGACCCCACTTCTTCTGAAAATAACTATGCCCAAGTCTTAAATATTTTCAACCTTGAATTAGATAGGACTGTATTACTTTTATTATTGATATAAATCTACCTAGATGAAAAATATGCCAAGTATTTATTTATCTCTCATTTCATGTATTCTAAATATATATCCTTTCATTATATTAGTGTTTGGACTAAGACTTCCTCTTGTTAAAGAATGCTAGAACAATTACTATGGTAAGGCTATTACAATCCAGTTATTACAATAGTGAAGTTAGGTAGATCACTCAATTTCATGGCAGTTTGTTCGATTTCTTATATGTTGTCATGATGATATGATTAATTAACCTAGAATTTTGCATGGACCTTTATGCACAATTGAAAAAGAACTCATGTGATGTGTGTTTATCATTTAATATTTTCTCAATATTTAAATTTGCTTGTATGCTAACAAATCAGATTATGTTGTGATTTTGCTTTTTAATATAATTTGTGGGGAAAAATCTCAAAGAAAAATTCATAGATAAAAGCACATCTGTAAATTTTGAATATCTATTTTTAGAGATAAAATTTTACCTCACTCTCAAAGAAAATCACAAATTTCATCAGACTGAGATCTAAATCCAGAAGAAGAAGGACAATGACAATAACCTTGTCACTGTCATTTTTGATGGTCTAATTTTTGAAAGTAGGATAAACTGTCAACTACCTTGAAAAGTCACATTCTGTTAAGGCAAGAGAATATGTGTCCAGGCCCTCTGTCACACATCATATTTGAGAATCCTCATATAAAAGTTTGCATCTAATTTAAAATTAAGGGATTTTTTGTTACTGGTTGTTTATTGGAAAGATTTTTAATACTATATAGGTTTCTGAGAATGAAATAAAAGAGGGTGAAAGGATATATATCAGAAATTAGATTAAAATTGAAAGTCAAAAACAAGCCCCTGATAACCAGCACATTTTATGTAGTTTTGAGCTCTCCACACCTTGCTGTATTCACACCCTTGCCAGGGCCTCATCATTCACGAAGTCACTTCCCCAGCCCTTGACTTTATGCTGTGTCACGTGACTGGCCTTGGCCAACAAGAAAGGGCAGAAGTGAAGGTGTATCATTTCTAAATCTAGGCTTCCAGAAAGCTTGCATATTTTTCTACTACTTCTCAGATTAGGAGAAGAACCTGACCCAACTAGCTTTCTGGTCCAAAGAGGATGGACCCATATGGAATAGAGCTGGCACAGACAAGCAGTGAGGAGCAGAGCTGTCCCAGCCACCTCATTCTAGATCAGCCAAGTCCCAGCCCACCCAGCCACAGATTTGTGGAAATAAATCATTGTTCATTAAGGCCACTGAGTTTTGTAGTAGTTTATTGTGCTGAGTTATTGTAGCAATCATTGCTTGCTACACCTTAAAAGTCAGTTTTAAAATATATGCTAATATATGATGACAAAAATGTGTTGGTCACATCATCTTTCACCGTTAATTAGCTGTAAAGCTTCCTCTGCACTGATTTAGTACTTATAATACCTTTACCAATTATAATTAGAACACTGAATTCAGTTGTACTTTTCTATACAAGATTTGCTTTCCAAAAGTTTCCCCAAGAATTAACTTTATTTCAATTATATTAAATAACCAAAAAGATTAATTTGCACTTGAATAACAAAAGATTTGATATGAAAATTGTAAAGTAAACTGACATAGTGATAAAGGCCAGGTATATTATTCTACTATTGATATTTTGAGTTAATTTAGAAGGATAAAAGCCTTAATGCAAGGCTATCAATGAAATACAAATTTTGGCATAAGTTCTAAAATTATATATTTAGAATTTGAGTATGAAGGTTTGTTATAATTCAGACATATCAGATAGTTCTTTAGAGATATTACTGGCAAAATCTTGGCAGGACTGGGTTGAAGGGAAAGAAGAAAACTGTTGAATAATGGTATTTCTGAAATGTTTACTAATGTTCCTTTCTGGATGCCTCTGGAGCCTTCCACTGCTCCACCTGTCCCCAAGCCTAGGGAAGCACTGTTACAGCAGAAAAGCAGAGATAAGGCTTCTCTTGATTCCCCCTCAAAAAATATGGTCCTGTGAGTATTCAGGGCATAAAAAAAATTGTTGGGTGATGTAAGGTTTTCTTAGGCTCTGCCAAGGGAGAAATGCCAATCAGCTATAAAATCAGGCAGTATAGAGCTTTATTGGGGTTTGCACACCTGGGCAAGGTTCTCCGTCCCCAGAGTGGGCCCAAGGAAGTTGTGCCCAAACAGGGAGCATGGCGGAGTTTTATATACCAAATCTGGGTGGTTTTCACGGGAGCTGGGGATTGGTCCCTTTGAACCAAGTGGCAGCATATCACTGGTGGTTCTCCTGAGGTTCAGGTTGCCATGAGGATATCCGTTTGGGCAAAGCCCGCCTTTCAGTTCTCCAGTTTGACGTCAGCCGTCTTTTCTGGGTTGTAGTTTGGCCACCATTTTGTCCTACCATGCCCACCCTGACAGGTGATATATAACAAGGTTTCCTGCTCAAGGGAGAAGAAATTAGAAAAATAAACTAATTTTTGAGACACATGTGTCCCTAGCACAAGCCAAGATAAGTTATGAGGACCTAAGAAAATAGATATGTGAGCCTCCTGCCCTAGGTAGAGCCATGGAGGTAGCTACCTCCTGGAGTTTCTCCACACCATGGCATTGCATTTGTTCTGCTCTCTACATCACACTCACATGGAAGTCTCTGTGATGCTGCGTTCTGCATGCCTACTCAGATTCCTCAGATTTGCATAGAACCCCAAGAGAAAGACAGATGTAGAAAAAGTATCTGTAGCCCTAAGGGTCAAGTACAATAAGCATGAAGGACATTGTAGCAATGTCTTGAATGGACCAATGACTGAAGACGGAATGAAGTACCTATCAGCCCAACCAAAAAACATCCTCTCCTCCACAGACCCACCTGGAGAATCCTTGTCAATTTAGAAGTCTCTGGAATGTATATGCAACCCCAACAAAATGGAAGAAAGTAGGAATTGACTAAGATGAAAGTTCTGCCAACTGGAGGAATAGGAAGTTGCAGAAGAAATTAAGTTCAGTTACAGAGAAAGTTACATCTCACATGGGACTTCAATAGTATTTGTAATGTTTGCCACTTTAAAAATCTGAAGCATTTAAAGTAAATTATTATTTGATCAGGCTCGATGGTGGGTGCTCATTATACTGTGTGCTATATCTTAGATGGTTAATTATTTTATAATAAAAATACTTTAAAGTAAAATACATTTATTCTAATCCTGAATCTGTGGACTGAAATGTGTACCATTAATCCTTATCTGTTATGAGCTAGGCAATATATTCAGTACTTTAAAGGTATCACCTCATTAAATGTTCATAGTGCCTCTATTGGGTAGATATAAATTATGTTTTCATTTTACAAATTTAAAAAAATGGAGCTAATTTAAAGAAACAGCATGAAAAGAATACGTTCTTAGCTACCTTTGTCAGAAAGATTTTTAAAGTATCAAAATAACTATTTACTTTTTCAGAAAATAATTTTTTAAATCATTTAAAATTTCAAAATGGTAAGGCTCAAACCAAGGAAGATTCCAGTGGGGCTTCAAGCCAGAACAGAAATAAGAAAGGATCAGGTGATAAAGCAAGTCATATTCTAGGAAGCAGTATCTTTTCATGTATAAAATGGAAAATATGGAAGAAGTTTGTAGGTATGGGAATGAGGCTGGAATCAAGTTGGTGAATAGGGGTGACTAGGAGAAGGTATATGAGGTAATATTGGTGATAATTAGGATAAATATTCAACTGAGCACACGGATTGTAAAAATACTGACATTTGTATACTTGTATGTAAATAATCAGTCTCTGAATTGCACCCTACCTTCTCCCCTTTCACCCGTCCCGTAAGGGCATCCACCATCCCAAAGAGCCAGCAGCTGACCAGCAAGACTCTAAGGCATAGCTCCAGAGCTGAGACCCATGTCTGGAGTGACTGCTGGGTGTCTCTACTATACTGGTTATTAATTTTTTATATCTCATCCAGTGATGACCCTATTTACAATCCAAGCTACATTCCCTTTCATGAACTCATTAAGAAAGGCACATCTGGACAGCCACAGGCTTCTGAGTGTTGGGAAATGGAAAGATGCCTGCTTCTTAAAACCTTGATATTATTGTAAGTGATCAGACCTTAGATTCCTAATCTTAAAGTGGGAATTAGATGGAATCACCTAAAAGTAGGAAGAGGACCTAGAATGGTGGGAACTGGAAGAGGAAGCTGTGCCATGGGGTATGGGGTTCTTGAGAAGATGAGATAACACTAACAGCAACTAGCATCACAATTTTGCTCTGAGCAGGCCCTCACTAGACTAGGTGAGTCTAGTCTCCTATCTCCGGTGAGTTCTTAACAGGTGCTAGTTATTTATCAACTTGAAAATGTTCTACTACCCCCACAAAACCACTTAAGAATGAATCATGTATTTAAACTTCAGTTTTTTCATCTCTATAATGGCTGGTTTGCATAATCTGTGTCCCTCTATACTTTTAGTAATATATAATACATGACCTGACCTTTAAGGCTGCTTCTTTAAATAGAGGGCAAATGAGTGGCCATTTACATATTTTAGAAAATGATTTAGAGAAAGCTATTAACTTGCCCCCAAGCCTAAATTTATCTTTGTGGGTATCAAAGAAAAACTTTTTGTGTTTTCACATCATCTATTCAACCCTTACACTATGCTAACAATGTTCTTCTTCATTTTCTCTTTATTTCTCATAAAGTTGGAGCCAATTCTCCAACTCAGCTATTATTACCACAATAAGATCTGTTTCTCCTCTGTGCCAACTTCTTGTTGAGGCAGGTTAATGAAGACTGGTGGTTTTTCTTCTCATTAGGAATTCATATTGGCATTGACAGTGCTTCACTGATCCTTATAATTCCTCGTGCTGCTGTTGATTCCACTTAGACAAACTTTCCCAGCCAGGCTGCTTTCCTTCCTTTGAGTACTAGTTAAGCATTCACTCACAGGCCTCCCCAGAAAGGCCATTCCTCGCTGGAATGCAGGACATGCTCTCTCCCTGTTCCTGTTGACTTTTTTCAGTCAAGATTACTCATCACAACTGAAGATTGAATAACAATAGATGAGAACTGGCTTTCCACATTTTTCCATAGAACTTAACCCCAACTGCTCTGCAGTCAACATTTATGCAGGAAGACTTAGATAGACAGCAATCTTTTAACAATCATTAGAGGTATGCTGGGCACTACCCAACACAACCCTTTTCTAGCATATTATATTTGTTAACACATAATTTGTTCAAAGAATTTATAAATGCAATTTGGCAGAAATAAAATTTTAAAAACAACTTTTGGAAGATCTTTAGTATACCAGTGATATTAGCCAGCATAATTAAAGTCATGTCAACGTTTGTGACATTTTCCCTGCGAGGTAGGAGCCTTTTTCGTACCCCTCCCCCCCCATAGACTCACTGTCTTTTTTAGACTGTCAGCGTTTTTAATGTAATATGTGCCCCTTCAGGTATATTCTCAACTTTTTTATTTCAAGTCATAATTTGACTTTTCAATGCATGTGGAAACTAAGTGAAAAAATCCTTTCCATTTTTAGATAGTAAATTTCCTTATTATAGCCCCTAAGTAAACATGATTATTTTTGTTTAATTCATCTTGTGCTACTTTATAATAAGGTACTTTATAGGATAAAGAGAGAAGCCCCAAATTCAGAAGAGATAATTACTTTATCTCTTTTAATTACTAATTTTAATTACTAATAATTATAAATAGTTTATAACTATGGCATAACCTGTTGGCATAAATTTCCTTGTTCCAGAAAAGATAAGTAATAAAATTATAGAAAAGTTTCATATTTCATTTATTTCTAATTATTTGGGACACATTTCTGGAGCAGTTAGGAAACATTAAATTACATGCCTGCTTCTCCAAGTTTCCATCCACACAGACTAGATGTGAACCAGTGTCACACGCATCCAAACAGATTCCTTCCTTGTGTTTAGATGTGAAAAGCAACTAAAGGTTCCAATCCATTTTTTAATCCTTTCCTCTGTGAAACAGGGAGACTGTTATGTCTTAGGCAGGGTTGGAACGTGGGCAACTGGAAGGAACTTAGAACAGGGTCCCGGACTCTTTCTAGAGCTCCGGTGCCCTTATTGGGTCTCTATTTCTGTGGGAGTGTGGGATCACTCCACTCCCCACCCACCCTTGCTGGGATGATGCACTGAGAAAACATTCGCTTTCTTCAGGACGCTTCTCAGTGGTTCCTCGTTGAGAAAATGTTGCCCGGGGTTTAAAATATCTGCCCAAGCAGCCCAGCACGGTTGAAACGTAGTCTCACGGTTCTGTTCTCCCCGCAGGCGCTCCCCGCCCTCTGCTGCCAGAACTTTGGGGATGTGCCTAGACCCGGCACAGCGCGCGCCCCGACCAACCCAGAGCAGAACAAACCCTTGGCAGGCGGCCAGGAGGCTCCCTCCCAGCCACCGCCTCCCGCCAGCGCCTTTTTTCCCCTCCATACAATACAAGATCTTTCTTCTTCAGTTCCCTTCAATCACAGCCCAGGGAAATCTCAGAGCCTTCATCCAGCCGCGGGCCAGCATGTCTGGGGGCAAATACGTAGACTCCGAGGTAGGCTTGGGTGAGTGCGCGCAGGCGTGCAGGGAGTGCTACTTCTGCTATCTCCCACTCCAAACGTTCTGACTGCCTTCCCTGCCCCAGCCCTCTCTTAACTTCGGAGCACTCTTCTCTAGCTGGCACTGCTGCGGAATGGGCCGGGGCGGGGAGGTGAAGAGGATACATAAATATATTTTTTTGTTTGTTTTCCTGTTGGGAAGGGACCCGGGAGGCCCTAAGCTGAAGCGACACAGAAAAACTGGTCGGGGTTCTGGGTTAGGTCTCCCTGGCCGAGGACGTGGTTCTAGATGGGTCCTCCAAGTGCTTCCTTATTGCTGGACCCCCACAGTCCGGCCCTTGCCAGCTGGGAGGCGGGGAGCTGGGGGGTCGTTCACCCAGCGTCCAGAGGGCCGTCCCAGTGACTCCCAGTCAGGCGCCTGGGCCGGCTGGACCCGGCGGCAGCGCGCGCAGTGTTTGCACTTTCCAGAGCTCTTAACCCACCTCAAGAACCCTTCCTGCATCTCGGCGTCTGGCAGCGGTGTTTGTAGAGGGACAGACCTCCCTTCCCCAACTACCACTACCCCTTCCAAACACGGTCCAGATCGAGTGAGGAGACCTCCCATTCCCCAACGCAGCCTCCTTCTGCCACAGGCCGGCTGCTGGGGAGTGACCTGAGGGTGGGTCGGGTAGTAGTTGTACAGGTGAGATACTCGAGGGAGTTAAGGGGATCAGACATAGGGCTCCGCCCAGAGATGGGGGCCTGCGAGACTGTAACCACCATGGGGGGTGGGGAAGCTGTGGAGAACAAAGAGGGCAGAAGGACGGTGGAGGACGCAGGCAGGTGCCAGGGAAAGGCGGCTGGGAAGCAACGAAATGGAGACATTACGTGAGTGGGAGGGTTCAATTGAATCTTTAGGATGAACCTGGAAGGATTATGGAGAGAGGTGGGATAGGGGCGGGGGGACGAGAAAATGGAGCAAGTGAAGCACTCGGGGTAAGACAGGGGCTAGAGAAAAAAAGTCAGAAGTCGGTCCGCTAGCTGCTGGGGTCTCCACGAGGTACACGGAGCAAAGCGTGCGCAGGGCAGGGGCCGGGGCTGACCACACTGCGGGGTTTGCCCTGACCCCTGGCGGCTGCAGGAGCTCCCAGCCTGGTAAGGAGGGGTGTGGTGTCTTCTCCCGGATCCTCTTAAAAAGCTTGCGGCGCCGAGGAGTTTACTGCGCTTGGAGACACTGCTGCTGAAGCGGTCAGTTCGAGTTTGAGCTTGGAGGTTTGCTCCGCCTCCAGACTGACTTTTGATCGTTTCTTTTTCTTTTTGAAAATTTCTTCTGACCGCTGGTATCACTCTTCTTTTCCTGGCCATCCGCCCTCTGCAGGGACATCTCTATACTGTTCCCATCCGGGAACAGGGCAACATCTACAAGCCCAACAACAAGGCCATGGCAGACGAAATGAACGAGAAGCAAGTGTACGACGCGCACACCAAGGAGATCGATCTGGTCAACCGCGACCCCAAGCATCTCAACGATGACATAGTTAAGGTAAGATAAGGCAGCCAATGAGGAAGGGATGTCCCGCAGAAGTGATGCTGTCAAGGCCGGGACAGCTCTCCTCTGGTGAAAAGCCTGTGCATCTTTCTCTACCTTTGCCACACACAAACCATGTTCTGGGCTTGGTGTGTGGGAACTCCCTGGGTCGTCAGAAATGTTTCAAATCCCCTCCCCACTTCTGCTGGTTAGTTCAGCTGGAATTTAGCTAACTTGAGTTATGTAGACATTCACAAATCTGCACTCTTCTCCTAGCAAACGAACATCCTGATCAGGCAACAGACAGACCCTCATTCCTTGAAAGGGTGAAACGGTTACGCTACAGGTCACCCTCTCTCTATTCGTAGGTTGAAAGTCTAGAGAAGGGTGGTGCCCACTGCCCAAAGAATTAAAGCAGTGAGGTCATTTTGTAAGGTCTGGTGCCAAAGATGAAACCTGAAATACAGAGTGGGCATGTTCCCCTCAGCTAAAATTAAGTGATTTCCCTAAAAATAATAGTGAGTAGAAATCCTTTCAACTAAAGACTAAGATTATACAAATATATATACATATATAATCATATATATTGATATATATGAAGGGTATTTTAACTGGAAAAACATGGCACCCATGCACAGCTAAACAAAATTACAAAATAAAAAATAATGCGCACCTCTTGATTTCTCCCATAAACACCCCTAGTTTGATATGGAAATTTGCTTCTTTAGTGACTACCTGGGTCAGCTTTCCCTGAGCTAATGGGACATGCTGGTTGGAGTTCCTTTTTGTACTTTCAGGATGTACTTGGTGAGATTAAAAACAAGTTAATTGAACAAGCTATTGGCCAAAATTAGATCTGACTTGGTAGTCATATTTTTAACTTTATTATGTTTTTCAACTTTGACTAGTTTAGCAAATTAAGTCAGAGGAATTTATTGTCTGAACTCACCTGGATTGTGAAGTCATGGGTGTGAGTCATCCTTAGCAGAGGATTTTCTTTGAGGGGCCAGGAGGGCCAAGTAAAGTCCTGGCCTGAAAGATAGAATGTGAAGGCCCAGTTCTGTACAATCCCACTGCAGTCAATGGAGTGGATGAACAATTTCCACCTACCAGGCCTCCTATCCATAGATGGAAGGAGTTATAATTTAGAGACTGTTCACTTTTATAAATAATATATTCATAAGGAGAGCGATTTAATCTGTAACTGGAAGGAAAATATAACTGTCAGGATTGACTCTCTTGGCTTGCTGGTGGAAGAAAAAGGAAAATTGGAGCATTAGCAGATTTTTTATTAGCCAGATTAAGGAATATTTTAAAACAGTAGCAATAACAAAAGTAGTTTATAAACTGAAAATTAGAATTGCTAAAAACTATTTACTAAAACATTACTTTAAAAGGGGTAAGGGCATTTTTGGTTTTTTTTTCCCTTCTGTAGCTTTGGCAAGAAGGAGAGGTGCCAGGAAGAGAGGCAGATTTCAGAAAGGGCTGGCTCTGCTGGAGCCTCCCTGTTGTTCCACCACAGTATGAGTGGGGTTCCTGGAGCAGGCAAACCTCCCAGATGAGTCAGAGGCCTGTAGTGTGGATGTGGGTCTCCACACATAGCATGACTAAGTTGAGAAAGAGAGGCCCACTGGGAAAAGAGACTCCAGCACAGATGGAAAAAAGGCGTAACAGGCTTAGAGGAAATAGCAGTTTACAAAATAGCATTTCAAAGAGCAAGTGTGGGGATCCTCATATTAAAGAAATTAAAAGGAAGAATTAGTGCAATCTCCTGCTGGCCTAGAGAAAGCAAACCCCGCCCACTTGCTCGCAGAATGAGAAGCAAATCCGAGTCAGACACGGAAATCCACCTTGAGAGGAATTTGGTAGACCCACTTACTCACATGCCTCTCTCTAAGAGTCAGAATTCCCTGCAGAGAGAAACTCAAGAGTGTCTTTCGCCGGTAGGGCTGACAAAGGGAGCCTACACCCTACAGAGATTGCTAGTTTGTAAAAATCTTTTGAGTCCAAAAACAAACATAATGACAGAAACAGGGATTATCCTTTCCATGTTACCATGACAGTAAATAATGAACTTCCCTAAATTTTATTTTGATGTCATAGACTTCTTAAAATAGTAAAGACATCCAAAGCTTCACAGTTAATGCATGGTAGCTTAAAACTTCACGTGAATATAGAGAAGCAGTGATCAATTTAATCTACTATTAAAAGTACCAAATCAGGTAAGGAAATTTCTGTTCTAAAGGCAAGCGGCTCTGTAAAAGTGGTTCTGTCCAATTCTGTAGTCACTAGCCACTTTGAATTTAAAGTAAGTTACGTAAAATAAAATGTGAAATTTAGTTCCTTGGTCACATCAGCCACATTTAGAGTTCTCAGCACCTGAGGCTAGTGGGTACCATACTGGACAGCATAGACATAGAGCATTTCCATCATCATGGAAATTGCTATTGGACAGCGTCAGACTAGAGTGTGCCCTGCATTTAACATAGACTCCTATACCAAGTTTAGAAAAATAACTCTAGATAGAGAAGAAATTAAACCTTGATACACAGTGTGAGGAACAGCATAGTGTTATCTGCATAGTGTCCCATAAAACAGCTATTTAGGGAAGGAAATAACTCAGAAACTGGTATGCCATGAATATATTATTTCAGAAAGGTGGAGTTTTCTCACCTATTCCACTGGTGATAATGACATAAATTAGTCTATACCATTTAGTTCCACTGAATTTGTTTCCTATCTTACTAAAGGTTTGCTGCTCCATGTTATCAGATATCTATATAGACATTTATCAAAAAATGGTGGGCTATGAATGCTTCTTAAAATTTCCACTAATAAAATGCCCACAACTTCAGATCCTTCCTTCTCTCTCCAAGATTTCTGTCTTCTTCTTACATTCATATTTTCATTCATATGTTTATTATGAATGTATTTAGAATTTCTAGATAAATAAAATGACTTCAGATTTATGATTCTGATATCACATTAGTTATCAATCAATTCATTTATTAAATCCTTATCATATGTTAAACTAAAAACTTTGCTACGTACTACAAGGGTAATTCCTAAAATAAGTTCTAGAAATCACAACAATTAGAGGTATAAGACAAGAGGCATACAGATGAAAAGTTAAAAAAATACACAAACACACTATCACAAGAGTAAGTCATGGCCAAAGGGTAACTAATAGTTTGTTGTTGTTGTTTTTTCCAAGGTTTTTTTTTTTTTTTGCTTTGACTGCCAGGGAACATATAACTAGATTTTAAGTTTCATTAATCTATGTTACTTATTCTCGCCCACATATGGATTTGAATTTTCACTTTTCTTTCCAACTGGCATGTTGTTTTATGTGGTTACTATCATAAGCCCTCTCATCATCATTTTGGAAATAGACCAAATATATACTATAATAAATTATAAGAATATTGAATGTTGCATAATGAAAATGTTTTTAAAAAGTGAATGGTATTATCTTGACCTTGGTAATCATTCTACACTGTAGCTATATACCAAACTATTACATGCTATACTTTAAATTTATATGATTATATTTGTCAGTTATTCCTCAATAAAGTTTGTAAGTGAATGGTATTGATATTAAGTGTTAGGGAGACTCCACTATGGATAGGACATTAAGGAGAAAGAAGGAGGATGCATTAGAAATAGCTTAATAAAGAAAAGCATGAAGAAGATGCAATCTGAGTGGGTCATAAAGAACAGATGGAACACAGATAGCTGAGAAAAGCACAGGAGGGCATTCTAAATGAGCAAAGCATGGAAATGGGAATGTCCCCTTCAGGGCATGAGCCTGAAATGTTTAATAGCACATTTTGATTGGAATTAGAGTTCATGTGACAGAGAGGTAGGTCATAAAGATGAAAAGACACATCGTGGCCACAAGGCAGTGTCCTGAATCCAGTGCACATGATGTTTAGACTTTATCAGGTCAGCAGTGAGAAACCAGGAAGACTTCAAGCTGAAGGTGGGCATTTTGGAAGCTGACTGGTTAAGGTGCACAATATAATAAAACATAACCAGTCTGGATGAGCAGAGAACAGTTACAATGTAATTGCATAAAATGAGGACAGTATATAGTGACATTGGGGATATAAAACAGCATAAGCACAAAATGACAGAATTTTAGAATTAGAAGGGCACATAATGATTATACCAGTCTTCCATTTCCTCTCTTTTAACATTAGGAGAAATTTAAGGGCTAAAGAAGTTTAAAAATTTTATCCATGCTTTCACATGTTATTTTTCAAAAAGATATTTTTAAATGTATCACAATAGAAGAATAGACAAGACTGTGTGATTCTCATGGACTATTGTCCGGAGGGGAGAAATGAGTTCAGATGATTCTGATGTTAGCTCTGAGACAAATCAGACATCTGAGAGGAGAGCTTTGCTGGCAAATAAAAATATGCATTTGTAACAATTTTTCTTAAACTTGAAGGTAACTATTCTTTTTTTTTTAAAGATTTTATTTATTTATCTTCAGAGGGGAAGGGAAGGAGAGAGGGAGAGAAATATCAATGTATGGTTGCTTCCTGTGCATTCCCTGCTGGGAACTGGCCTGCAACCCAGGCCTGTGCCCTGACTGGGAATTGAACCATGATCTCTTGGTTCACAGGCCCGTGCTTAACCCACTAAACTACACCAGCCAGGGCGAAGGTAACTATTCTTAAATATACACAAAATATTTTTAGTGGTCAAGAAAAGGCATGCATATGGTAGTCAGATCTGTTTTGGTTTCAAAATAACAGCCTCTGTGATCCTTTTCAACTGGAAAGCATTCTAGAGTGATTGATGATTAATGTCAATATAATACTAATTTTTAAGTTTATTTGATATACCTATAATCAAAGCATAAGATTTAGAAGCTCAGATTGTCTCAAAGCACTCAGTGCCATGGTAATGCTCTCTTCTTTTGGGACTGGTATTGACTTTGCTTGTTTGTTTAGTTAGGAGATAGCTTCTAAGATCATGCATGGAATTTAGAATCCCCAGCTTATAAAACAGCATTACAGTCATCTTTGGAGGGAAATTATCCTCATGTCACTGAGCAAAGAACTATACTAAAAGATACTTTTCATTCTTAAGCATCTGAAATACTTTCAAGTTTAGTTATCAGTGATATACATTTTCAATGCTTATTGAAAGTCTTTTTTATGTCCTAATTGTAGTCAGAAAACATTGAAAAATTATTTCAATTTTGGTTCTGACAAGAATATTTATTATTTAAGACAAGATACACCAAATATCCTTGAATTGTGAAAAAGTTCGTGATGTGAGTAATTCTCCTAATTAACAGCAGCGATGACTACATTTTAAAGGGGCTTAAAGAACAGTTGCAGTAGTAAGCAGTATCTGGAAATCCAGTAATTTCAAAAACCACCTGCTTATGCATTCTGCCCACTGAATTCTGTAAAAATAACAGACACTTTCATATTCCAAGTGAAACTGCCTTGTGTTTATTTAATTTTATCATTATGATTTTTATCCTCACCTGAGGACATTTTTTATTGCTTTTAGAGAGAGAGGAAGGGAGAGAAAACATTGATGCAAAAGGGAAGCATTGATTTGTTGGCACCCTGACCAGGAATCAAACCTGCAACCTTTCAGTTACAGGATGACCCTCCAACCAACTGAACCACACCAGCGAGGGCCCAAATGAAATTGTTTTTCAGTTTGCCCTAGTTTCGATAGGATGAAATGGTCAGAGAGAACTGGTCCCTATGAGAACGGGGTTTTGGTTACCTGTGGGGCCCTAGACCCTTTCATGATTCGATGAGCTGGGTGTGCAGTGGGAAGAGGGGGTGGCTGCTCTCTTCATACAAAGATGGCTTATGCCAAGAAACACACTCTTTCTTCTTCCACAGTCTCAACCTTGTATATATTTTATTTTCATCACTGTACACAAATGTCCTGGAGAAAAATTTGCATACTTTACTTTTTTTACAAAAAGAAGTTTCTAAAAAATAAGCTCTCAGGCCCTAGAAATATCCCGAACACACAGGTACTCAGAGGCACCTTGATAGAGTGAAAAAAGTATTGTGCCAAGATAAGAAAAGATATTTTTGCGACCTTTGCAACTTTTTTCTCTAAAATTTGAATGAATTGATTCTTAAATATGCAGGCACAAAATTTTTTTTTATTTAACAGTTAAGAAAATGCGTGCATATAAATAATCAGATCAGTTGGCTTCAACATAAAGGTCTAATGCTTTTGTGAGCTCTTTCAACTAGAAAACTTCTAGTACATTTAGTGTGGGACTGAACACCAAAGAAGGAAGGGTGAAGGGTGTTAGGGCAATAGATTTCTCTTCTTTAATAGTCCTAGAGAGTTTGGCATATAAACAGGAAGCAAACTTGTTTGGATAATAAAAGCTAATAAACACCAGCCCTAAAACTATTTCGGGGCAAGCTATTTTATGTTTCTATGCTTCAATTTTTCCTACTATAAAGAAAAGAATGGGAGTCATCCTCATATTATAATGTTCTCCCCACCCCAAAGCCATTCACCTTTTAATAAATTGTTATTATACATCTACTGTTATGTGTCAGGGGCTTCAATAAAGAACAAGATAAATAGGAGCACTGGTCAGATATGTGTCTTTAGGTATATGTACTTCCTCTGCCATGAAATGATGACAATAAGAGACATCCTGTCAAGTTTCAGTAAAGAAAACCAGATATATTTTATATCTGAACCATCAACATGTTCCTGTGAGAGGAAGGAAATATGTACTTTGTGCAGGTGTAAACCATTCTACCAGTTAATTCCAGGGTTTATGGCTATCTTCTTGCCTCTCTTCGTGCAGTTTCCTTTGAAAACTTTGCCAAAATTCCTTTACCAAATTCTGATATTTGTTAAAACCTTATAATCTTCTGGGTTTAGTTTAAAACAATGTTCAAAAAATCTCTAATGCCTTGAATTGTTCCTGAGCCAGTAAGCAAGGCTTGAGAAAAATAAACATTTTTAAATAATTTGCCCATGTTTTGGTTCTATAAAAATTTAAATTAAATTATGCACAATATTTCAGTTCTCTAATATTCTCTCTTCCCAAGTTGGTTTTCAAGTTCTAATATTCTTATTGAAAATTTGAAATTTTTAGCCTCTTTAAAACCTCATAGCCTCTTTACAAATCCAGGCTTGGCTGGGCATCAGTATCGCCAGAGGAATTTTTTAACAAGATACCTCGGCAGATTACAGATCTACCAAATTAATAGTTCTAGGGATGGGGCCTGTGGAGGTGCATTTTTTCAAAACCCCCTAGATGATTACATTTGTGAAGCCAGGTTTAGAAGTAATTGTACCCAAGGTTGGCTTAAAGATATACATCCTGGATGGTTCCACCCAAAGATAACAGATGAGTCATCCTGTGTAGCTCCAGATGTTCTTCCTGCCAGAAGAATACTTGAGGGTCGGCCCATTTAAACCATGGAAAGGAGGAAACAAAACTGTCACTGTTTGCAGATGACATGATAGTGTACATAGGAAATCCTATAGACTCGACTAAAAAACTTCTTGACCTAATAAATGAATTTGGCAAAACAGCAGGATACAAAGTCAAT
>CM052549.1:56986680-57006678 GCA_028533065.1 Trachops cirrhosus
AAAAAAATAAAAAATAAAAAATAAACCATGCCAGAGTGTTTTGAAATGCCATTGAGGATTCCCAAACTGACCATGCTCAATGATATTTCATCCCTTGAGGACAAATGGGCTTACAGCCAACTGCAAAGTCATGTGTCCTAAATTGTCCCGTATAGACTGTATAGACCAGTTAACAGTTAATAGTTACTCTGGCCTGCCTGAGTAACTATAATTAACAGTGCCTCCTTTTATGCTCAGAAATACCCCCATTTTTAAGAAAAGTTACATGGTCACAAATAGATTGGCAATAACTTTTATGCCTGGAATGCATTGGAAGTCCCTACATATACTAATTTTTAGCCAAATGGACAAAATTTCCACATTCCAGACATGTTGTGCTTTACTTTCCTCTACACTCTCCAGTGTCACCTCTCTCCTGCCCTTCATCACAGCCATCAAGCTGCACTAAAACTTGGAGGAGGACCTTTCAACCACCAATCTGCTCTACCCCCAGAACTCAGTTTCGTTCCCTGCAGCACAGGGTTAATAAAACTTATATCCTTCCTCACACCTTTTGTCAACAACTCAACCAAAGATTAAAATGTGTAAACTATTTTTCAGTTAGTTCAGGAGATGGAAAAAATGGCATGATTTCACATGAACCATTGTTTAGGGTGGCAGAAGTGTTTTTTAATTTTGTCTTAGAGGAAATCTGCATGATCCATGTACTGTGAAACTACCAAGGGAATCAACTGGTAGAACAGATTTATACCTGCACAAAATACTTACTTCCTGCCTCTCACAGGAACATGTTGATGCTGCAGATATGAAATACATCATGTTTTCTTTATTGAAACTTGACAAGATGTCTCTTATTGGTCATCATTTCATGGCAGAGGAAGTATATATTCCTAAAGACACAAACAAGCTTCCCCTTAGCCATTGTGAGCTATTTAGGTAATTAAAAGCCAGGCACTTTTACTTTTGTGGAGGCAAAATACATTTTGATGATGTATATATGTGCTTAATCTCCAGTAATTTAACAGTAAAGTTTATAAAAGGTGCATTCAATACATAAACCTTTCCTGAGTCCAGCAAGGACATTAAAGTACAAGTGGATATTAATAGGAGCTATGTAAAAAGACAAATTGCATCTAGCAATTGTACTCGGTATGTTGCAAGTATCAAATACAATTACATTTTCTCATTTACAATGATTAACTGGACAAGGTGCTGATTTCTGGATGCAAGTCTTGAGAAAGTAGGAGATTGGAAGGAAAAGAAGCAAAGGTAAAGAAAAACCCACAAGGCCCCTTCTTCCCTGTCCTGTGACCTGCTCTGTGCTGGACTGGACTTGCACATGCAAACTTCAGGATCCGACATCTGTTGCTTTGCACAGTGCTGCCATAGTTAAGATGTGATCAGGCTCAGGCATTGACTGAGTATTAACTCACTGCTCCTGGCCCCAAGAGGTTTAGAGTTTATCAGGGAAGCACACGTGTAAACACATCTGAGTGAGACCGTGCAACTAAGGGATAGGCCAAAATTGGGCACAAAGCAGAGGGTTCTCAGTGGTCTCCAAAGCCAAACGCATGTTCAGCAGGCACTAGAGGCAGCGAAGGGGTCCTTGTTTTGGTCCAGCAGAAGGAAGAGCAGGCCCAGAGACCTGAGGGTATTTGGCATGTTTTCTGCACCCATAGCAAGTCAGTGAGGCCAGAGCAAGGGACACAAACAGGAGCCAGATCATCAGGGCCTTTGTGTCCCACCAAGGCATTTGTCCCCTTGTAAGCCACAGCAACTCACAAAGGTCTTTTTAAACCAGGAAGTGACCTGATGAGACACAGCTTATACTAATTAAAAGCCCTAACTTCAGTGCAATGAAGCAAACTAAATGGTGCTAAATGTACAGGCAGAAATGAAACAGGAGAGGGGATACTACCTCCAGCACCTCCTACAGGCTAGCCCCATGGCACACATTACTTACTCCTTCAATGGTCCTTTAAAGAGGGTGCTATTGTTATTATCCGCAATCATATTCATTTTGCAGATAAGAAGAATCAGGCTTAGCCATTTTCTCAGGATTACATAGGTAGGAGGTGGTAGCCTCAGAGTTTGAATGCAGACAGTGAGACCCCAGGGCCCAGGTTCTTCAGCAGTGCGTTCCAGTGCCTCTCTGTAATAACTGGTCATGATCCAAACAGACAGTGGTGTCTCCATAGTGTCAAAAAAGAAAATGGTGTTCTTACAGTGGGTGGACAGCATTTGGCAAGAGGAATTCCAGAAGTGATCTATTTTGGAAATGATGGGCCTGCAGTTCTAAGTCAGGCTCTAGATCCTGTCAAGTGGGTTGGGGAAGGGATAAAGGACCCATGTAAGGAGAAGGTGAAACCTCAAACCTCAAGAAATGTAGATGCTGGGTGAATTCCCAGCAAGGCAGGAAGGGTCAAGTCCCAAAGGCCAGAAGTGGGGTAAAAAGTGGAGTGTGGTCTCAATGATTACAAATGAAACATGCTCTCAGAACCAGAGAAGCTGCAATGCTAGCTTGTGTTGAATCACCTGCATCTTTAAAGCACGCTGATTGCCTAGGTCAGCCACAGCACCTGGGGTGCCGCCGATCCTGCCTGTGTGTAGGTGTGTCAGAGAATGAAGCAGGTCCTGACAAGCACTTGGTATTAACAGCTTCATTTAAGGTTCTCAATTTGCCTGTTGGATTTCTACGGACAACTGTGCCACTAAAGCAACATGTAAAAACAGGAAACAATTGAGAAAAACCTTAGTTTTATGCTAGTGGAAGAAATGCATATTTAATCCTGAAAGTAGTTTCTCTGAGACTTCCTCCCTAGTTATTATATATTTGTTCTCAAAAACAAATGCCAAAAGTAAGGAACAGACTTAATAGTGTTTTTTTACAAGGCATCATTAATCTCTCAGAGCAATTAAAATGTTCTCTCAACCATGGCTTTTCTATATCATTAGCAGTGATAATATAAAGTTGGAAATTGGCATACCAAAATATGTCAAGGAAATGGAAGTACATTCATTGGATTTCATCACCAATTATTTTGGTTAGGTGAACAGAACATCTGAATTTTAGTAGGGAAAGAAATTTTTCACCAAGCTATTAAGGGTAAGCCTCTTTACTACCCTTTACTATAAAGGTTAAAAGTGAGAGTCATTTTCAGATAACATGCTTCCCAGAAAGGCCATTCAACAAATACTTAGGAAGCACTCCACAGCCAGCAAGGAGCACGCCAGGAGTCCTGCTGCACAGGAGCCAGCCTGACAGAATCCCAGCCACCCATGAGGCTCACTCAGAAATCCGGGCTTCTGTCAGCCTTCTCTGACCACCCTCATCAGAACTGGCCATCTCTTCTCTTGGCTTCCACCACATATTGTTTTTATTTCTATTTTGGCACATATCAAAGCCTTCTAAGTATTCTGCTTCTCTTTCCCCAAGTCTCTCTCCCCACTTCTCTTCCCACCTGTTGCCTGAGTCGCTCCAAGCTGCCCAGGGCCCAGCCCCCAGACCCCTCTCTGAGTCTGCCATTAGAAACTGCATGCCAAATTGAATCTTCTGACAGAATCTGAAATTCTTCTTTAAGTAACTGAAGGTCTCCTCTAAATGAAAAGACAATAAGACTGATTGAGTGTCTTCCTTTACTTTGTTTCTCTATAAAAGCCACATTTAAGATCTTGTAAGAAAAAGTATATTCAAATAATTAATTCAAAAACACTCTATTTATTAACATAAAGAAACAACATGTTTTAATATGTACATATATTTATTAATATTTTTGTTTTAATCTCCATTTTGAGAAGGACACAAATGCCTGTCTCTTGTGGCATCCCAGGGCCTGGAGGATAAGGCTAACTTCCTAAGTACCTTGGAGCCATGGCAGGCAAATTCCCAGGATGCCAACAGATGCCATCTGGCTGCTTGGCATTGCCTTTTGGGGCCAGAGGTTTGAAAGCCAAGAGTTGGTTCTTGGGCCACATAAGAATTCCCCTGCCAGGAGAGATGTAGAATGACTCCCTGTTGGACCCCTCCCCATGTACCCCCAGACAATGGCAAACATCAGAGGAATGTCTAGGTCAGGAGACATCCCTGAAAAAAAGAATCCAAAATCTTCCAGGCCTGAAGGGGACAATAGCTTTGAGAAACAGGGTCTCTTCTTCCTTCTTTTTGGCTTTGCTACTTCTAGACGTTAAGTACCCAGATCTCTGAAATTTTATTGGGAAGTGCTGACCATTATCCACTATTCCAACAAAATAGAAGTTTCTTTGTACCTCAGAGGTGGTCTCTCATACATTTCAAAAAATCCCTTCTACAGAAAAAAAACACCAGTCACAATACTTAAGTGTATCTTAAAGGGGTCAGACATTCATTTCATTATTGATGTCTGTGCCAAGTGAAGCAACCTTTACCTCCTTTTTCAGGCATGTTTCCTTCTCTTATATCCTATGATGGAAGTTGGATTTATGGTAATATGTATAAAAGTAAGGCTTGTCAATTTTATCTCAAATAATTTACCTATGAACAAGCTAAGTACAGAAAATCAGGATCAGGGTTCTGTTAAGAATAAGTAGAACTAAAACATAGTCATCAGAGAGGGTGATGATGTGCAGTGTAAATTTAGGTATGACTGGCATTGAAGATACAGCTGGGATCTCAGTCTTTGACATTTGATATATTATCAGTGATTGAAATGAATGAGTTAAGAGGACTCTCAACTTACAAATGACACCAATTACAATGATGTTGTTAGCATCTGTGGTAAAAATAATGTCCAAGTGATTTTGACAGATTGCAAATAGCCCATAAAAATAAGATAAAAACCAACACTAAATAAGATAATGTTTTATGAGCAGAAATAAAACACAGAAATATTAAATAGGAAATAAATAGGTAAATGCATGAAAACTAAGAAAATACCAAGGGAAGGTTGTCATTTCTGTGGGAGCTTGTGATGTGGAAAACCAAGGTGCCTGGTGAGCACAATGGACATGGAAGCCTCTGGTAATAATCCCACAGCTTCCAAGACACCAAGATCTCGGGGGTGAAAATCACTATTGTAAACTCATCCTTAAATGAGTTCACCACACTCAATACCTCTTGAGCAATAGGGGATCCAAACTAACTAAGTCTGTCAATTGTCCTGACCATTAAACATCTCAATAATGTAATGATATTTTAAAGGAAGCATATTGAATGGAATCAAAAGGACAGTGTGATCAAAAGAAATGTCATATACAAGATTCTCAATTTGCTATTGGTCAGACATTAAAAAATGGGTTCCTGTTTTGATCATTTGAGGAAGGTAGATAAAGATGCTGGAAAGAGCAAAAGGACAGAGATAAGGGATGAAGAGAAACCCCATGTACAGCTGGAGAGGGACTGTTCTGCTTGGATGATTGTTAGAAGAGTTGAAAGGGAACATGGAATGACAACTGCTATGGTTATTGCCAGGTTATTATGAGGCTTACGAGAAAAATACTGCTCAGACATAATCGCCATTCAGACAAAGGAAACACAGGAAGGGATGTACCCTTAGTTTTTTTTTTTTTAACTGTGAAATTACATGGGAGAAGAAATTCCAGTTAATGAGTGGTTAATCCCAGGACTGTGCCACATGAGTTTTTTTTTTGTAATAGTTGTGTGTTAAATCCCTTACTTGTCTGTGCAACTTCTCCAATCCTTCTCCCTCTAAAGTTATAATTTGGTATATAACAACATGACACACAGCCTCCTAATTAAGCATAGGGTCATATATGAACACTTTTCTCTATTCCTGCAAGATACCTGGCTTGTTTGGGAGCAAAGAAGAATTTATGCGGCAGCTCAACAGTGGTTGAGAATGCAAGTGGTAAACATTCGAAAGTAGAACACTGCAAAATGCATGCATTGTATGTTCCAAAATGTCAGTATGAAACATTATCTTCATGGCAGGCCTGCCCATCCACTCCCTCCTACACATTGCATATTCACACAATTTTGCAGCTTGTATAAACCCCTATTGTAATTTAAACTAATGAAAGAGTGTGGTTTCTGGAAAGGGTGGCTATTGTGTGCCATTACAAAAAATACTTTCTGGAACTCTGATGTAGCAACAGCATAAGGTAGACTTTATATGTGAGATAAATCCCATGTCACTATGTAATCCAGTCGTGTTGTTTTTCCCTTTTCTTTTCTCATTCTTGCTATTCCCCAAGCAGAAGTTCAGCTGGCTAGAGTGTCAGAATGTCACGAACACCCCCCTTTTCCTACTTCAGTTCATGGCGCAGGCATACTAAAAATGGAGCTGACAACATTCCCCTGTTTTTTCCTTACTGGTACATCAAAATTCCTGTGTTGCCAGTGGTTACATGAAGTGTCACTAGACCCAAGAACAAGCAAGTGTCCTTCATTTCTCAAGTGCCTGGCACAGAGAAGAGACCCCAAGTCACTGAGAAGTGCTTTACTAATGCCAGTCACTCCTCAGAGCAGATGGGGAAACTAAACTTCAGAGGAAGACTCTGAGACTGGTTACTTTGGGCCTTGGAAAAGTCACTGTACCCTCTAGACAGTGGTTTCTTCATCTAGAGTAATCTAGAAGTTGAACTTAAAGATTTCTAAATCAACTCCATTGCTAAAATCTTTGATTCTTATCTATAAATATTCATAAAAGAATGGAAGTCTATAAAAGACCTTCTTCCTAGACTTTACCAATTGGCATTCTCATTCTTAATATTCAGGCTGTTGGACTTAATTAAATCATCTTCAAAATACTGAGTTAACAATGGATAGCATGCTGGCTGCAAATATACCACAAATAAACAATTGGTACCGAAGAATATCAAGAGCTGGAATTCTTTTCCTCTCTGATCTGGGCTCAGAACTCTGCAGTCTTCCATTTTATTGTCCTTACCTCCAAATTGACTGTTTGTGTTCAAGATGGATCAGAAAATCAGTTCCAAAGTTGGTTACAAGCTTTCAGTAATTCTTTTTTTTTTTGTAACCAGGCATTTCCTCTTACTTCATGTATCAGAGAAGTGTATAATTACTTGCAACTTTAGTTATAGCAATGGTCTTAAAAAGGACTAGGTAAACAGGCAATGCTCAGGAGTTTCTGAATGCTAAGGGTTGTCAAATTCACCTAGTTTCTGAAGTTCTTTTAACAGGCCATCTGTGAGTAATAGGATCACATGACTAAGAAGTACAGGGCAGAAACACTATTATTTTGAGATAGATCTTCCCATTACCCAGCTCTACAGAGTTTGTTTTTTTCTGACCCATGTATAGTTAAGCATTGAGGGACCTGTATGATTTGAATCCCATCACATAGCACCCCGGCTGTTTGATTCTGAAGGTAAACATAAAGTTGTTTGAATTTCAGACCACCTGAACATTCTTAGGGAACTTGTCAACTCCCTAAGAAAAGCAATGTCAAAATCTGTAGGTTTGAAGCTATAAGCTCACTATAAGCAAAAATAGAATTAATCAGTCTTCCCTGTCATTAGCCATTTTTTGTCCACTCTTTTACCAAAATTACTGTGAATGGCTTAAAATAAGTGAATGCAACAAATTCAGACAATTACTAACCCTTTAGCTAAATAATAACATATTCAGATTTTTTTCTTAAAGGAGATTTTATTAGCTTGGTGTTCTTGTAAATGGGACAGGGAAATATAAAGTAGCAAATGGTAGCATTCAGGAATCCATTCATTTATTGAACAAATATTAACTTAGCGCCTACTACATTCCAGGGAGTAGTCTAGTAGCAGAAAAGAATCACACATATACACACACAATCACAACATTAAATATGTGTGTGTTGGGTTGGAAGAAAAAGAAGTTCAGGTGAAAAAAGGGGTAGAGACCAGAAAAAAGTCTTTGGAGAAAGAATATTTAGGTAAAGACATTACAAAAAACTCCA
Organism: Trachops cirrhosus; assembly: GCA_028533065.1. NCBI lineage: Eukaryota > Metazoa > Chordata > Mammalia > Chiroptera > Phyllostomidae > Trachops > Trachops cirrhosus. The sequence continues at coordinate 56,994,573 of CM052549.1, forward strand.
AGTTAGACAAGTAAAGAATGATAGAAGGAGTGATCTCAGTAAAACCAACAGCAAGTAGAAGGTTCTAAAGCAGGAAAGGTCTTGGCCCATTGTCCTGGGAGAAGTTATTCGAGATTCCAAGCTAAATTTAAGAGGTTAGTGATTTGGGAAGGTGCAAATAAGTGACTTCCTCTATTACCTTAAAAGTAAGGGAGTGAACCATGGAAGGACATTGCTCCTATGTCATAATGATTCCTGAGTGACCTTCGGCAGCCACAGGCTGTCTCTATTTTATTTGCACTGTCCCCTTTTCAGTGACACGTAGCCAGCTTATCAACCCTGTCCTGGCTCTGTTTTTTCATTTCACTTATTCCATCCTCAAAAAGTAGGTGCTTCATAAATGAATGCATGAGTGAACTTACAAGGCCAAATACTAAAGAAAGAAAATAAAATTATGTAATAAACAAGCAAGCATTCTAGGCTATAAATATTTGTAAATTTCAGGTTCTGCCTCATTGTATCATATTCTGCTTTTCTAGACCAGGGGTTTTCAACCTGGGTTAATACCCCCTCCCGTGCCTCCTAGGAAACATTTGGCAATATCTGGAGGAAATCCAGTGGGTACTACTGGCATCTGGTGAATAGAGGACAGGACTGCTACAGTGCACAGGACAGCAACCCCCCAATGACAAAGTGCCAATAGTACCCAAAAAAGAAACCCTGCGGTAGAGGTTGGGGGCCATGTCTCAAGAGCCATATAATTATCTGTGATTATCTCTGCTTGGACCCTATAAGAGTATTGGTATAGATCCTCTTCCTCACTTGCCAAGCAATTTTCAAACCTTTAGAGATTTATTTCATTCATTTTCTGTTTAATAAACAGACTCAAAGCACTGAAGGGAAAAGTAATCCAACTGTGAGGTAAGACGAAAGCTACTAGCAACCCTACTTTGACTTAACTGAATGGTAGGAAACTACCTCTATCATCAGGAACTGAACTGTAGAAACTAAAAAGAAGTTAATAGTGTTTAAAAAGCTCTGGTTAAAACAAATGTTTATGAGGACCAATGGGTAGCTTGAAAATGGTGAAGACCGTTCCATTTCTTATGTCTTTGATAGAATAGGAAGTGCTTTTATTTTCTTTAGTGCAATAATCATTCATATTTATCCTATGACACACCCAGAAGTTTAAAGAATAACAAACTCCCACGTGTAAACACAGAATTTTGTGAGCAAGTGAGGCCTCCAGATGAATCCTTATAGGTGCATGTTTGGATAAAATAAGATTCCCATGCATTAAACAATATGGGACTTTTCTGTTTGGGAAGAGAATTTCAGCACTTTGAGGGGCTATCATTATTTCTCCTCAAGGATGGCAACAGAAGTGCCCCCAAAGTATTGCTCCTCCCTGTTCAAGTTCAGTGCTCCTATCACTAGCCCTTGTGTGGCCTATTTTTGCATTGTTCACAGTTCCATGTCAGTTGTTTGGTGACACTCAACAAGTGCCACCAAATTGATACCAGAAGCCTGAAGATTAAAAAGGGATCTAAAGATACGCAGCCTGCTTTGTACTGAGCCATCCACTTTTTGTGATAATGAAACTTAGGTGCTTTTTGTGATAATAAAAATGTGAGGCCATGTGGACAGGAGAGATGGTTCCAGGTCCCTGAAGAAGGCTCGTGGCCAGCTGGTCTCAAGTGCACCAAATGTGGCATTTATTCCCACCTAGGATCTCCACAAGAAAAGTTGGGCAGTCTGCTCAAGGAGTAGGAACCCTGATACCACTGTGTCATTGAGGATAATTTTTAGCAATTTCAAAGGGCTGTGTATGTATTTATTTCCTAGTATGCCTTAAAAAGGAACAGAAACTGTGTGGCTTAAAACAACAGAAATTTATAGCCTCACAGTTCTGGATGCTAAAAGTCCAAAATCAATGTGTGAGCAGTGGCACCATGCTCCCTCTGTAACATGTAGGGGAATCCTTCCTTTTTTTTCCTAGTTGCTGGTGGTTTGCTGGCAATCTTTGATATTCCTTGGCTTGCAGCTACATAACTCCAATTACATGTCTTTCTCCCTTTGTGTCTTCATTGCCATCTTCCTGAAGGACTCCAGCCACATTGGATGGTAGGCCCACCCTACTCCAGTATGACCTCATTCTAATTACATCTGCAAGACCCTGTCACATTATGAGGTGCTGGGGATTAGTCCTGCAAAGTATCTTTCTGAGGAGGATACAATTCAATGCATAATAGGATGTAAACTAGGAATGTATATCTTTGTTATCAAAATAGAAAATTTAGCTTAAATTTTCAAGGTATAATATAAACCCTAGGGTAATTCATTCTGCTTTCTAAAAACAAAAGATGGAGAAACCTAGAAGTTACCTTTATACAAAAGGAAAGTAAAAATCAAGCACAAAAGGGAATTCATCCAAAGTAAATAAAATCCCATCTAGTTGGTGTTGGAGCCACTCTCTGACATACACAGGCACTCAGTCAGTGGAGGCATCTTCTCCCCCAGAGCATATTTGGTCGTTTTGTGCCTCATGTTTGTAATAAACTCCAGAAGGCTGACGCACTTGCTAGAGGTGATCTAAACCTTGCTCACTTAAAGGCAGAATGAAAAATAAGCATCCTCAATAAAACAATTTCAGGAATGCCAGAGGTTCTCCTTTTCCAAAATATCTCTTCTGTCCTCCCAATGCTTGTCACTGTGATCTCTGACATTTTCCCACTTCTGGTTGGGGCATCTGGGCCAAAGCTCATGATGTAGCCCTGACCACTGCCCCAGGCAATGCCATAAACATTTTGCTTAAGTTATTTAATACAAAGAACAATCCTATTCAGTAGGTACTATTGTACCTACTGTATTTTTCATATGAGAAGCTTAGGCGGAGAGGATGAGTAGCATATGTGAGATAACACAGCGGAGCAGGGATTCAAACCCAGGCCTCATGCTATCAACCAGGTTTTCATATTGTTTCGAAAAAGTAGTAAACAACACAGTGATTAACCTACTATCATGCCCATCAGGTCCTCTTATCTAGCAGAGAATGAAGCCCAAGGCAGCTTTGGTTTCTCAAAGTGTCCTCCTTAGACCATTGGAAATGAAAATAGGGGGACAGGTTACAGATTCCTGGACCCTACCATTAGAACACTATACAGAATCCTAGGAATCTTCATTTTAACAAACATCCCCAGAAAATGCTTGAGTATCTTAATGTTTCAGAACCACTGGTCCAAAAGGAAAGGAATAAGGAGAAGATACAATGTTGCAGCAAACCAGGAAAAGCCAGGGAGAGATGAGAAGGCAGTGGCGACCCTGGTCAGCAAAACAAAGCAAGGGCCCTGGCCAGAGAGAAGTTTGGTTGCTGGGGAGTGAGAAAAATACTGAACATTTGACAGCAGAAAAAGGCCAGCAGCATCCCCTTATATGGATCATACACCCTTTCCTGGTAGAAATGGTTATTTGCCACGGTAGGGAAGGTATTTTCTATTAGTTTGGATGAGAAGTTTGGGTGCAGGCAAGGGAAAGCATGTGGGTTCAGAAATCCCTGCATGACTGCGAATGATCAGGGTTGCATAAACAGAATGAGGTGTGGAGTTAAAAAGGGCTGTGTGATGGCAGAACTAATTGAAGAACCAAGAGACCTAAGTCCTAGTTTGGTCCAGTCACTGATTACAACCTCCCTGAAGCTGTCTCCTAGTCTATAAAACAGAGGAAATAACACGTGCCTTTTAGGTCCTCATGTACAGGATGTGATGTGAACTCATGAAGGCATGTAGTGCTTATAATATAAATTGTTGTTATTCTGAGAACTCTGTAAAAGTCTGCCTCAGAATCTATCTGCCCCACCGATGCCTGGAATCCATTAATGACACATAAAGGACAATTGACAATGATGTTCTGCTTTGCTCTGCACATCCACATGCACCCCTGCCAAAAAAGAAAACATAGTTACCCAAATTCATTATGAAGTACAAATTACTTCAGGCCTCCTTTTCTGAACTGGAGACACAGAGAAACACACAAGAAAACACGAGACAAGTGTAACCAAAGAACAATTTACTCTCCTCACCATACCCCCTCCCCATTGGGGTGCCCTGCCAAAGCCCTGCAGGGATGAGCCTGGCTGCTCCTCCTACTCCGCTACTTCACCCCAGCTTCCTCTTTGAGGCCCTACCTCACCATACTCCAGTGTGCCCCCTATTTTGGGGCCAGGTCTACACAACTGTAATTATTAAGATCATTGGAGCAAAACCCGACCAAGCAAAAACATGCTTTAATAAATATTTTCTAATTTTTTTTTCTGAAAAATGAAATCTTCTGATTTGAATTTCCCTCTCTTTGGTAGGCTTTCCATGTTGCCCAAGTCACCTCAGTGATAACCAGCTCTTTACTTCGTTTTGGTCAGAATGGTATTATAGAGCTATGGTGAATAAGAAGATCGTTTTGGATAAAATGGATACCAAAATTTAATTAGTTAAAGTACACTTGTGATACCAGGCATAGAATTCATAGGAGACAGTATGCTGATTAGTGTAATGTTATGTATGCCTACACCTTTTCAGAAGACACTTACAGCTCCTTTAAAATATTGCACATATTGAGGAAATATTTATTTGCTAATTAATAAGTGCATAGTACTACTTACTGTGGAGGATAACAAGATGGGAGCAACAAGCACAAACCTGCCCTAAGTTCTGGTTCGCTCCAGTTGTTTATTAGTTAAGTGAATATTTCCTTAGTGGGAAAAATAAAAGACTATTTCCTACTCTTATTATGAAGATAAAGTAGAACCTCACAGTTTGTGAGCAGAAGCAGATGAATGGGCACTATAAATGTAACATATCATTATTCTAAGGCCTCTGTAATGTCTGCGAAGCAACAAGAGGGAGGTCAGTCCAAACAGAAAGACTCAAAGGCTCCAGCTGATGGCCCAGGCCAGGGACTGCAGATCCCCCTGCACCCTGCCTCCTACACCCAAACCTCTCATCTTACTCACAGAGCTAAGTAAATACCCACATTCTACCCTCTCCAGCTTGAGACCCTGATTAGTAATGCAGCCTTCTCCCTCAGTCCTCAAAAGACAATCCTGTGCTCTTGTGCAAGGTAAGTTGCCTAGTATCTGCCACCCCAAGGCAACCTAAGAACATGTCAGTGTTCCCTCCCAGGTTTACATGTTTGCTAAGGTTGCATGTGGATTCTCTGGAAATCCAAGTAATTGCGGGCATTAACAACACAATCCAGGCTGCCTGTTTTCAGTCAGGGCTGTAAGAACACTGCAGCCTTTTCCCTAATAAACACATGGGTATTTGCCCTTGTCCCTGACAAAACACATAGGCATTAGAGCAAAGTTTCTGTGTTCTGGTAACATTTAATTGTGCTAGTTCTCAACCTTCTCTACACCCACACACTCATGCACATTTATTCCATTGACTTCAAAGTCTGCTCAACATGTTGGAAATGTGTGTGAAAACAGTGAAGGGAGTTTGAAATGTCCAATCCCTCTTTCTGAATGTCTGGGCTTGGTACACAAATCAGGATTATAGAAGTGCTATAGATTGATTTTTTAAAACATGCATTTGTTTATATTTGTTTAGAATCATGAAAATAAACCTGGATCTCTACACCAGTTTGTATGATTTTCATAATAAATAACCATCAATCATCCTTCTCCAATAATACATATTTATAGGCTTAAATTGGGAAAAGCTTTTCAAAAAGAATTTCCATTCTTTATTCACCAACTCCCAGATGCCATCCAGCATATGAGGAGCTCCCAGAAAGGAGCAGGAAGCCAATCAGGGCTTCCAGGGAGCAAGGGGGAACAGTGGCATAGACCAAAGAAATGGTTGTTAAATTGAAAGGAGCGTGGCATACTTTTAACTTTTGTATTAAACAAAGGAGAAATTTTGTTAAACATAAGATTCCCCAGGCACTACTCCAGATCTGAGTCTGAAATGGGGCCTAAGCATCTGCATTTTTAATAAGCACCCACACTCACCCCACAGTTGATCCTTTGCCATGCTGCCCCTGCTGAGAACCCCTGGAAAATGAGGACCCCTGTGATAGTGCATTACAATCAGGAGTAAAGCAAATTTCAACCAATGTGCTGCAAAAATTTTTAAAACATGCAACCCTTGACTATTTAATCTGGGGCACTGACCTCTTTTCTCTTAGATTGTCAGGTAAAAAAAAATGACAACAGCCAACACAACTATAGCCATTTGGTGTGAATGAATCAAAATGGAGATCACATGGAGGGTTAGCAACAGGGGAGTGGGAGGAGGAGAGAGGGGGGAAGGTATGAAGAATAAGTAGAATGGATGGTAGGTAGAAAATAGACAGGGGGAGGGCAAGAATAGTAGGGGAAATGTAGAAGCTAAAGAACTTATGACACATGGACATGAACTAAAGAGGGGAAGATGGGTGGGAGAGAGTGTTCAGGGTGTAGGGGAATGAAGAGGGGATAATAGGACAACTGTAATAGCATAATCAATAAAATATATTTTAAAAATTACACCTATTTTTTTTCAGATCATCAAAAATATATTTTTTGATGTGCTGCAGAATTTTAGTAATTAGTTTATATGTGCTGTGAGATTTTAAAAAATGTTGAAAATCACTGGTCTAGTACTGTTGAAAGTTAGTTTAATGACTAACTAGAATGTCATAACTTTCAGGTTAGTCTTTGAAATCAGGTGTCAAAATGAACAGATGTACACTTTCTTTTTTTATTATTTACTTTTTAATTTTGTTTAGTTTTTTATATTTTAAGTACATTTTATTGATTATGCTATTATAGTTTTCCCAATTTTCCCCCTTTGTCCCCCCTCTGCCCTGTACCCCCACCCCTCCAGCATTCCTGCTTCCTTAGTTCATGTTCGTGGGTTGCACTTATAAATTCTTTGACTTCTCTGTTTCCCATATCATTCTTAACTGCTCCTCATCTCTTTTATGCCTACCAATTATGCTTCTTATTCCTGTACCTTTCCCCCTTCTTCTTCCGCTCCCCTTCCTCACTGAAAACCCTCCATGTGATGTCCATTTCTCCGATTCTGTTCCTGTTCTAGTTGTTTGCTTAGTTTTTGTTTTTGTTGTTTTTTATTTTTTTAGGTTCAGTTGCTGATAGTTGTGAGTTTGTTGTCATTTTCCTGTTCATAATTTTTTATCTTCTTCAATTTCTTAGATAAGTCCCTTTAACTTTTCATATAATAAGGGCATGCTGATGATGAACTCCTTGAACTTGACATTATCTGGGAAGCACTTCATCTGCCCATCCATTCTAAATGAAAGCTTTGCTGGATAGAGCAATATTGGATGTAGGTCCTTGCCTTTCATGACTTCAAATGCTTCTTTCCAGCCCCTTCTTGCCTATAAGGTTTCTTTTGAGAAATCAGTTGATAGTCTTATGGGTACTCCTTTGCAGGTAACTGTCTCCTTTGCTCTTGCTGCTTTTAAGATTCTCTCTTTATCTTTAATCTTGGGTAACTTAATGATGTGCCTTGGTGTTTTCCTCTTTGGGTCCAACTTCTTTGGGACTCTCTGAGCTTCCTGGACTTCCTGGAAGTCTATTTCCTTCACCAGATTGGGGAAGTTTTCCTTAATTATTTGTTCAAGAAGTTTTCCATTTCTTGCTCTTATTGTTCTTCTCCTTCTGGCACCCCTATAATTTGGATATTGGAACATTTAAAGTTATCCCAGAGGTTCCTAAGCCTCTCTTCATTCTTCTGAATTCTTGTTTCTTCAGTTGGATGTTTATTTTTTCCTTTTGTTCCAAATCGTTGATTTGAGTCCTGGTTTCCTTTCCTTCACTGTTGGTTCCCTATATATTTTGCTTTATTTCACTTTGGGTATCTATCCTTCATTTGTTCTTTCATTTTGCGACCAAACTCAATCAGTTCTGTGAGCTTCTTGATTACCAGGATTTTGAACTGTCCATCAGATAGATTGACTATCTTTTCCTTGCTTAACTTTTTCACTGGAGTTTTGCTCTGTCCTTTCACTTGGGCCATATTTCTTTGTCTCAGTGCACTGGTCTGGTTGACCTGGTTGACTGTTTCTTTAATTCCTTGGTTGTCAGAGTTCCATGCAGTTTGATTTTCAGACACTTCTGGTTGTTTATTGTTTTTATATTGGTTTTTATCCTCATTTTGGTTGTGCAAGGAAGCAAACGGTTTCTACCTATGCCTCCATCTTGGCTGGAACTCAGATGTACAGTTTCTGTGCCAACCAACAGAAAATAGTTACTGCACCACTTAGGAATGCTTTCTGCTATAGGCAACTAAAACTCTAAATAGCTCTGGCTTAAAAATAAGTGTGTATATGTCACATCAGGAAAAGTCCAGAGATGAACAGCTATTGGCATTGTTTTTACAGCTTGATAATGGCAAAAGTAGCACCTTTTATTCTTTTGACCTTTTAATAATGCATGTTACCTCATGGGCACAAGATGACTTCTTTACATTAAGGCTACATATCATATTCTAAGCAGAATGAAAGAGCAAAGAGCCCCACTATATGTTTCTGTCTCTTTCCAGAAGGAAAATAAAGCTTTCTTTGAGGTCCTGCCCAACAGATTTCCACTTAGATCTCATTGGCCAGAAGTGGGTCATATGCCTACCATAAACCAATCACTCACCAAGGAGACTAACATTACCATGGCAATATAAATCAGCTATGACTTATCTCTGAGATCAGAGAATGTTGCTGTTACCTGATAATGAAGATTCTGTTGGCGGAGAAGTCGAACTGTAGAAGTCAGACAGACAACACACAAGTCTTCTGTAAACATCTTATGTGTTGTTATTTATGTTTCCTATATATCCAACACAATCACAGTTTCTACTAAGAGTTTAAAAGATAATTTCCCATAGAAGTATAATATGCAACCATCATTGCTTATGAAATCCTAGATGTACTTAAAGTTTCCTTCTTGAAAATTTCTTATTCAGAAATAAAATATCCAGATTTTGAGACACAAAAATGACCCCATGTATTTTTTTTAATCTTGTGTACATATAAAATGTTTTTTAAATATTGCCATCAGACATATTTAACAAGATGAAATCTTCTGAGGTTTACTGTATTAGCCCAGTCTTGTCAAAACACAAGACAGATAGTTTTTCCTGACGTCTGCTGCAAGATTGTTAACTTATATTTCCAAAATTGTAGCATCATAGGTCATTGTTGCACAAAGGTATTTAATGCCATTTATAAAAATCTAGTAATATAAACTGTTAACTTCTTGTAAAGCATCTATTAAGACACAGACTAAAGCACATTTTTGCCTTTGATCTTGAGATCTACATAATGATTCTTGCCAGAAGTACAACTTGTACCATAGACTACGGAACAGAAAATCAGTTCTTGGAGCAGTAGCTCAACTTCATCTGAGGGATCCTATTCTAAGAAACTAAATGGCACATGCACTTCTTGTGTTTTTGTTTGTTTGTTTTTGTTTTTAAAGCAAAACTCAATTTCCTGTTCTCCAAATATACGTGACCAGGTAAAGTTCTGCTCCAGGTCAGACCTGCCCTCCTGTAAGGTATAAGAGGAGTGAGTCCCTGAGCAAATAGAACTTCAGAGTGATAGTTTTGATGAGGAATAAATCAAACCAGTGATTCATGGGAACCATGAGCACATTGGGGATTGTCAGAGAGAGACACCACCATTCACGCCAAAATAGACATGCAGGACCTCTTGAGAGCAAGATGATGTTCAGAGATGCAAGCAAGCCTAGATGCCTTTTGCATTGGCTATGGAATGTGGCAGTCAGACTCACTGAAGATATGTGGTGGTAGCTGAAGTAGTAGTGGAAGAGCCCAGAACAGTTTCTAAGCCTGAATTCCAATCCTGAGTCTGCCCTTAAATGGGAAGGTAACCTTGATGCAGCCATATGACAACTTTGGCCATCAATTTTTCTATCTCAAAATGAGACTCCATTTCAGCTTGAAATATCCATGAATCTGCTGAAGCAACTATATTTTGATTGAAGTGGAATTTTAAACTTCCTTAAATGGAATGACTGATTACTAGCAGAACATTTAGAGTTCAGTGCCTTATCAATATATGTAAAAAGATCCAATGAGGATATTTTTGTTTAAATTTTCCTCCAGTTTTCTTCACCCTGGATAGATGTACAGAAATGTCTGTGCTCATGTTGTGAAAAGGACATTCTCCCAACCTCACACTAAGATACCTTACAAGTTAATGTCTCTTAGAAAGTAATTAGAGACTTACAGGAAACCTAGAGATATGAATGGGGTAGGCAGAGAAGGGACATCAGGAGAGAGATGTAAGTTCCTAGGGAAATTGTGTGAAGCACAGGGCTGGACCTATGCCTGGGAATCAGGAAGTTAGAGTTCTAATTTCAGCTTTTCCACTGATTCACTTGGGACCTTGAGAATGTCTGGCTCATTTTAATTGTTTTGTGCCTCAGTTTCCTTATCTGCCAATTAGAATGAGAGTCCTTGGCTGGGTGCCCAGGATTGTGAGAACATACTGTGCAGGGCCATGAAAATACAACCAGTGCCCAAAATGTAAAACATCCTAGTTACTAGAGGTCCTAACTTAAAATTGAAATGTTAACAAGACTAATTCCTTTAATAATCAAAATGTGAATGTGTTAGGAAGCATATCTATCTGGGTGAAAATTAAGCAAATAAGACTATTATAAAGACGTGTCACCCCAGGAATACATAAGCCAAAAGAGATCAGACCTGAAGAGAGATACATTACAGGTTTGCTACTTGGCATTTCTGTGACCTTGAATAATTTCTTAACCTCCCACTGTATCCTCATCTGTAAAATGGGAATAATGGCATTCATCTCAGAGGGTTGTGGTAAAGATAATTATACATGGAAATTAGTTCTTTTGAGCCACTGGTGGGGTTTGAATTCACAGCCACTGTGTACTTTGCAGTTGATGGTTTCTTTTGTTACAATTGTGACCCAGACAATTTTAGTCACCCAGAACAAGGAATTTTTAACACTATCATCTATTGAGCACTTATGATATAGTAGTGCTCTATCCCCATGCTAAGGGCTTTACTTAAATTATCTCATGTACTCCTCTCAGAAACCTATTACTATTCCTGACACAAAAATGGAGGTAGAGAAAAACCAAGCTTTATTTCTGGCTTCATTGTCTTTCCTTATCCTGCCTTGCTTGCTTTTTCTCATCTACATCTAATTGGCTGTTAGTATTCTCTTAAGGCACCTTAATTTTTCAAGGCTAAAGCAGCAACTGGCTGAATATGTTTATATAACATATTATTTTTGTCATGTTGCTGTCCAACCCTGGAGACCTGCTCTAAATTCCCTTGGATATTTGAGGATAAATCATGCTCACTGGCAGTCTCTGGAAAGAACTGAAAAAAGCCATCCTGAAATTTTCTAAGCAACTTAAAGCTTTAGAAATTCCATTATGGTCATTGCTAAAAAACATTTATATTCATGCACAGAAAAATAAAGTTGTTATCAAGAAATCTTATACAGAGGCATATGTTCAGAAATCTTCACTAATAATCAATTGTATATATGATGTATATGACCTTGTTGTAATGCTGTCTTCAGACACCGCACTGTGGGAATTCTTTTAGTTACCAGAAGGGTTAAATTCAGCAAGTTCTTTGTTATTAATCATGTAATTAATAATTGTTAAATTAAAATTTGCCTCAGAGAAGCTTTTAAAATATTTTTTAAAGCAATATGATATTGAAGAAAGAATCGATACCTCTGAGGCCAGATTCAAAACTCAAATCCACCTCTTATTTAACTGCATAATTTAACATTTTGAACCTCACATTTTTCTATAAAATGGAATTATTACCAAGTTTCTGTGAGTTAAATAAGAATAGTGTTTGATCATAACAGCCAACTGACAAATGTTAGTAACTCTCTCTTCCCATGGAAAAGAATCTCAAGGCAGATGTGCTTCAAGTCTGTTCTGTAAAGAGATAAGAATTCTCTGCTGCAAAAAAGCATTTGATAAGGTACAGCACCCGTTTATGATAAAAACACTTAGCAAAATGGGAATAGAGGGAGCATTCCTCAACATAATAAAGGCCATATATGACAGACCTACAGCCAACATCATACTCAACGGGCAAAAACTAAAATC
>CM052549.1:57007178-57042081 GCA_028533065.1 Trachops cirrhosus
CGCTTAAAAGGATGGGACTTGGGGCTTTCCAATCCTCATCTGTTTGAGCCATCTTTTGCTGGGTTTTTTTTTTTTTTTTTTTTTTTTGGTCTTGACAGGCTACCGTAGTGAGGGGCGGGACCTAAGATTTTCACCAGGACGGGGCACTCCAGTCGCTGGGATGTGACACTATATATGGGGGCAGGGTCCAGGAAGGAACAATGGCGTTTGCTCTGTTCTCTGCAGAACCCGAGAACCTTCTGCCACTCTCCACAAGCCAACCGGGCCCCTCTGGCACCAATCCTGGTGTGGGTGGGCCCGTGCAGCCCGCGGGGCCCCCCCTTTCTGCCAGTGACCCAAAGCTCTATTTCCCGGTGCTGGGACCGAGCTGCGCACAGTGCCTTGCTTCACAATGGCTGCCTTGCTGGGTCTGCCAGTCGCCACCTCCCAGCCTGGCCCGCCAGCCACTGACACTTGTGTGCCCAGGGTCTGCCTGCTGGGGACTTGCACAAGTCCCCCGGTTGCTCAGGTCTCCGCTCTGCGTCCCTCACCCAGCCCGACTCCGCCCCTCCTACCGGTCTGGTCGATCGAGTCTATTTTCAACTCACTGATTGTGGGACTGCCAGGCACTTCAATTTTCTGTCATTTCTGGTTGTTATTTTGTTTCTATATCATTGTTGTCCCTATCTTGGTTGTGTGAGAGGGCACAGTGCGTCTACCTATGCCTCCATCTTGGCCAGAAGTCCAAGAAGGTCATCTTTAAAAAATAAAATTATCTGGTTATCTTGTAGTTGGTATGAAGGAAATACCAACTACAAGATAATGAAGGAAAACTGCAGGCCTTTATTTTTGATAGTTTTAGGACAATGCAGTGTTAGAACAAAACCCCATAGTAGATAACTAAGTAAATTGTACAGAAACCTCATTAAAGGATGGATCTTGCTACATATTTCGTACAACTTTTAAAAAACAAAAGTTAATGTTTACTTCTGAGTCTAGATCTAAATAAGCTGAGAAAAATTAGAATGACAATAAATCTGTAAGTTCATTTACATAATTGGGGACATACCATTTTTACATATTACATTATTAGGACATTGGACAATAGATCGAGAAATAGGATGTTATCGAAAATATACTTTAACTATTGATAAGCATCATGCATTTTTTCGAAAAGATGTTTTACTGCATTGACTCCAGGGTGGCTTCTTGGCACTGAGAGGCTCCATGGAATCACCAAGTTTTTATTCCCTAATCCTAAACCTGGCTGTAATGTTGCTGCTAGCAGTCATCAACTTGTTCGGGGATCTACTTTTGATCTGTTCATATGTCTGCCCACACCAAGCAGTTGAGCTGGCTCTGTCCCACTCTTTTGGGAGTAATTTTTTTAATCCTGTGCTTCAGTTTTTGTCTATATAAATCCTTCCAGAGGAATAAAATCTTCTGAGAATTAATTGTTTAGGTGAGCATGTACTATGAGAGAGAATGCTATTGAGGAAAGGGTCAAATTTGCATTCTGGCCCTACCTTCGTAAAATGACAACCTACGCTCCCAGATTGGTTTGTAACCCCAAGATGGCATGGAAACAATGGATGAAGTAGCACTTCGTAACTACTAAGTGACATGTGACTGCAAACTCATTTGATTACTACCTAGTGGCCACCCTAAAGGACTACTAGAGGATTCATTTAGGGAGGATGACTGATATTTGCATCTATCCTTATTCAAAACTTTACTATTTGTTTAATTAAAAAATGAAGTTCTCTCTTAACATTTTAAACTGCCTTCCTTTCTAACTTTCCTCTTGCTGTTAATGTCACCCCTGTTTTCCCTGGAAAGTACATTAAAAACTCAAAACTCATTTTAGGTTTTCTCTGTGCCAACCTTGCAGTAACCAAGTTCCATGTATTCTTTCTTTAACATCCCTAAAATTCATTCTTCTTTTTTCTGTTTCTACATCACCACTATTTAGGTTGTGACCCTCCCGTTTCAAACTTGGGACACAGCAACAGTCTCTCTGCTTTGAGTCTCTTTTTCCTTTTCCCCAACCTCCACCCAGCTGTCAAATTCATCTTGATAAGTGACTGCACTCATTGTGGCTGCAGGCTGCATTCTCCTGCTTCAACATCTTAATAGACTCCCCCCAACACCCTCCCACACACACACACTGTATGTAAAAAATATTGAGTCTAGCCTCAACCTGCCATTTCAGCCATGGCCACACAGGTCTATCTTCCTGTGGGGGGGCTCCGTCTACAGGGCTCCCCAGCCACCATGGATAAAAATAAGTCTACCAAGACATGACCTGCTTGGGGAGGAAAGGTGGCCGATCTCTCAAAGGAGAAGGGCCAAGAGCCTTTTCCTCAAAGGCCTTTTATTGGGTTCATTTTGCACAAGAATACAGGTAAAGCTCATTAATCATTGTCAGGTAGTAAGGATCAAACAATAGATAACATACAAAGAACTCTGAGGGCCTATTCTGAATCAGGATCTATTAGCTAAAGAGCTACAAAACTTTGGGAAACAAACTCATTTCCTGCTCAGACCCTTATCATTTAATTAAGAACATTCTTAGCAAAGCAGGATTCACAGGATTTTATATATTCTTTCTCAGGCCTGATCACCTGGGGAGCCCACCCTGTCCAGCACAGGGCTGCACTGCCCTCTGTCATTGTTTCAGGCTTAAGTCAGGCAGAGGAAGTAAGGCAGCCAAGAGATTAGGAAACTTCTCACAGACAGAAGGAGGACTCAGGCTTTGTCAAAGCTGAGGGGCAAGGGTCCATCACCCCCTTTCTCCATAGCCCCCCAAGTCCTTCCCTGGGGGCCTCCCACATGATCATGCCTGTCTTAGGTCATCCTCCCCTTGGGGAATCTTACCCATCATTGGCTAACTGATCAAGCATTGGGGGCCGGTTATGGATGAAGTAAAAGGAGCAGAAGCGGTACTCCTGCCAGGGAGATAAGCTTTGTCACCTTAGTGGTTTATGGTCCGAAGGTCGCTCACTCAGCCTTAGCCATGGCGGGGGGCCGGTTACAGCTCCTGAAACCAGGCAGGCAGCTCCCAACAACTTTCTGTGGCACTTTCTGTGTTATCCTTCCTTATTCCTGGAGCCTTGCTCACACCATTTCCAAGGCCCCTTCTTCTTTCCTCTCCAAATCATACCCCATTTCCCAAGCCTTGCTCAAGATCCACCACCCCACAGCTCACAATGATCTAATTTACTGAAGAAATTCTAGCAGTGGAATATTCAAAGAGTCAGTAATCAATTAACTAACTACTCCTTAACGTTGTATGTGTAGTTGTCTCAGCGTGCAATTAACTTAGATCATGTCATTTACTGAACACCTGTCATACTTACCCCTGTTGCCAGGTTTTATTTAGAGACAGGAATTTTATCATATCCATTGGTTTCCCCTAGAGCATGGGTCTCAACCTTTCACATGATCAAGAAACAACTGGAAAACATGTTAACAGTTCTGCTGGTTCCCAACCCCAGAGATGCAGTAGGATCTGGATGGGGCCCAAATATCTGTTTTCCTAAGAAGTTCAGAGTGATGGTGATGCTACTGGGTGCCTTCAAGCATCTCATATTATGCATAAAACTCTCTTAAATATTTACAGGTACTCAGTAGTGGTTTTTTCTCCTTTCTACTATTTCAAGCTCATATTCTGTTATTTCTTCCTCTTAGATTGATTTTGAAGATGTGATTGCAGAACCAGAAGGGGCACACAGTTTCGACGGCATCTGGAAGGCCAGCTTCACTACCTTCACTGTGACAAAATATTGGTTTTACCGCTTGCTGTCTGCCCTCTTTGGAATCCCAATGGCACTTATCTGGGGCATTTACTTTGCCATTGTTTCTTTCCTGCACATCTGGGTAGTTGTACCGTACATTAAGAGTTTCCTGATTGAGATTCAGTGCATCAGCCGTGTCTATTCCATCTGCGTCCACACCTTCTGTGACCCACTCTTTGAGGCTTTTGGCAAAATATTCAGCAATATCCACATCAACATGCAGAAAGAAATATAAATAACTTTTTAAGGATAGAAGTATACCCGATTCTTTTTCTCCTTTTAATTTTCTTGGTGCCAATTTCAAGTTTTAAGTTGCTAGTGTAGCAAAAATATATGAATGAATTTTTCTGGTTGATAACAAATCATTCTTTCAGTTTTCATAACTATTATTTGTCTCTTCTGAGCTATTTAATCTATTGTTTTTGGTGATCAGAATTTTTAAACCCATTTAAAATGTTTTCCTTATATTTTTATTTGCATGTGCATCATTGTTTTATTGGCTGAGATAGGAACCTGTTGCTGAAAGATAATTTGAGAGAAACATGAAGAACCAATAGCCTCAACTGCCTATTCTAAAATGATCATTTTATGGTAAGGGAAGAGTGCCAGGCTATGGCCACTGATTGTACAGGTATATGGTTGGTTCTAAACAAATTCTTCCCTCACCGTCTAAAGTGTTAGTGGGTTGCTGCCATTCATTTTAATGATCCAGTGGGATCTAGTGATCTTCATCAAATTAAAAAACGTACTCTGCATTCACACACCCTAATGCCTTACCCTTCTTTAAATTTTAACCTGTGATATTTTCTATGCTTGAATATTTTTGTTACATAGAAAATGACACTTAAGTGCCTTCCTGTTCTTCATATTTTCCTTCTCAAATAGGGCTGAACTAGTCAATTTTCATTAGGTAAGCAACTTCCGTGGAAACCAAAATTAGAAAATTTATTACATTGTTCTCCACACTTATGTCTGACTCTGAGAAGTCAGATGAAGTTCATGTATGCACTTGATCATGTACCATCTTTATCCATATTGAGTATGGTCCACATCAGCTCCATAAAATGGATTAAGGTGGACAAATGAGACTAAGCCCTCTTTGGGCTGGCAGGAGTAAAAACCAACTTTCCCTGCCTCTCATCAGCTGAATGAGGTCAGCATGTCTATTCAGCTTCGTTTGTTTTTGAGAATAATCACGCTTTCCTGACTCCAAACTAATCCATCACTGGGGTGTCTCAGTGGTTGAACACTGTGTTCTCTTTTCAGCTGATCAGTGGGCCTCCTGAGAAGGGCTCATAAAATGGAGGCCATTGTGTGAAACTGTCAGAGTTGTTGCAAGTGTGACCCCTTCAAAGTAAAGCACTTGCGACCATCTATTATGCTCTGACACATGGCCCCTTTTCCTGCCAGGAGCTTTGGATCTAATCCAAGCATCACTTTGCTCAGAGAGAAGATGGGGGAGGAGACAGTAATTAGAGACTGAAGTAGTTTTGCTGGAATAAAGTCAAATTCTTCTAAACTCAAACTGAGGAATGTTACCTGTAACCTGAGTCTTACAGAAAGCTGCCTGGTGCCTCCAAAGGCTTTTTATTCCTCCTGCTCATATTAAGATTCTGTCCTTGAGGAATTTACTCTTAACCTTCAGCTATGCTTTTACTTTTCATTTCATACACCTGTTGGAACTCTGTTTTACTTTTTCTTTTTGCCTCTTACAGTTTTCCTGACATTTTATTTACCTAGCTGTTACCTACTTTGAACTTTTGCATTTAAAACAGACACTGGCAAGGACATAGTTTTACTTTTAATCTGTGTATGTACTACATGTACTATACTGCATACTTGTTAAGTGTAAAGATATTTTTATCTTTATATGGGGAAAATCACTTGGGAAATTGCTTTATGATTCAACCTGTAAACTGTGTATCCCAAGACATGTCTGTTTTACACATAATCTCTGTCCCTTGTGCAAATTACGTGCTGGTCCAAAGGTTGCTGAAATTTTATATGCCTACTGATATATTTTACACTTTTTTATCTTGCATGTCCTGTAAAGCTTATAAGTCTACACAATAAAATTTTTAACAGTTCTACAGTCAGCTTTATTATTTTTCCCCAAAACAGATGTATATGTGTCAGTGCCTGTGTGTATAGTGTCATGCATATAGTGAGTGTGCACATCTGTAGGGTGATTGTGGGAGGTAGTAGTCTTCCACTTTTCAAATATTACCATTGTAACATTGTAATCATTCCCATGTAAGTAGGATCTTTCTTCAAAGGCCATTGCCATTCATGAGTTACTTTAGATAAAAGTTATAATTCATAAGCAAGATTTAACAGTTTGCACAATGCTTTATTTTATGTCATCTAATGTGAGCCCCTAACAACTTTGTGTGATTGATATTCATAGTCTCCTTCAGTAAATGACACATAAGACATTTTGCCATGTCTTACAGGAATTTTTTAAACAGCACATTTCAGAAACAATTATTTTTGGCCTTGGGTAAGTTTAAAATCAGAGCTTTTATATTAGTCAATGTTCTCCAGAGAAATAGAACCAATAAATATATATATATGAAATTTATATGAATATAGAAAGAATAATATATTTTTATTTTTCTCCAGTTTTTATTGTAGTTCAAGTACAGTTATACCATTTTCTCACTACCACTTCCCCCCACCCCAGCAATCCATAGTCTCAAGATCTGCAGGATAAGTCAACAGGCTAGAGACTCAGGAGAGCCAATGGTGTAGTGCCAGTCTAAAACATGGCATGCTCCAGACCCAGGAAAAGCTGAAGTTTCAGTATGAGCTCAAAGGCAGAAAAAAAAATATCTAGGCAGGAGGAATTTCTCTGACTCAGGAAAAGATCAGCCTTTTTGTGCTATTCACTCTTTCAACTCTTTGGATGAGGCCCACTCACGATGAGGACAGCAATCTGATTTACTGATTTAAATGTTAATATCATCCCAAAACACCCTCACAGAAACACCCAGAATAATGTTTGGCCAGATATCTGGGCATTCCAGTCAAGCTGATACAAAGATTGACTATTGCAGTTTCCAAACAAAATTTTGCAAAGGTGATTTAATTTCTCTCACCCTGACATTCCTTTCATGTAGTTTACAGAGTCCCTCTCTTTGTTGGTCTCTTAAGCAAGCACTAAGGCTGCTGATAGAGTAACCCAGCCAGTTAGCTATGTTGACCCAACATGTCCATTGGTAGTATGCAGTGTAGATACATGCTTCTGGCCACAGCAGAATGTGAGACTGTAGCCAAAGTTTATGCTCCTAATTCAAGGTAAATTAGCGAAGTGACTCAAATGGGTTATCTTTTAATTAAGGCTTATTGGTTTTATTATTTGAGTTTTTGAATAAATGCACATTAACTAAATCAAGATTTTATTTATTTATATTTTGGTTTAGCCACACATATGAAACAGTTCCATTCTGGTTGCACAAATAACTACATGGCTATTTACTCCATATTGTGAATAAACAGCATCATACTTCCCACATTTTGTAAATGTTACATAATAATACCAATCTAGTAGAACGTGATTCAATCTGAATAGTTAACTCATACCTTCTCTGATACAGGTGCTGATATTTACATGTCAGGTGCTGATATTTATATGTTATAAATTGTAACATATAAAATTGGGATGCAAAGAGAGGGGTGGAGAAAGACACCTTTAACATAACACAAAAGTGAGAATAGTAATATGAAAAAAGTTATTAGTAATGAGGTACTAAAAATCAAAGCAATGAGATATCATTTTTGCCTAAGTTTGCAGTGAACAAAAATAAAAATAATATCCAAATTGGCAAGGAATCAGGGAAGCAAGCATATTCATCGGTGCTTCAGTGATTGTAATTTGTACATATGATTGATTTAACAATTGCACTTACTGAATAAAAATAATGGAGGCACACCAAGGTTCATCATCATGGATGCTCATTATTTGATCATCAATAGTAGAAAATACTGCTAATAACATATTCAGAAATATGGAATAAGTTAAGTAAATTACCAGGGGTGTCCAACCTTTTGGCATCTCTGTGCTGCACTGGAAGAAGAAGAGTTGTCTTGAGCCACATGTTAAACACATTGCAATGTGTCAGCACAAAAAAATCTCATAATGTTTTAAGTGAATTTATGATTTTGTGCTGGGCTGCATTCACAGCCTTCCTGGCCTGCATATGGCCTGTGGGCTGCAGGTTGGACACCCCTGGATACATTTAGTAGGTTACTAGGTAGGTTTTTAAATATTTTTATGTAATAGAATATTTAATGACATAGAAATATGTTCATGATATGTTAACTTTAAAACTAAAGTTAAAAATTGTATGTAAAATATGCTGCTACATGTTTGTTTAAAAAAAATGGAGGGGTTCCCTGGCTGGCGGGCTCATTTGGTATGTTGTCCTGTACACCAAAAGGTTGCCAGTTCAGTTTGATTCCCAGTCAGGGTGCATATGGAAGGCAACCAATCAATGTTTCTCCCTCACATCGATGTTACTCTCTTTCTCCTTCCCCACCCCCTCTCTCTCAAATCAATAAACATACCCTTGGGTGAGGATTTAAAAAAATGGAGGGAGGGGATTCAAATAATTGCGTTATTTCCAAGTGCCCATGAGGCACTGTACAGTCATTAAGTCTTTTATACAACATTTCAAAATGGCATTGATGTCCTTATTTTACAAATGATAGATTTAGTGAGTCACCAACTATACACAACAAATAAGTATTGGAGCTCTCATTTAATCCAGGTGAGCCTGACACCAAAGCCCTGATCCTTCCTTCCACTTCTCTAATTTCCTGCTCTGTGTGGTTTCTGAGTCCTAAGTCTTCCTCCCCTTCATAAGGTTTCCTTTTCTTACTGGTTTACAGAGTCATTTTGTGTGCCCTTAAACACATAATAAAGAAATAATGTACGTAGAATTGGATAAATTTTAGCAATAGTTACATAATAGTAGTTAAAACTTATAATAATCTCTGCTTACCAAGCATTATTCTATATAATTTAATATATTTGTTCATTTCATCCTCCCAATAACCTTATGTGGTATGTGCTATCATTATCATCTCAATTGTGCAGATTAGGAAATTAAGGCACAGAGAAGTAAAATAATTTGCCCAAGGTCACACAGACAGCAATTGACATGGAGATGGGCTCAGAGTCTGGGATCTGAACTGTTACAATAAACCACAGTTACTGATAATGCCAACAACCAGAAAGCAAGTTGTGTCTCTGCTGAAAACAAGTAATGCAAATTAAAACATTTTACTTCTAAAATCTAAAATTAAATTGCTCTCATGGAGTTACCCAAATTGAAGCTAATCAACAAAACAAACAAATGAGCCAAATAGAAGCAGAGACGTGGAAATAAAGAACAAACGGACAGTGACCAGAGGAGTCGGAGAGGGCTATAATGGGGAAAGATGGGAAGGGGAAAGTATAAAACATGTATGGAGGACTCATGGGCACAGACAATGGGTTAGGGATTGACTGTGGGAGCAGGGTTGGGGTGCAGAGCAGGGGAGAGCAATGGGAAAAAGGTGGGACACTGTAGTTGAACAAAAATTAAAAAATAATAATAAATAAAGATTTAAATATAAGCATGAATTTTTACAACATAAAAAGTGTTTTGTAATAGTGTATACTCTATCACATTATAGTTTAATGAATTTCAAGAGACTAAAATGACCAAGTGAGAAGTTGATATACAGACTCCAGGACAGAAATTTCAATTATGGAAAGAAACAAACTTTTTGAAATAATAAGATTACAGGATTGTGGTGGAGTTGGTAGATATTACACTCACCTCCACTAAGGACAAAACTAGAATTAAACAACTAAAACTAGAATTAGACAACTAAAATATAGAGCAAGCAACCTGAATAACAAACTGAAGACTAGCTGAAGGGAAGTCTTATAAACAAGGATTTACAGAAGCAGCCAGACATCCCAGATGAATGTCTCAGCTGCAAGAAGGTACCCTCTGAGAAGTGTGGGGTTTTGACCTCAAGCCAGACTCCCCAGTCCAGAGCATTAAAGCCAAGAAGAGGTGCCCACATAACATATGGTTGTGAAAATCAGCAGGGATTCTGTCAGCAAGGGACAACAGGCAGGAGTCAGCTGGAGACTCAGGCATCTCCTTAAAGGGCCAATACACAAAATCTCATTCACAGCCACTATCCCTGGTCTCCAGCAGAAGAGGGGCAGAGCACAGTAGAGTCACATGAGGAGAGTCTGGGGTCTGTGGCTCTGGAAGGAGAGCTAAAGGGAGAGCTGCCATGATCCCTTTGCCAGTCACTCTCACACTGCAGATGCCACCATTCTTTGATGGAGCACTCCTCTCCATAAGGCATCAGCTGGGGGGGTGGGGAGCAATAGCCCCACCCTCTGGACTCCTTCACCCCCCACCACCCTGAGGTGGTTGTGCCCTGCTGAGAATTCAGCTGCCTGGGCCAAAAGTCTAGTATGAATCAGGGGATGTCAGTGACTAGGCTGTGTGGCTTTGGGGTGGGAAGCATTTCCCCAATTTCCCATGAACCTGACTGGTGCCTCCCCCTAATAGGAGATCTGCTAGCTCTACTCTCCAGGCTCCATTCTTTGGCTCCACTCTGCCGAAGTCTGGGCAGAATCCAGGACAGACTGAGTTATGTGGCTCTGGGGTAGGGAGCCTCTCCATCCAAATTCCCTCAGCTCTGACTAAAAAGTCCCCTCACGGGAGATCCACTAGCACCCTTTCCCTGACTTCTGGTGGCTCCACTCTGCTGAGATCAGGCTCCTGGCTTAATCTGTAACAGACTAAATTGTGTAACTCTGGGACAAGGGCCTTTTTCCCCTTGCACACTCAACCAGTGCAGAGTCCTGCCTTCACACAGCCATATCTTGGTCTGTTTGGACCTGATAAATTTTGCTGGCCTCACCTTGATTACTCTCTAAGACCTTACCCCACCACAAAATTATGACAACACCCAGCAGGTGGCATGTAGACTTGGTAACCCCTGGGAAGTTTACTGAGTGGTTTCAGACCCAGCACTGGCACCAAGTTTGAGCCTGTACCAAGCTGGTGAATACCACTCACCCCTACCTGGTGACTCAGAACCTACTTCATGCAATTTGAGTACCACAAGAGGCTCTTTCAGTGACTGAGCCTAACAGGCAGCAAGTAGGTTGAGGCAAGCCAATGCATATCCCAGGGTGACAGGTGATTTGCTGACCTGTGCTCAAGCCCAGAGCTGGTAAAAGCCAGTCCTGGTGCACAGCTTGATCCTTACCACACACACCTGGGCCCAGCAGAGGAAACCACAAACTGTAGATGACTTTGTAACTCCAAACAGGTTGCCCAGGACCATTCACAGGCAATGTCTGACTTTGGCTGGTACCAGAGTCCCTCACAAATGGCTCCAGAAACAACACATCCAGTAACCAGCTGCAAGCAACATAAAAGCAGTATCCAATAAACTTCACAAGCAGCATATCCAAGAGGACATCTCTGCAAGCACCAGACCATACTGAAGAAAATTCCACTTCATGTGGTCAGTACCTGCACAGCAGCTCATACACCATGGTTGGGGTTGATCCTCACAGTTAGCCAATCTGAGGGTGACCCTCAAGCATGAATGGGCCAATAGCAATCAAGAGTCCATTACAAAGGGAAGGCCCACATAACCACACAAGAAACATTCTTAGAGCACCCAGCTCAGGTGATTAAGGACATGGGATCCTTAGGACACCTACTAAATAAGGCCACCCTACAAAGACTGGGAGTCATTGCAGACAGACTTAAAACATAGAAACAATACAAAGAGACAGCTAAAATTAGTAAACAAAGAAACATGTCTCAAATGAAAGGACAAAATAAATCTCCAGAATAAGAGTTAAATAAAATTAAGGCAAGCATTTTATCAGATATAGAGTCCAAAAAAAAATGGCTATAAGGATGCTCAAGGAATTTTGTGAGAACCACAAAAGCATGAAAAAGGACATAGAAACCATAGAAAAAGGAGTCATAAATGAAGAATACAATATCTGAAATGAAGAATACACTAGAAGAAATAAACCAGGGGTGTCAAACTCATTTTCACCGGGGGCTGCATCAGCCTTGTGGTTGCCTCTAATCAAATATATAGGGTGGCTGAATTAAGAAGAAAACATGACTCATATATATGTTTCCTACAAGAGAACCACTTCAGATCAAAAGACACACAGATGACAGATAGTCGGTGGGGTGGGGTTAGGAGGTGGAGGGACTGAGCAAAAAGGAAAAAGGACTCATGGACATGGATAACAGTATGGTGATTGCTGGGGGGAGGGGGGTATAAGATGACTAAATTGTAATAAAAAAATATAATAAAGGTTTTAAAAATAAATTTTAAAAAGACAGAGACTGAACGTTCAGGGATGGAAAAAGATATTTCACTGGAATGGAAATAAAAGAAATGCTGGATTAGCAATACTTATATTAGACAAAATGGATTCTAAAGCAAAGACTATAACAAGAGACAAAAATAGGATCCAGCAATTTATCTGAAAAAAACCTGAAACACTAATTGGAAAACTGTGTGTACCCCTACATTTATTGCAACATGATTTACAATAGCCAAATTTATAAGCAACCTAAGTGTCCATCGATAGACAAATAGATAAAGAGGTGGTACATATATGCAATAGAATATTACTCAGTCATAAAAACAAATTGTTGCCCTGGCTGGTGTAGCTCAGTGGATTGAATGCAGGCTGCAAACCAAAGGGTTGCATGTTCGATTCTCAGTCAGGGCACATGTCTGGGTTGCAGGCCAGGTCTCTAGTGGGGGCCATGTGAGAGGCAACCACACATGATGTTTCTCTTCCTCTCTTTTTCCTTCCCTTCCCCTCTCTCTAAAAATAAATAAAATAAAATTTAAAAAAAATTGTCAAAGGACCTGAATAAACACTTCTCCAAAGAGGACATATACCAGTAGACATATGGAAATATGCACATCACTAATCATCAGAGAAATGCAAATTAAAACCACAATGAGATATTACCTCACACCTGTCAGAATGGCTATCATCAATAAATCCACAAACAAAAAGTTCTGGCAAGGATGTGGAGAAAGGGGAACCCTAGTGCACTATTGGTGGGAATGCAGACTGGTATCACCACTGTGGAAAGCAGTATGGAGATACCTCAAAAAATCAAAACCATCCATGTGTCCTTTATTATGGAGACAACTGTACTTGACAATGAGAAAATGTGAAAAAAAGAAACAAATAAAATATTGTATGTCAACTGTAATTGAAAAATAAAAAATATTTTAAAAAGTAAAAAAATAAAAGGACTGGGTTTGAAAAAAATCAAAATTAGAACTGCATTATGACCCAGTGGTTCCACTTCTGGGAGTACTCATATATTGGAAGATATAACCCAAAATAGTAATTCAAAAGAACAAAAACACCCCTATGTTCATTACAGTGTTATCTACAATTGCCAAGATATGGAAGCGGCTCAAGTGTCCATCAGTAGATGAGTGGATGAAACAACTATGGGACATTTACACAATGGAATACTACAATACCTGGCCATAAAAAAAGAAAATTTTACCCTTTACAATAGTATGAATGGACCTGGAGAACACTTTGCTAAGTGAAATCAGCCAATCTGAGAAAGACAAATACCATATGATTTCACCCATGTATAATCTTATGAACAAACAAGCAAAATAGAGATAGGCTCATAGAGAGCAGACTAACAGCTCTGGGGGGCAAGGTACAGAGTGGAGGGATTAAGCAAAAAGAAAAAAGGACTCAAGGACATGGAAAACAGTGTGGTGATTGTGGGGGGAAGGAAGGCATGAGGGGGGAAATGGTAATAGAAAAATATAATAAAAATAAATTAAAAAATAAAAAGAAAAGCCCATTGCTGTGGGGACTGTTGCTGCCTGAGGGTGGATTGCTGTATGAGTTAGTGTAAGCCCAGGGGCTCAGGAGCTGCCAGCAGAGTTGGAGAGGTATTTTAGAAAGAGCCAATAATTGTTTCTATATAAAAATACTATAAACATGTATTTATTGAGAAAAGCCTCAAAATATTTGCTTTGACTGCTTTTAGAATCTCTGCCATTAATCAAAAATTAACTCTTAACTAGAGAAGACTTTGAGAAACAACTTTCTGAACTTCCCTATTTATCTGGTGGCTTTTAGAAAAGCATAATTTGAAGGGTAAAAATGTGACTCCTAATTTTTCTTTTAAGGTCAACCACTTTAATTTACTTTTCATAAAACAAATGTGAAATTCTAAAAAAAAATTGTTAGATGGTTAGATGGATGGATAAATAAATGGATTGATGGTCACACCATCCTAGAAACTATGGAGGTATGAGGAGCCAAATTTTTGCTTTACCACTAATAGTGTCATGAAGAAAGTCACCTAACCCATTCCGAAATATATCACAGCATTATCAAGAACATACTTGCCATTTCTTCCCACTTCATTTTATTTTTTCATGGCTTCCCTGCTGCATCAAAACTTTCTGTATTGTACCCATTTGAACATTTTAATACATCAAAACATGAGTTTCCCAATGAAAATTTAGCAAGGACTACCATGGATATTTGATAGACATATTTTTCTTACTTGAATGATAGCAAACACATGTTGATACAGTTATTAAGAGGAAAAATTATTTTCCAGCAGCTGCTGATTTCATCAGTTTTACTATGTGATGAGTCAAACTTTTAGAGTTAGAAAGTTCCAAGTAAGGAAGAAAGAGTTGTAGGAGACCATTCTGCATGACATGGGCCCAGCTCCCACTCAGAGATGCACAGGACCCACACCCATGGATAGGTTCTCCTGTGGGGAATCAGGCCTGCAATATGCCTAGGCCCCTTTGAGTCTTGCTCTTGCTAAAAACTCCCTCACCCTGAACTGAGGACATTTACTGCAAAATAACTTCCTAAAATCCATGCTTAACCTTCCAAGGATGAGTGTAACTGGTTCAACCACTTTTGCTTTTTCATTTGCAAGTATCCATCTTCTGTGATGTGATTAGCGGCATTGGCTCCTTTGTTTTCTGTAAAAGGTAACCACCTAAAGCGAACCTGTGCATAGTAAATGAGGACCATCATGTAATATGCCGAGAAACCCAATAAAGACTGAGAAACCCAATAAAGGCTGGTCATGGCAACGGCCAAGGCTTTTGCTCCCCTTGAGAGAAAAGCCATGCTGTCCCTTTTCCTCCACCAGACTTGGTAGTCTGTGTGAATGTCTCATTTCATCCATAATGATGTGGACAGTGAGGGCCGGTGTCTGCATCAAAGAGTTTTTTATTGTGATGAGAGAAGAGTGGGGAAAGTTAGAACTGGCAAAGTGAATAAAGTCAACTGGAATTAGGATTTGACGCTATAGAAATTTATACGTAAAACAACAAAAAAAACTGTACAACTACCTCGTACTTTAACAGAATAACTGACAAAATATGTGAAGAATGGTATAAAGGGTGGGGCATTTGCAACAGTCATTTCAAAAAACAGGCAACAGCTACCAGTCTGAGCTACTCTGTGAATGGGCAACAAAGAAACTAGTCCTCTCCTTCATTTTTATTAATATGATAATAACTCTCCTAGGCACTAGTCAAAGCCCTTTTTGAAAGGCTATTTCTTAAATCCCTCATCACATTGCAGAAGCTCTTAGAAAAGGTGAGATTTAGTTACCTGCCAACTCTAAAACAGAAAGCTCTGTCAACTGCCTAACACAAATCAGTGCTCTGTGAAATGCATAGCACAAAGTCCACACTGATGGATATAGTTTGGCTTGACACTGAATTTACATTTTCATCGTGATTTTGTCCTGTGTTTCACTGCCTTTCATATTGCTCTCAAAATAAAAATAGCTTTCATTTATTGAGCACATACCATATGCCAAGCAGTGTGCTAAGTATCTTACAAATAATACTCCTAACAAGTGTCTTATGTGTAATTATCTCAGTTGAGTGAACACCATTGTTCTGTTTTTGATATCAGAAAATAGCTTAGAGGGATTAAGTAGCTTACTTAAGGTTACCCAGCAAGTTTAACACCTATGACTATTAGTTCCAAAGTTCTTGTTTATGAAGAAACTCACCACATTCTAGAGAGAAACTGTAAATGTGGAACACCATTTGGCAGTATTATAATACCATTGTGTGTCATCAAGGACAAAAAAAGAACAGTAAATGATAAAAAGCTGGGTAGATAATGTATTCCCTAGTCCAAAATTGTGTTCACAGAGTTGTTCATTGTATTAACTCAAGGGATTTTATGGGACAACTGTTTGGTGCAGTAGGGAATAGAAAGACAAGACACAAGTGGTTAAGAAGAAGGTCTTTGTCTTTAAGAAGCTCAGTGACGCATCAATGAAGCCAACTCCAAGATGGAGCTAATACTTTGCTATTTTTCTGCTGAGAAAATAGCTTTTGATAAAATAAAAACTATAAAGAATAAATTTTATGATTTAATATGTTTGCTTTAAAACTATGTTCTATAGTCATCAGAAGTATTAAGTAGCTCCCCTTAGAAAACAGAGGTGAGCTAGGCATAGAGATGAGAGAAATAACATCTAACACTTTCTTTCAAACAGACAAGCCACATTTTAAATTTCTTTTTATGTTAATTTTCAGCATAATATTTTGTTTGACTAAGTGGTTCCATCACTAAGAAAATTTAAAAAAAACATTGATTGAATTGGTAAAATCAATATATATTTTATATCAACTTAGATCTTAAATGAAATGCCTGTGCTTGTTTTTGTGATTGTCACTCACATATGTTCCAATAATGTTTTTGAACATGCAAGCTCCTCTGAGGAGATGGTCAAACTCACAAAATATATAACAAATCCATAAAAATTTCAATTAAAATATATACTAGCTTTGCAAACATGCTCCAGTTCTGACAGAAATAAGTAATTTGAGTGGGATGAGTAGAAAACAATTAGTAGTGTCATTTTTATTTCTGAGGAGGAAATGATTTAACAATGAGGGTTTTGGCATTAGGAAAAATATCTGGGATGATGTCAAATATTGCTCAGGCAATTTACAAATAGAATATAATTAATTCTTCAGTAGCTACACTGAGCTACAACAATTTCTTTAGATCTTCTTTTACTCTCAGTCTTAAATAACAATAATAAATGCAAATAATAAGCCATCCAGTAGCAAGAAAATCTTTGAACTTAGAAGAAAGAATCGGTAACTAAATCCTCAGTCAAATTCAGAACAATCTGTGTGACCTTGAATAAGTCTCATAACTAACTACATTCTTTTAAACTTGCAGCCATAATGCCTCCTACCCCATTAGATTGTAGTTCAAATGAAATGTGAAAATGCCTAAAACAGAACCAGAACTCATGGGAATTAAAAAGTTATAGACAACCCCACACTCCATCTCCTAGTGCCTCTGAGTCACTTACCTGTTTTTCATAACACCTCCAAGCCAGGCTCTCATCTGCCTTCCTAGACCATATTTCTATTTGTGCTCATCAGTATGGATTGAGACAAAATGTCGAAAACCTACCTAACCTTTTGTTTCAAGGACCCATCATTGTCTGGATTCCATTTCTGTGTTTCTACAATATGTTCATAGACTCACAGGGGACAACTGTTTGGCTCAGACTACATTATAGATGGGCTCCTTTGTTCTCCGTCCTGGTCCACTCAGTGGCAACTATGACAGCAGAGTACCCATTTCAAAGGCTGTCCATTCAAGGGAAGAAAGGGGAAGCTAACTAGAAATAGAGATTTAACATGTCTAGAATTACAATCTAAGTATCCATAAAAGTCTGACTTTCCAAACTCTTCCACATCTATGCCCTGAGAATAGGAAGAGAGGTATCTTCAGAACCTTATTTCACAGCTGGGAGAAACAAAATACCAAGGACAAGTGATTTACCTGAGTTAGTTAATGAGGGACTGGAGGAGCAAAAAATAATCCAGACTTTCTGAGAAGTTAGGCTGCCTTGTCTCTCTTTAACAATTAAGGTCACAAAGATTTTAAAACTTACAGCAAGAGCAACAAATGCTGCCTCAGTGTCAAGTGTAGAGGCAGAAACACAGGGATAGGCAAAAGAAAGAAATATCCAGGGTTGCTAAATGAGGGACTAAACCAGCTTGAAATACTTATAGACTTCTCTGCCTCAACAGCATCATGCTTTTAATCCTGGGCAACTTCCTCTCTATAGAGAACATTAATGTCAGTAAGGAAAAAAACCAAGGGTTAAATACTTATCACCAACCATAGATGGCAATAGAGAACTCTCCCCATCCTCAATAATTCAGGCAATGAATAGATGTCACTTCCATACAAGTCTCAGAAAACAGTTAATATTCAGCTGCTACCCACAAATTAAATGAGAAGTTACCTTAGTGTAAAAAACAAAACTATTTCATTATTTGTGCAACTTAAATGTGACATGATAAAAGGAGAGACACAAAACAGCTGCTGCCAGAAATTTCAATAAAAGATTACTGCTAGCCTTTCTTAGAACTGTGGGGCCATTATCAAACATAAATTTCTCCTGCTCCTGATACACAGAGCAGGGGAGGGGCTGGGAGGGAGATTATCTCAGCTTGAAGAAGCAGAGTGCAAAGAGAAGTGTCTTTGGTATGAAGTCTAATCACCTGCCTTATCAGTAATGTTGCCCAGTGAATCTGGGATTGCCTCAGTTCCCAACCTGTGTCCCAGTCTCATTTGTAGAATAGAGCAAAGGGAGCCAGTGTTTCAATAATGTCAATGCAAAATTATAATAATTGCTTATTACATAATGTATTTATGAAAAGGATTTTCTGTGTTATTTAAGAAACAAGATATATGCATGGATAAAGAAAATAGAAGAAATGGACTTAATCATTTTTCTCTTGTCACTTTCACAGGCAGAGAAATTTGCTCTGGTCCTCCAGAACTTGCATTTTATTCATGTCTACACTGAACTGTAAGCTACTGAGGTGCAGAGACCAATCTTCAGCCATGTGTATGTTCACAGAGTTCATCATAGGGACTGGCACAATAAATATCTGCTACACTGAACTGATATTCTGTCATAAAATTCACAATGATGAATTTTAAGTTCTACTATAGGCATGCAATAATTTTAAGTTCTTAAAATGGAGGGACCAGATCTGATACCTTTAGATCTTTATAACTATGGAGCAGTGCTGTCCAATAGAACTTTCTGTGATTATAGAAATGCTCTATTGGTAATGGTACCATAAATGGAAAGCTTTTAATGAAACTTTTTTCCTTTAAGAATCTATGTCTGCTTTGTTCAGTTGTAGCCAGTAGCCATATGTGGCTATTATTTGAAATATGTGACTATGAACTGAATTTTTATACTGTGTTTAATTTCATTTAATTAAAATTTAAATCACCACTTGTGGCTCATGGCTACTTTGTCTGACAGAGCAGCACGAGAGTCTAGGATGATGCTTGGCACATAGCAATTGCCATTTGAATGTTTCTGAATGAACGAATGGTTGCACATACCTAATCCTTCCATAAACCTAACATTCCCCCCAGACAGCTTTCAGCTGCAGAGTGCCAAGAGCATTCAATATCTACTCACTTACTTGGCTCAGTTGGGGTTAAATATGTGGTCAAAAGGAAGACAAAATTTGGTCATTCACTGGATATTGTGAGGCAAGTCTTTGGTGACTAATTTGAAAGACATACTTCAAAGTAATTGAACTACATAAGATTAAGAATGTCATCTATAAACTATATTTTCACTCCTAGTCTTACAGCTTAGTGTGGAGTGGTCAAGTGGAAAAACAATTGTAGGGTAAATGGAGGCAGTCTGGCTTCCTCACTCAGGTGTCTGGGTAACTAAGGGAAGCAGTTTCCCATAACCTTGAATGGGCCTCATAAGTAGTATTCTCATAGCCTTGAGACTGAGTCCAATAAACTGTATGCATAGCCTTGAGTGGGCTCACATGTGCAGAATCATGATATGTTATATAAATTTTTGGCTTTTTACTGGCTTTGTTTGTCTCTAGTACTTAAGCAGGTAGGGACTCCCCACTGAGTGCCATGACATGTGCCACACAAGGGGAGAGGTGACATGCAGTGTGCCATGTAGACACACGTAGGGGGACACACAGCTTGCAGCATGTATGAAATGCCCACCCTTGAACAAAGGCATGTCAAGCATCCCCATGGCTCCGTGAATATTATTCCGTCTGCCTAAATATTGTGAACCTGTCAGGCCCTGAATGGTCACAATACAACAATCCACTTGGGTTCTGTTCCACTGCACTGTCTACTGGCTGATAGACTTTGGAGTGTAATTAACATGAGAAGTGCTTGACTTTTCTTAGCTTCAAAATGGGGAAATTCTATCTACCATACTTCCTTCCCAGGATATGGTTAATAGCAAATAAGATCACGTGCATGAAAATATATAATGGTAAGTAAATGTAGATTGTTAAAATATTACTCATTTTGAATTAAATAAAATTTAATAGAAAATTTATTACTATTATCATAGTAATAATGTTTTTATGTTAATAGCAAATAATTGAGTGTGTAATTACCTTGTACAGAAGAGACACGTGTCCCTCAAAAAGGTCAAATTACTGTCTTCCACTTCAAGATGATTTCCTTTTTATTTTCTCTGCCATTTTATATATCATAAAGTCACATCTTATTTGCTGGATAGCTTCAAGTGACAATTCTGCAGCTATTCCTCTCACCCATCTATTTATCAACATTGTTAAATATGGCTGTCAGCACTACAAGGTTGCATTGTAGAATTTGTTTGTAGGAAAAAAAGCTAGCATTGGCATATTATTTTCCCAGCTACTCTTCCAAGGAGGAGATTTCATATTGTGTTTCTCAAGGCCCCTTGAGCAGTGATTATATGGGCTCCTCTCAGAAATAAAAGAAATGGAAAAAATCAAGATCAGAAGACAATTTGGGGAATATCCTCCAAGAGTGGGGAGACAAAAGTGGTGTCTCAGCTCCACAAGCACTGGGAGCCTCTGCCCTGATGCCTTGCAGTGCCCCCAAATGTGACAGAACAATAGAAGGAGAGAGCCACCTTCCTAAGGAGGCTGGGCCTTGAGCACTGGGTACTTGACCTTGGCAATAACTCCATTTCCCTAGGACAGCCCCCATCCTTGAGAAATAGTATAGTTCTGAACACTGGCTATGCCAGCTGTTTTTTTTAGGGACCAAATAGTACAAGATACCTTCCATGCATTTACATGGCACCAATAAGAACTCTGTCACAACAGTTAGACCTTTCCACCAGTCAGGCTGAATGGGGGCTTGGGACATATTAAATTTAGAGAAAGGAAAGAAGTGTAATATTACTCACATCCTGTGTTTTGAAGAAAAATCATATGGCTACCCACTTTATGACTATGCTTCAAAGCAGCCTGCCTTCCACTCCACATTTTTTGCAGAAGACATAGTGAGGTGGCTGTTTGACTCACCCTTTGTCATAGCCCCCATCTCCATAACTGTGAAGGCTGAGCTGGAGACAAGACCAGCTGCACCCACTAGGCTGTATTCAAAAAACAGTGTTTCTCTCTAACCCTCAAACAATTTCCTATGATTGAGTGCACCTAGAGAACTGACTTAAACTCAGAATTTGGTTGCTCATGAG
Source organism: Trachops cirrhosus (assembly GCA_028533065.1). Classification (NCBI taxonomy): domain Eukaryota; kingdom Metazoa; phylum Chordata; class Mammalia; order Chiroptera; family Phyllostomidae; genus Trachops; species Trachops cirrhosus. The sequence continues at coordinate 57,028,582 of CM052549.1, forward strand.
TTTTAGGTGGTTCTGGCAGATACTGGTCACCTCCAGTCACCATGAGCAGGTGAGAATTATAACCCCCTTCCTCCACAATCTCATTATTGAAAGCACATTTCAGACCAAATAAACCATGTGTTCAAATATTCATTACAAGCAGGCACAGAAACAACTGGATCACCTGAGACAATAAGGGCAATGAAGTCCCAGACAATGATATAGTTATATTTCTTACTAAGTATAACACCAAAAAAAAGCTTAAGCCATTTCTATAATTTATGTAGAAGCAAATTTTCTTTAGGTTTCAAATAAAAGAAAGTTCTAATGTGAACTTGCCATGTGTCTGTAGATATTAGCGAGGCAGGAAGATTGGAAGTGAATTCCATCATGGTCCCAAAATATCTACCTGGAAAAACGATTTTTAAAGTGTCAGATGACCCCCTCATGCAACCCAGGCTATTTTCTGGAAAAGTAGAGTCTTAGTTTGCACTCTCCCTGAAAGTGCAAGGATTCATATGAAAATAGTTTATTTGAGAAGAGCAGAGAACATCAGTTGTGAACGAAGAAACTAATACAGGGAAGGGAAGGCAGCTGTAAGAGTGGTCCTGGAGTAAGCTACCATGGTCAACTCGTGAGTCTGGGAAAACTCAGGGAAATGGTGCACAACACATGCTGTGGAACTATCCTACCCAAGGGACAAGAGAGCAAGCAGGCAGGCATTTATATCCCAGTCCCAAGCTGGTTGAGACCTGCTGCTGGGGCAGAGGGTGGAGGTGGTAGGTCCTCTAGCCTGTCCTGCTCCTGGGCAGAGTGAGGCAGAGAAGTTTCTACTCCTCCCACTACCACCACCAAAGAAAAGAAAAGAAAGAAAAGAAAAGAAAAGAAAAGAAAAGAAAAGGAAAGAAAAGAAAAGAAAAGAAAAGAAAAGAAAAGAAAAGAAAAGAAAAGAAAAGAAAAGAAAAGGAAAGGAAAGAAAAGAAAAGAAAAGGAAAGGAAAGGAAAGAAAAAAGTCCTCAAACCCCAAGATGCAGATACTAAAAGTTCCAAGGCTTATGGGTAGAACACTACTGACAACATCTGCTTAGGTAGCCTGATTTTACAGAGACTCAACTAAAAGCCTATGGCATCTTCTCTATCCTTGTCCACTCATACTCACTTTGGAGATAGTACCAGTCCTAAGCTGAGCACCCTGGTGCAACTGAAAGTGGAAAACAGTATCAGTTGTGTCAAGTATGTTTTGCTAGTGTTTGGAAGCATGTGAATGATTGGTGAAACATTTAGGGTGTCCCTAAAATTTCCACTATTTTGTGATAAGAGGAACAAAGCCTACATAGACCTCAGAGGAAAGCCCTAATTTTGGTAGATTTTAAACCCCTTAAGCTAGTTTCTCTGGCTCTGAACTATCAGCCACATAGTCCAGCTTTGCCTGCTATAAATATGTCCCTGCAAGGTTTAGTACACAGGCTGGAACTCTGGGCCATGAGTTCCTGTGTGGTTTCTGAAGTAGCCCACTCTTCTGGCCTCAGTGTTCTCAGCCAGCTATTAGAAAAGTGAGGGCCAACTGTGGTCTTCAGCCTTTTAGACCATCTCTCATACTTATGCCCCAGGACTGGTGCCTAAGTTGTATCAGTCCTGCTCCCTGGGCCCCTGCCACCATGAAGGGAGAGGGATTTGCTAAAGTTCCATAATCACTTGGATCCACTGAGCAGAAATGGACAGATCCAAGGCATCTCCATATTCTGTGTGGGAAATGCTCAACCTCAGGGAGATGTTACTCATAGGTGTGAAGCGATTCCAGAGGGTTACAAGGGACCACACTTTCTCATCAATCATACAACTGAAGAATCACATGGGTAACTCTGGCTCTGCTAAGTTGCCTGGGCAGATTAAATGAATGGATTTGCTAAGATATGTTTAGATTTGTAGTGAAATAAACCTTGGAGATTCAACCACAATGTCTACTAGATTCAACGGAAGAAAGAAATGCACATATATAACTATGCATTCCTCAGTCCATTTGAAGAAACTTGAGACCTTTACTCTATTCAGCTCCAAGGTTCATTCCACTGTGTCTGGCAGAACACTAAAGACCCTTCTCCACTGGTGATATGGTCTAGAATTAGACTTGCCACATCATGTCCAGAACATTTGTCCTAGACCCTGAGCACCTGCCCAGAGCCTAGGCTACAACTTCTCCTAATTTGTTGTATTGGCCAAGTAATCATGATTTAGTTTCTACCTTGGATGTTCTGAGATCACTTTGGTTTCTCCAGAGACTGAAACCTGTTTGGGCTCAGATCATTTGGCTGTGATTTTCTACTCTGTAATCCTGCCTGGTTTTTCTAAGCCATCTTTTCCCATTCACAGGGGACTGAACCCTGTTCTCCACTGGCCTCTTCAAACTAAACAGAAGCTCTTAGAAGCAGATACAATCCATTACCTTACTCCAAGACTAGCATCTGTACTGAACCCACCAGATACCTAGCATCAACACCAGCCACACTGGAAAGGGGACTCTGGCCACTGCAGGAGAGACTGATTAGTCTATGCACTAAACTCTTTTATCTTTCCTCCTGGACACACAATTAGACTATATTTCCCAGCTTTTCTTGCATGGCCATGTGACTCAGATCTGGCACTGGAGTTTGGGCTGAAATTATGTGCTCTATTCCCAGGTCTGAGCCAGAATGACCTCCCACATCTTCCTCCCTCCATTGGCTGGATGTCCAGCCCAAAGCCCTCTATGAAAGTCATGTGTTGAAATGGCAGAGAATCTCTTAGCCTGTATCATCCAAAGACTGTGGAAAGTGCCATGCCCATCCCACTCTCCAACACTAATGAGCACTTACATCAGAAAAAGCTGAGCTGTTAAGATTTGAGGCATTATCTGTTATAGCAACTGCACTTACATTAGCCAGCGTAGCTACACATGGCAAAGACTAGGTTGCTGCTGAGTTGGTCCCCCCAGCTGTCTGTGGTCTGTTTCCCTCTCCCTTGCCATTGTGGAGGTCCCAGCATTCTTTAGTGCCCAAGGAGAAAGTTTTACACATATAGGGTAGGTAGATGGGTGGGAGACACTGTTAAGGAAATGTTTCTCAAGGGAAAAACTTAGACTTTTCCATGTTTCATAATCATAATTTTCCATGGTCACAGTGAATCAGAGACAAATGAAAGATTCCTGTTTTCCCTCTGCTGGGGCATCTCTTTTCTGCAAAATGGGGTCTAAACTCTGTGCTTAGGTAATTGGGCTATCTATTACAAAAAGGGTCATGAAACCAGGGTCCTACATTCCAGTGTAGACCATTGAGGAGATGTTAAGCCCACCAACCTATGACAAGAAAGAAAGTTTAAAATCAGCTGGGCAATAACTTTTCAGTTTAAATATAGTACTTTTTACATATCCTGTCAAATGACTTTATCTCATCAATATTCTCATGTCATTAGAAATGCACATTCTCATTGTTTAATCTGTAAACTACATTTGTTCAACTCATTTGTGCAAAAAAGCAAGTTGAAAAATTCTACCCTATGGTGTGACCACACTTTGCAGCTAAGTGCTGCCCTTACAAATGCATAGCAAATTAGTTCGTTTTTTAATCTTTTTTATTTTTTAATTTTTTTATTGTTGTTCAAGCACAGTTGTCTGCATTTACCCCCCACCACTCCCCTCAACCCCAGCCATCTCTACCTCCATCCCCTGATTCCGGCCCCCTTGGTTTTGTCCATGAGTCCTTTATAGTTGTTCCTGAAAACCCTTCTCCCCTTTCCCCCCATTATCCCCTCTGGCCTCCCCTCTGGTTACTGTCAGATTGTTCTTAATTTCAGTGTCTCTGGTTATATTTTACTTGCTTATTTGTTTTGTCAATTAGTTTAAAAACTGAGGAGATGCCCCAACCAGGTAGCTCAATTGGTTGGGGCATTGACCAGTGCACTAAAAGGTTGTGGGTTTGATTCCCAGTCAGGGAACATATCTAGGTTACAGGTTCCATCCTGCATCGGCAACCAATTGATGTTTCTCTCTCTTATCAATGTTTCTTTTTCTTTCTTTTTCTCTCTCTCCCCACCTCTCTCTCTATAAAATCAATAAACATATCATTGGGTGAAGATTAAAAAATTGAGAAAAACCTGGAAGAAAACATGTCTTAGCAGAATGTCTTGAGGTTCCCTATTCTGTGCCTGGTCTCCATGCCAGCTTATTTCCTCCAGTGAAGTGTTCATGCAGCACCCGCTGTATCATGTGTCCTCATGGAATTTAGGAATGGCTTCATCAGTTCTTTCTTGAGGAGAAAGATTCCTCAGAGTAGTGCAAAAGGCACAAGGCAAAAAAAGGGGAGGAGGCTCATGACATATAGCAGGCCTCTGTCTGCAGAGAAATGGCTGGGCCTGGAAGTGCCTTGCAAGGCCTATATTTAGTTCATCCTGTGACATCTTTGCACCTCAGTGTCATCTTTCATGCTAGCAAAATTCTTTGAGACCAAATCAAATGTATTCCTCATTGTAGTAGGGCTCTGACTCACTAGTGGGAAAAAAATTTTTTTGAGAACAATAAGACCCACGGGGACAAGAAAATTCCAAAAAACAATAATAATAAAAGAAACAGGCAAGCATTCTTTTGCCTGAATAAAAAGATATTGGTCCTGGAAAACTTTTCCAGGAGGCCTTCATTAAGCTCTTTTTTTTTTTTTTTTTTGTTAGAGCACAAATCCAAATTGCACCAAACACTAGTTTATAATTTCCAATGTGTTCTGAAAAACCCAAGCCCGTTTTCATAATGAATGTTTTTAAAACTAAAATATTAGCACCAACTATAGACCAGCACTGTCTCACTTCCTTTGAGGGGCTGACTTCAAATTGCAAAGGTACCACATTCAAGTGGTAGGCTGTTTTGGTTTGGTCTTCACCTTCAAAATAGGTTAGAGACAAATTGAATATTTTTCAACCAATTATATTCTAAGTCTATGAGTAATTTAATACAGGGGTTGGCAAGCTTTTCTCTGAATCAGATAGTAAATAATTTTAGGCTTTGCAGAACATATGGTATTTATCACAGCTAGTCAACTTTGTCATTCCACACACTGGCTGTGTTCCAACAAAGCTCTATTTACTAGAAAAAAGAGGGAGGCTGGTTGCATTTGGCCTGTGGCCATAGTTTGCTGACCCCTGACTTAGTGGTCAGAGCCAGTGCTGATGAGGGCAGGCTCACAGATACTACCCAGAGCTTCACCCTATGCTGTGGCCAGAAATGTCCCATACCCCAACCCAGTAGTCTGTTTCAAAAACCCTCTCTTGGCCAAGCAACACCAAGGAAGAGAGGGTGAATCTATCCCTGTGTTTCTATCAGCACCACAGGATTGCTAACTCAGGCTCTGTTTCTGTTTGGAAACAAAGTTACTGGAAATCTAAAAATGTCTGCATATTTTTTTTTTAAGTTTGAACCTGAAGAAAGAATGAAGTTTCTGGAAACTCCTGCATCCACAAACAAGAATTGGACACTTAGCTGACTATATTTGATGATGGGCCTTTGTGAGACCTGGCTTTCATATTTATAGATGGGCCATGTTCTGGGGCCATTATATAAAATTTGGTTTCCAGAAAGTACTGACACCCAGAGCTGTGTAAGCAGCATTTCTGGACTTGGGATCTGTGTAAACTCAATTGGTTCTTGCCTAAGAATCAATATTAATGGATGATTGAGTGGTTCACTCAAAGAGTAGATATTTCTGATTTGATAGTAGCTGGTTGAGTTTCTTCAGGAAAATAACAAAATGAGTTACCTACCTGATAATTGTATGCAATCTTATAAATAATGCATTCAGACCTGTATCTAATACATTTTCCCAAGGAAACAGTAAACTCTTACCAACACAAAATCTTAAAATCTAGGTCTTGGTTCTGTCTCTTTTCACAGGGCAAAAAGCATGGAGTTGGGTGAAAAAAAGAAGAGTCTTTTTTTTTAAGTTATCAAGATAACTTTTATAAGATAGGAATTCTGGGAGAGTCCAGGACCTGATTTTGATTCAGCCCAGATGTGAAGGGCAGGTACAGAGCTGGGCATAGCAGGCCTCATATGTAAGAAGGACATGACATCAAGGGAAGATGTAAAGAGACAATAAACAGGTCAGTGACATTTCTAAACATGTCTGATCCACCTATCATCAGTAGCCAAAGGAAGAAAATAAGAGCATGAGGCTGTTATAGAATGAACCTGTGGTGGGGGGGGAGGGGAGTGTGGGCCAAGATACTGTTACCAAAACAAGCCCCCTACCCTGGAGTCTTTCTGGATAGGTTTGCTGTTGTCCACTGACAGGTGTTAGAAATTATGGCTCTCAGTGCCAGAATTTGGTGAAAAGGAAAGGAGCTATTTATTCAAAAGTTATACAGGTTTTGAGTAATGGTAAAATGTTGCCATTAAAATCCCAAAGTCCTTTAAAACACCCATAAACACATACACAGTCCTGTTTTCCCCTCTTTGCCCAATCGGGCCAGTCAAGGGGTACCTATCTCAGGAAAAAGAAATAGAAGTCTGTTACTTGGCTAGACTACCGGTTCCTCCCAGTAATAGTTTTCAGCTGGGCAAGTCTCCCTCGGTCCCCAGCATCATCAGCTGTGTTGCTGCTTCGATCTCCAGTTCTTAATCCAAAATCACGTGGCACCTTCTCATGGCCCACCAGCAAGAGTCCATTCACCCCTTTTCTTCCCACATGGACTCGCATTGTTCTCTCTCATTGTCCTGCACTGTCCCCCTGCATTCTTTCAAACTGCTAAGAGAGAGCTGTGCATGATCAAGACATCTTGCTTTCCTGCTTCCTAAGCCACATGGTCAAGGGATCCACCTCTCCACTCCCAAAAGCGTGTGGTTAAGCCCCAGCATGGTTAAGCACCAGCATGCCTGCTAAGCCTGAGTTTAAATCCTGGCATAAATCTTCCTCTGTAACCCTACTTCCAACTCCTCCCACAATCAGCTACACCTGCCATCAGTCCCATATTTTCTGCCTTTCTTTGCTGCCATAGTTAGTCCAGGCAGGAGTGGCCCTGTGGCATGGAGAAAACCATCTCCAAGCTCTCACACAAGCACTGTAACCAGGGGAGCTGCCTCCTAGTTCATGGGTCAAAGTCACTCCCATCTCCATAACTAGACTTGTTGATATGCAAAATAACCATTTTTGCATATCAGGTATGAAGCTATTCTGCTGTTATTGATATGCAAAATAACTCTTAATGGCCCTGCTCCATGGGTCCCCTCCCCCAGCCAGACTTGTGGGGGTGGGGATATCCTATATTCTGGGACACTCCACATTCTGGACCCCATTACAGGTCCCCCATTTGGGGGGCCCTGGCTCCACACCATTACAAGGCTATGTTCATGGCAATCACTTGAGCACCTTTTGCCAATTCTTCATCCCTGATCTCAGTCCAACTTCCCCAGCTCTGCCCATCTTCTGAACTTTCACCTTCAAGAAAATTGGGCTTTAGGGCAATGGTTCTAAACCATTCCCCCAGGGTGGGACTTCTGATCAAGACGGCAGAGCAGATAAATACTGTGCTCCCCTCCACCCATGAGCACGTCAAAGTTACAACCAAATTATAGAACAACCCCCCTTGAGAACCACCCAAAGACTACCTGAACAGAACTCCTATAACTCAGGTTATAAAGAAGAAGCCATGACAAGATTGATAGGAGGGATGAAGATGTGATACAGGTTTACCCCACACATAAATGTGGTAGTTAAGAATTGGGAGGGATATCTGGACAGCAGAAGTCCCCCCTAAGTAGAGAGGGGTACCAGACCCACACCAGGCTTCCCAGCCCAGAGCACAAGTCCTGGGAGATGACTCCCCTCAACATCTGGCTGTGAAAATCCATTGAGACTCAATCCAGGTGAGATGCAGAGCTGCTGTTGATCTAGGCATCCTGTAAAAGGGCCTGAGGATAGACTCACTCACTCATAAACACTTGCCCTAAGCTCCAGAGAAGAAACAGCAGCTGAAAAAGCACTAGGGACATGTGGGGGAGGAACTGAACTATCTGGCTTCAGGGAAAGGCAGCTCTCTGGGAGACTAAAGTGCTGGCAGGCACTGTTGTTCTTTTGTTGAGCCCTCCCACAACACACAGCCCACAAGTTCAGGCAGGCATGAAGTCTGAATCTCAGCTAACCTGGCTAACATAGATTGCCCCACCCTGGTGATTCCCTGAGACCCTGTTCCACCCAATTCACATGCCCAGCCCAAACCTCTTTCAGAAGCTAGTTCACACAAGCAGCCAGCCTGGACCTGCACTGTGAACTTGCCTACCCCTAAGAAGGAGTCTCTGGTCTCAGCCTGTCCTATACCCCTTGCTAAGTGGCCCCAAGCCTGGCTAACAACAAAACCACTGCCAGGCATCCCCATGCCCAGCATGGGCTACTAACAACTGTAAATCACTTTGTAGCTCCTACCATGTGGCCCTGTGTGACCTGCACTGGAGCCCCTCCCAAGAGGTCCCAGAACCAACATACCTGGTGGCATGCTTCACACCACACCAGAGCACCACCCAATTAGCACCACAAATAATACACCTAAAGAGTGAACATGACAGGCACTACAGCCCATTAAAGTGAATCCTGCTCCCTGGTGTCAGCCCCTGCACAACAGCTTATGTGCTATAATCATGGCCAGTCCTCACAGCAAGTCAGCCTGAAGGTCAGTCCCACCCACTGATGTGCCCACAGCTATCAAGGCCCAGCTACAATAGGAGAGCAAATACAAACCATACAATGGATGCACTGGGAACACCTGGATAAGGTGACCAGAAAGACTGTGTCACTAGGCCCCACAGGACACCTGCTACATAAAGCTTCGTTACCAAGACTGAGAGTTGTAGCAGCTCTACCTAATATACAGACACAAATGCAAGGAGGCCGCCAAATGAGGAGACAATGAAACATGTCCCAAATGAAAGAAGAGAACAAAAGTCCAGAAAAAGAACTAAACAAAATAAAGCCAAGCATTCTACCAGATACAGAGTTCAAAACACTGGTTATAAGGATGTTCAATGAACTAAGGAGAAGAACAGATGATCTTCAGTAAGAATTTCAACAAAGAAATAGGAAACCTAAAAAAGGAGATAGAAAGACATAAAAAAGAAGCAGTCAGGAATGAAGAATACAATCACTGACATAAAGAATACATTAGATGGAATCAACAGCAGGTTAGATGAAGCAGAGGATCAAATCAGTAATTTGGAAGACAAGGGAGTGGAAAACGATCAGAATAGCAAAAAGAAAAAAGAGTTTAAAAATGAGAATACTCTGGTAAATTTACACAGTGGAATACTATTCAGCAGAAAGAAAGAAGGAACCCCTACTCTTCACGATAGCATGGATGGAACTGGAGAGTGTTATGCTAAGTGAAATAAGCCAGGCAAAAAAGACAAATACCACATGATCTCACCCCTAACAGAAACCTAATGAACAAAACAAACAGATGAGCAAAATAGAACCAGAGGCATGGAAACAAGGAACAGACTGACAGGGACCAAAGGGGAGTGGGGAGGGGGATAAGAGAGGAAAGAAGGGGAAGGACTTAGTTAAAGGACAAGTATAAATGACACATGGACATGGACAATAGAGTGGGGATTGACTGTGGGAGAGTGTGAGGGGCAGTGGAGAGCAATGGGGGAAAATTGGGACAACTGTAATAGAACAACAACAATAAATAAAATAAATAAAACAAAAGTGAGAATACTTTAAAAGAAATCTTTGGGAAAACATTAAGCATAACGATGAAATTCTCAAGGTGCTAAAAAACAAAGGCCTATAACTAAGATTACTGTACCCAGCAAAGCTACCATTTAGAATCAAAGGAGAGATAAAGATCTTCCCAGACAGGAAAAATCTGAAAGAGTTCATCAGCATCAAGCAGTATTACAAGAAATTTTAAAGGGACTTCTTTGGGAATAAAAAGGAAATATATATATATATATATATATATATATATATATATATGAAAATATTGCAAAGAAAAAATTCTCACTGACAAGCCAAACATATAATAAAAGCAGTGGCTCACCAACACTGAAGTTAGTAAAATGGTTAAAAGACAAAAGTAGGAAGATTATGTAGGTACAGTAAATTAAGTGATATACACAGACACATGCAAAATGTAAACAATAATGACAAAAACTTAAATGTGGAGGGGGTGAGTAAAAATAATAATGGTTTTAGATTGTGTTCAAACTCAAGGGACCATCAACTTAAAATAGATTACTATAAATATAACTTTATAATATATATATACACATATATAGTATGTGATATATATGTATATATATCTTTGTCACACTAACCACAAAAATGTACAAGAGATACACAAGAAATAGAGAGGAATCCAAATAAAACACTACAGAAAGTCATCAACATATAAAAGAGCAAGAAAATAAGAAAGTAACAGTGGAGAACTATATAATCAGAAAACAATAAAATGGCAATAACTATATACCTATCAGTAATTAGTTTCAATGTAAATGGATTAAATGCTCCAATCAAAAGATCAATGACTAAAGAAGGGATGGTACATATATACATTGAAATATTATATTCCTTGATCATAAAAATGACTGAAATCTTACCATTTGTTACATCATGGATGGACCTAGAGGGTATTATGCTAAGTGAAACAAATCAGAGAAAGAAAAATACGATGATGTCACTTATTTGTGGAATCTAAAAAGCAAAATAAACAAATATAAAACACAAATAAACTTGTAAATACAGGATGAGAAGATGGCATTGGGGTAGGAGGGAGCAGATTCCACTTCCCCCTACGCATGGGAGAAAATCCTAGCCCATCTATGGAGTAAAAGAGCAAATAGCCAACAGTACCCTGCATATATTAAAATAAGAGACCAAAAATTGTAGCAGACACCAAAAAAACAGATGGTAAGGAGAGTGCTTCAAGGCAATAAGGTCCCAGGGACCAGTGCAGGGTCCAGGGCAGCTGCAGCCCCAGCCCTGGCGCCCACCGAGTCTGCCATAGAGTCCTTGGGAGAGAGCCAGGGCAATTGTACCCTCCTGGCCAAAGTCTGAGCAGCACCAGAAGAGACATGGTTGCTTGAAGTTGCAGAGAGAGAAATAAGGTCTAAGTGGCAAACACAGGGAGCAAGCACCCGCGGAGTCTGTGGTTGGCGGCAGAGTTGAGAGTCAATTAGTGACAGGCCCTGAACCCCATAGTCACCAGTCTGGCTGGAGAATTGGGCTGTGGGAGAGGCCAGGCCACTGTATGGAGCGGCAGGCTTGAGTAGGAGGAATTTCTCAAAAAGAAAAAGTGAAAAGATAGACACTGTTTGGGGAATTCTCCTGCAGCATTCATTCCGGCCTCCCTGCCACCCAGACAGGCAGCGATCCTAAGGTTGCACTGAGAAGGCACCCTTCCCATAGCACTGGGAAGGGTGTGCACCCATGGGACCGAGGCAGCCTGGCTAAGCGTGCCTGCGCGCCCACATCCCAGCTCACAGCGGTAACCCCAGTAAAGGCCTGGATCCCATAACCAAGGTGCCAGGGAGAGGCACCAGGATAACTCCAGGGACAGTGCTCGAGGCTGACTGAGTGCAGCTCAGGAAGGAAGAAAAGCCATACCAATCGCCCCCCAGCCTACTGCAGCCAGCAAGACCAGAAAAACTGGTATGGCCACTTTGAAACCAAGAGGCTTTTTAATTTTATTCTATTTATATTTTTTTTAACAATAATGTTTTATTTTTAAACTTTTATTATTTTTTATATTTCAACTCCTTTTTCCTCTCTTTCCTTCTTTCTTGTTTTATTTCTTCTTCCTTTCTTTCCAATTTTATCTCTTCTTCCTTCCTTATTCTGCCTTTTTTTTTAATACCTACAAGTGAGACAAAAAATAAAAAACCTGGAACTGTGAAAAGACCAGAGTTGGACCCAAAGAAGGGGCATCACAACAGCTGAGACAATGAGACAAATTTCACTTTGCTATTACAGAGAACCTGCAAGGTATTGTATATTTGTATTATTAGTATTTTTTCATTATTCTTACATCTTATATTTTAATAGTATTTTTGTATTCCTCTTCTTTCTGTATAGTCTGCTTTGCTTGGCTGGTTATATTGTATCATTTGACAGGTTTCCCCTGATCTCTCTTTCATAGTGTATTGCTAATTTACTGTCCTTCACTTCAGTTGTGTCCCAGTAGCACACTACTCAAGGTCCTATACTCCCTATTCTTCTTATCTAGATCACATAGATTCTGTTATATGATTGTTGCTCTAATATTATTGTAAATAATAGCTGTTCCATACAATTGTAAATACTTCACAACACCCATCCCAGATCTTAGCCCACTTCACAGTTTCCTGAACTCTATTACTGTAGTGGTTAACTCTATTCACTCACACACTACACCTATTTAGTATCCTTTACTCTCACCTTACCTCATAATCTGACCTCCCACAACCTCACTGCTATCTAGAGCCAACTCAAAATCCTTCCCTCCCCAACAAGAGTCTTATCTTCTTTTCATCCTTTCTAAAAATCGGCTAATTGGGTGGAAGATCACGATTAACACCATACATAGCCAAAGGATCTCCTATTTCTTCTCTACCAGCTGCTACTGTAAATATCATAGAATACTCTCTTGCTGTCTTAAATCATTTTGCCTTTCTCCTCCAACTGATCACAAAAAAGAGAAGGGGGAAGCAGTGAACACCAGGATACCCACTGGAAGAGGAAACCCAATAACAAAGGAAACACCAACGGATAACAACACAGGAAGGTTAAGGAGGGACTGGAAACCACACAAACCTCAATACAGGACCTATCTGGAAATACAACTAAATATTAGAGCAAATACCCAGTACAAACAACTGAATGAGAGCGAGAGAGAATCCTCAAAACCTTGTACACATGGAAGAACCAGCTTCAACACACCCTGCCCTCACCAGCACAACAAAATACAAGAGGTAGCAGAGAGACTGACACTCAGTTAACCAACTGATGGGAAGGACCCACCAAAGAAAGACCCAACAACAATCAAAACCCAAAGACACACAGAGCCAACTTAAATGACAGCCCAAGACCAGTGAGCTTAGGAGATCAAGGAGACTGCATCACTGAATCTCACTGGTTCTACCACAGAAGTTCACACCATAAACCCAGGGAGCCAGAACAGATCAATTTAAGAAGCTGAGGCTAACAAGAAGAGTCTCACGAACAATGAGAAGACAAAGAAACAATCCCCAAATGAAGGGAAAGGAGGAAGCCCCAGAAAGAATGCTAAATGAAATAGAGGCAACTCAACGATCAGATTCTGAGTTCAAAGCAATGGTTATCAGGAAGCTCAATGAGCTCACAATGAGCTACCAGAAACTACAGGGAAGCTACAATGAACTCACTGCAAACTATATCAACATGGAAAAGGAAATAGAAACTATCAACAAGGGCCAAGAAGAAATGAAGAATACAATTTCTGAACTGAAGAACACAGTAGAAGGAATCAAAAGCAGGATCAATGAAGCAGAAGATT